>NQII01000700.1:530447-556515 GCA_002778355.1 Clitarchus hookeri
CCCACACACACACTACTTCTCTATCTCTCGTCGTGTTGCTCTCACAATTCATAGCATTTTAGTAGCTCTCCTGTGAGGTGTACAATGTGTTCGAAATAGTAGTTTCAGAGCCGACAAGGGGGGACTGAGTGAGAAAGACTTCTGTTAAGACAAAGCCAGCACACTGGCGCCCGAGAGTGACTCGTAGACCCAAGCCAGGCTGAGAATGGCACCGGCCGGATACAACATCCTACACAAATACATCATCTGACGTGCACGAAAAACTGCCAAATAAACACGAAAAACTATTATTTCGATTACTAATGGAAATAATTCAAAAATGAAATTATTTTTCTTACTACATTCTAATTGAAAAATTGATATTGACTGGCCGTTATGACATTTCTCTTCGTGAATTATTGTCCGGTTTAGAAACAAGCTAGCATAAATGAATGTATCTCAAGAGCGACTTGCATTACAATGGCAGATTTAGCACCACGCAATAAACACAAATCAACATGCATGATAAGGTAGGGATTCAGAGTAAACAGGATATTCCGCTGCTGGCCAAAGCTTACGTTAAAATGAAATTGCGTCACACCTCTTCCGCGACTCGAAGTGTTGTAAGTTGCACACAGATCACACAAGCCGACTTGAAGCTTTCATTTTTTAAAACTTCCATAGATTTATCGTTTAGTAATAATCGACAAACTGTAGTCGTGATCGAGCATGCGAGGTTGGAGAACATACCAAGGCCAGGGAGGTTCTCTCGTAATGGTGATACAACATTAAACCCTTTGTGTAAAATCAAAAATAACCAAATACATAAATTCTCTTCAACAGGTAAGTAAACCAACTTTACCTTTTTTTTTCAACTGGTGTAGAGATATGCATACTAAGATGCAACACAAATTATACCCTTTTAAAAAGTGTGTAAATTCCAACTCTGCACAAATCACAAAGATATACCCTGATTAAAGTGAAACATGTATAACTGTGATAAGAAAGGTATCAACACAAATTAGCATCAGACACGTATGAACATCTGTAGTTACCAGAAATAATTACTTCCAAATATATTTCTTACTGGTAATGAATGTAATTCTTGTAATAACATTTTTCAGAGCATTTATAAAATTAATCTCTTTTCTCTCTCTAAATTAATACGTTCCAAAAATAGCATTAGGTAAAATTTAAATTAGTCCAGATTAATGCACTAGATTATTGATGAAAGTGTTTACTAAACAAGTTCTTATTAACTTTGAATAACTTAGTAAAACACAATCTGGTCCAACTAGCTTGACTTTAGAGCAAATTACATCTCAGGACCTCTGGGTAAATTATTCTTCAACAGAAAATATTTAACGTTCCTCTTCACTTTAAAAGGTTATCATAATGATTTCAACTGTTGGAAACGTATGTGGACCTCTGGACCATACTATTCAGTAGAGGCTCACTCCCTGAAGGTCTCACTGCAATGCAGTCGCAAGTGTCCCCTTGGCCCCTTCTTGCGTAAATTAAACTGGCGCGTGTTAGGTCTCTTCCTTCGCCTGCGCACATTTATGACACTGTCTATGGATCTCCTCCATCGTTCCTGCCTTACGATGGGCGGTCTAATATGTAGGAGTTAGTCCTACTGACCTTATCGCTATCAAAACAAAATGTAATGTAAACAAACAAGAAAATATTAAGCCGACATATGTCAACTTGAAATGTAAACAAATGGCAATTGTATATCTTTATATAAGTATTAATATTGTATTTAAAATGTACTTGGTTTCGAGACTAATCTCATTTTGCCCAGTGCAACGTCAAGCCCCAAGAGAGGGTTCAAGAAGTTCAGCCGATCCTGGAGCCACCACTGGATACAAACAACTTTTCCAGGATTCATCAAAGAGGGAGGACGTATGGAAATAATTACGTAATAAATTAGAAAACTGTAAACGTGAGTATACTACATATTTCTCCACTAAATTACGTACTTATTTGTTTAATTTGTAGTTGGTGGAGATGTACTACCATACAGTAGTTCCACATGATCATCTTCATCTGAAGAGCTATCCATTTTTACTGATGGTCAGTCTTGAGTGTGCAAATCCAGTGAGTTTCATGGTTGGCACGATGCAAAGCTTCAGAATTAGACACTATAACTTAGAAAGTTGTCCATAACCTTGCTTTAAACTGAAGTACACACAGTGAAGTTGCTATTGCTTACTGCTCAATTTTCAAAGTCGGAAGATTCTGAGACTAGAAAAATCAATCCCAAGTCTTAAGTTTGGCCACTCACAGAGGAACATACATTTAAACGAACACATAACACGAACACATTTCGATCTCAAAAACGAACTTTCAAGTTTTGTTCCTGTTGGCTTGTACCTAAAAACATTTGTCGACTGCTTCTATTTTGATTTGAAATATTAAACTTTACAATCCTTTGTATTCGTCTAATTTAGGCAGTAGCGTAGTAGTTGTGTCAATTCAGGTTCTGGAGCCTGCTTCTTACTGCATGCTTCGTGTTGCCTGTCTCCCGCCAAGGCGAACCACGTGCCATTCCCGGTGGGGTCGCTCCCCGCACGTTGTAATCGAGCTGAACGATGCCGCTTGTCGGCGGGTTTTCTCGAGGATCTCCCGTTTCCCTCGCCCCTGCATTCCGGCGCTTCTCCGTATTCACCTCGCTCCGCCCTCATCGGCTCTCAAGACCTCGTTGTTACGAGCCGCCCAAACCTCTTCACTCTACTCCCACTCCACTTGTTGCTTGCTGCTTAATTATGGCATTGTGTAAACCCCATCCGTCCTAGTGTAGTGGGGCCTCCATAGAGCAACACGCGCTAGTCTGCAGTAGACAACCCGCATTGGACGTGAGAGAACCAGCAGCCAGGACCAGTGACACACAGTACAAGAACACTCACTCATGTCTCCTCCATGTCCGCACACATTACAGCATGTGTGGCGCCCAACACTGAAGCTGCACAACGCCACTACACATCCACGCAGTTCTGTCTGCTAGGCGCCTAGTCAGACACTGGTCGCTCACTACTTTACATTGTAGTAGTAGTAGTAGTAGTAGTCTAACAAAATTAGCAGAAATAGTTTTTGGTTGTATAGGCTTCCAGGCTGGAGCCGCATCTTGTTAGTTTTTCCAACCGAAGTTTCGCCGTGCCTTGCAGTAGGCAACTTCAGGGTCCTTCAAATTAGCCTGGAAAAAATTAACTGGAGTATGTGGTAAGCCTCAGAGTGAATTGCCTGCAATTGGCTGTGACAGCCGCTCTTAGGTCCCTTCCTTAACTATGACCTCCAACTCTCATATTAGTTCTAAGGTAGATTATAAAAAATGATGTCCGGTCTAGTTTGAAGGACACTGAAGTTACCTACTGCAAGACGCGGCGAAACTTGGGTTAGAGAAACCAATAAGATGAGGCTGCAATCCAGAAGCCAAGACAGCCATCTTGGCGATGGCCGCGAAAGCCTGCAATAAGTTATAATGATAGTGATGTTTTTGATGGGAGGGATAGAGAGAGAGAGAGAGAGAGAGAGAGAGAGAGAGAGAGCGAGGGATAAGATTGGAATAAACTTGGGTATAATAACAAAGTGTTTGATACTTGCCCCTTATGCGGAAACAAGAAGTACGTATACTTACAACAAGTATTCAAGTATTTACCAGCATCGCATCGCCCTCTCTGACTTTCGCCACATAATTTAATGAAAATGTGTAAAACCATCAAAACAAAACAATTGTAAAAATTGTATTGCACATATTTAAATTGCATGTTGTAATAAACCAATAAAGAGCATTCTCTTTATGGCTACAGTTGAGCTTTCAAACATATTAAAATAATTATTGCCAATAAATACAAAAGACACTTACTAAATAACACTAACTTCAAATAGTAGCACCTTTAAAACAATGCACTTTTGTTTAACATAGATGAGTATCTGCATATTTTGCCGTGTCTGGGAACTGGAATTGCAATGCATTTGCATATGTTGTCTTTCCTGCAGGTTTGAGTTCAAGTTGACTGGAGGAAGCACCATCCACTTAGTGTTTGTCAGAGAATTGTACGGAATCGAATTTTGAGTCAAGTCTTTCTCGCTTGAATCAAAGCATACTTTCAACAGAAGAGAACCTGCTTGTGTTGTCAGCAACGACAACGTGAAGCAAAATAAAAAGGTGTTGCTACGACGAATCTACCTTCATTACTTTCATCAAGTTTCAGCTGAAATCAAGCTGTTGTCAGCCATGTACCAACCATCTTAGTTCTGGAAGTTGCTGTCAACGGACATCCTTACAATTCTTTCCCGAGTACAGTATGTGTCATGGAGACTGATAGTCTCCATTACGAATTTACTATTGAGCTCCCACCAATTTTTTACATCTGTTGAATATCAAGGAAGTGGTGTCAGCTCTCTTGCAGGTATTCGCCAGGACACTCTTAAGGAAACACAAGAATTAACGTAGCTGCGCATTGCTTCTTGACGCACATCTGCTCTACATTATTATTTCGTTGCATTATCCAAATATGTATTGTCAAACAGCCGAAAAATATAATTATTTTATGCGAAGGGATTTTTCACCGTCATTTACAGCAATGTTGTGTAAAATGGGTGAAACGCCACCTTCGCAGAGAGCAAGATACTTGTGGTATGCGTTACAAATATGTTTGATGTCGACACATCCCTGAGCATCACCCACACACAATCTCACGACTACTCGTCTTATCGACTACTGTTGCCCGACTTTGTGATTATTAAGTGCGCAGAGCTGATCAGGACACTCGAGTCCTTGGCCACCAACACTGCCCTTGAGCAGGCTCTCTCCGCTGATACGTGTGTCAGAGCTGATGACCTACAATTCTTGGCCATGCCGTGTTGATGAAGTGGAGCTGTGTCTCCAGTATGAACATTAATACAGTGCATGCAATGTGTGCAAAAGAAGATGAATTTGTGGAGTACAAGGCGAATGCACACTTATGTTTTAGAGTCGCTGGTCAAACACGGTGCCTGGAAAGAATATGGGCAAAGGAAACCATGCCCAATTCTTCTGGCAAACCTATCGACAACCTCACTGAGGTGTCACACTCACTTAACAGGAGGCAAGACTAATGGTTGGTCACACCTAACCTGTGAATCGATTCATTTTATGAGCACTAAACCGATACCCACATGGTTTAGAGTCCACTGCTTTCATGTAGATCCCTTTGTGTTTATCTTTCTTGTGCATATGCATGCAATGTGAATCCCACTCCTAAGCCATTTTTGACAAGCCTGGTGTTAGGAACGTCACCTCCTTATCTGCAGTCGATGAGACGTGGTCTGAAATGTAATAATAAATTTCGTAGTTTCTTTGTGCATTCGAGTTGATGTTCTCAGTCAGGATGAATATGTGTAGTCCAGCGCACATTTACCATCGCCTAGCAACTTGTGTCTGCAGTCATCAAATTGACTACAAAAACCACCGATTCCGATGTGTACAGAGCAAGTGGAACTTTCAGTGCCATTATAATGAGGTATCTTTATATTTACAATAAAAAATTATTATAGAAGGAAGCACTGCACAATAATGCAAGTGCTCCATCACATGTGTTCAGCTGTGGTGTGGCAACTTGTCGCTGAATCGGTGGACTGGGACTGGGAATGAACGTTGCTGGTAGTCTTCCATGGACCAGTGCTATCGTCAAATCCCAACAGAGGAGTGCCTGCTCCACGCCATCCTTCGTCTCTGATGCGAGTGCAGGTACACTGGACCATCTAGCTCACAGACATGACAGTTTAGGAGGAGAGACCTGGATAAATGTGGATATCTGCGACTTAAAATTCTGTGTTGAGGAAAATATTCTCGACGAAATGATCTGCTGAGATCTGCTTTTGTGCACTAAATAGTAATGTGCATAATAGCTTTTTATGTTATGTTATCGCTAAAATGCTTGATTTCATATTAAAAATGTGTTCAGTATTGATCAGAAGGGAAGGCTCTCTAAATTTTTTCCCGTGTGTAACATTATGGCAATTCATTAAGGGTTCAACAAGCCTACAAAAAGAGGAAGAAATCCACTAGCATTTTAGCAAAGGTCATAGTGACGAACAGTTGGATTGGGATATATGCAATGTGAAAAGGGCTTACTGTAGACCAACATAACATATATCAAAGAAAGAAGAACATGTTTAATAAGTTGTGTAGCTTGTATAGTTATGTGATGTGGTTCTGAATTTACAAGCTGTTTTTGTGAGTCCCCTAACTATGAGGGAATTGTCAAAATTAATACGAGCAAATAACTCGTTAAAAATCTAACTTCTCTTTAAATTAACATAAGAAGTACTTCGATATATGCAGGTAATTACTGGCAACATGTACTAAAGAATGTCAGTTCATGACCCTGGGTCAGGGAAGTTGCTTGAGCCTCGCGGAAGTGCCGACAGCGACTACCCAGCTGGCGACAGGTGGTGAGGTCCAGCAGAAGCTGTTATGGCAGCTACATGCAAAGGAAGATCAATGGCCAAAGATTCCTGAGTTTGGAAATAAGTGATAAGCTTATAGTGACTCAGGAGATGTGTCAACTTGGCCATTCTAAACAGCGTGTTACGATTGTGTGTGGCCAAGGGCGATGCTTCTAGACATCATGAATTAAAGGCATCGTTAAAGTTGTGGTCTGAAGATGGTGGCTCCCAGACATTGAAGTACCGACTAGCTACTCTTAAATCGTGAGTCACTGTGGTTTACTCCAGTCTTCTTTAATCATATCTGCTCCTTTCTCGGCGATCATGTACGTAGGAGCATTCGTATGGCCATTTGGGATCTCCGGCATGATTGAAGCATCAATAACTCTCAGACCCTTCACCCCATGCACTCGCAGCCTGGGATCTACAACAGCATCTAAGTCAGATGCAGGTCCCATTTTGCATGTGCCTGAGTAGTGGTAAATTGTAAACGTCAGTTGTCTTGCAGCACATGCCCAGTAATCGTCAGATCCAAACTCGTGTTCTGCACAACCCGGGAGTTTTTTGTTGTGAAGTTTAGAGCCAAATTTTTGCATGGCTTTTGTTTTGCTTATTTCTATCGTCTTCTTAATTCCAGCTACCATTGTTTCTAAATCTTCTTTCACAGAATAATAGTTATGATATATTAAAGGTTTCTGTTTAGGATTTGTATCCCTAAGCTTTATTCGACCTTTACTTTTGGGACGTAGTAGCATTGGCAATACCATCCAAGTGTCTTCATTTTCAATTTCCTTATACACTTCATTAAATAAATCATCACTTATGCCAAAGTTAGATTTGAGAGTTGGATCAGAAACAACAGAACCGCCCTGAAAAAGGAGTTCCAAGTCAGGATAGCCATCAGTGGAATTGGGATGTCGTAGGTCATAGTAGGCCAAGGCTTCACAGCCGCCGGGTATAGAGAAGGGACCTCGGTTGTGTGAGAAGTATTCCACATAGTTATTAGGATTCTCCATCAACTTGTATGTTCTTAAGGATGACCCATTGCAAATAAATGTAAATCCACCAAGGGCAATGTGATCCATGAGATTGTAACCAACCTTCAAATCTTTTTTGATAGGTATTCTTAGACTTTTCAAATGTTCCTGGGGGCCTATTCCAGACAACATTAAAAGTTGAGGTGAGTTAATTGCACCTGCAGACACAATAACCTCTCGCTTTGCAAACACAGTGAACCTTGTATGCCTGTTTACAAACTCCACTCCATATGCTGTTTTTGTTCTTCTATCGATGAGAATTTTGGTTACAAGTGATAATTTCTTCACGTGTAAATTTTTTCTATGTTGTATTGGGTGCAGGAAAGCTCGTGATACACTCCACCGTGTACCGTTTTTCATATTGACCTGCAGATATGAAAACCCTGTTTGGGATTTGCCATTGTAGTCCACAATTCTAGACCCTGTCTCAAGACCAGCTTCAATAAATCCCTCAGCCAGCGCAGTATGATAAGGTATGTTACTAACTGATAAATAACCGCCTTTAGAATGGTACTCGGCATCCACTGGCATTCCTTCTATGTTATTGTCTTCGGATTTCTTGAAGTAGGGAAGGACGTCTTTGGAGCCCCACCCCACATTCCCCATTCTCTCCCAGTTGTCATAATCTCGCCAGTTCCCTCGAGTGTAGATCATGTAGTTCAACACACTAGAACCTCCCATGACTTTGCCACGCGGCCAATTGCATTGTCGGTTCGTGTGTCCCAGACATGCAGTGTCTGATGGTTCAGTCTTGTATTTCCAGTTGGCGTCAGAAAACTGGAGGTAGTTGGTAATAATGGGAACGTCCATGATGTAGTTCTCTTCCCTGCCAGCTTCGATAAGGAGCACATTCCACTCCGGGACTTCAGTGAGTCTGTTGGCAACAATGCAACCGGCACTGCCTGCGCCAACCACGATGAAGTCGTACTGTGAGTGCAGATGTACCTCGTCCCGTGGTTCGTTGTTTGCTTGGGCGATGCCATCTCTTAAGATTTTCAGTAATACTCCACCGGTTACTGATAACTGTGGGCTTGCATGTTCTATACACACTAGCACAAAAATAACCAGCTGCATCATTTCCAAATCTGTAACAAAACAGAACAACCACATACTAAATACAATTATTTTTGCACAGCCGTAATATGCAGTTTGTGTAAGTTATTACAGTGTTGCAAATATTTTGGTATACAACTTCTTGAAAGAGTCGTTGAGTTGAGTTGAGAGGTTTGGACGCCTCTTAACAACATTGTCTTGATAGCCAATGAGGGTGAAGTGAGGTGAGAACGGTATAGCACTGGAATGCAAGGGCGGGGGAAACATGAGATTCCCGAAAAAAACCCGCTGGCCAGCAGCATCGTCCGGTGCGATTTTTAAAGAGTCAATAATTAACCAAGACAAGTGAAATAAATTAGCTTGCTGTTCTCCTGCTTTGGCAGTTGATTATAATTCTAATATTTATGTAATCCTTTCCAAATGAACATATTTACACCATAATACGCGGTTTATTCAATCAACAAGGTAAGAAGCCCTTTCACAAGTGTAATATGTCATATTCCATTCAAAATTCCTGCGAGGTGGGAACAGATATGCCATTGCTTCTCCTCGTTGCCAATAGATGATATCTGACAGTAGTCAACTTGGGACACCATCACTTGTAATATGGCGAGGCAGGCACAAACATGGTCGAACATTGAGCTGTGTGGTACGATGCGATTTCTGTATGTAAATTGTACACCGCCATCTGAGATGAAACTTTGGCTTGTCGATGTATATGGTTCTATATCACATTACGGAAAGAGGTTTGGGTGAAGCACTGCCTTTGATATGAGCAGGGTAAGTGCTGAAGACGGGCAGATATCCGGCGGGCTAGTTGCTGCAGGCAATACATTCCATAGTGAAGGTCTGATGGAGGAGGATAGACACAATGTTGTCGCTGACTACCTGAACATCTCTGCCTACTGTGCACAACATAGTTCATGAGTAGCTGGAGTACAGTTATAACACTAGGCATCGAGGCAACTCCCACACATTCTCAAAGCCTCACTACACCACTATTAAAACAATTTTGCGTGATTTTATGGAAACATGCTGGAAAAAATGTCCCCAGAACTCTTCGAAAAATTACAGACTCATTTGCTTTCCAGTAATGGACGTTCCGTATATTTTAAAGAAATTTCCGTGTATGCCTATTCATGGAACTTCTCCGTAAATTTACTAGTTAGTTTTTCTGTAGTACTGGTTTACAGAAGAGACGGCGAAAAATTCTTTACATGCTTAGGCAAGTATGTCACTTTGAGGAAAATAACGTATGGTATATCTTGGCCGTGCTAGGTAGTATACTGGCATGCACGAACTGAGTAAAATTACGCACTGAGAGGTATTGTTCCTTTTCTTTAATGAATCACTCCTATGCACATCTGATGACTAACACAGTGTGGAATTAAACGTTGTTCACTGTCAGACATCCTAGAGACATGTGAGAGCAATTACATCTTTTTGGTACATGTATCGAATAAACATTGCTATCTGTTCAACAGAATAATTCATATTTTACGTATAGAATGTTCATAGTAAAGTGACCACTTTTGAAATCAAACTTTGGAAACAATCACTGTCCGTAAGTACATGTATGATGTATTGGCTCGCGGGCCTCCAGTTCAGTTGGCAACGAAGACATTCCTACCACTCGGCGTCGTGAGCGTGATGCTTAGATTCACGCCCAGCTTGGATAGTGTTTGTTGCTTAATTCGCATTAGAGATAAGAATTTTCATGTACCGAACACATTCACATGCGTAACAGTTCGACGATTTCACTTGGATGGTACATGACCAAAGTAACCAGTTTCGTGGTAATGTTTAATATGCATATGTTGTAAATATTCAATGTAATCAGAGAAGTGTATTTAAAGCCGGACTTTGAAAAGTGCTCAGTTTGCCATGAACAGTCTGCAATAAGAGGAGAGTGTAGTGTTGGGTAACGCGAACTGAGTATGCCATGTTGACGGACACGTAACACCTCAGACAGCCTGGGGACCAATTTACTGTGGCGTGCTGCAGAAGGCAACGTCTGCTACGTTGCCCACACGAGCCTTCTGAAACTGTTCTGTTGTTCGCGAATGCCTCCAGAAACTACCCTACCCTCACCATAATCGCTTTTGAAACTATCCTATTTTACATAATCGGTTTTCCGTGAACGCCTGAAGTGAAACCCGTGGTTGGCTCAATGTCCGGTAGCTGAGGTCCCAAGTTCCATTCCGCCCTCCCGAGCGAAGTGCTGCAGTTACCAACCTTCGTACTCGTATTCGGGAGGACCTGGGTTCAAATCCCAGTCTGCCAATCCTGATTACTGTTTTCCATGCTTTCCCGAAGTCACTCCAGGTGAATGCTGGGGTGGTTCCTTACTATTCCTTTCCCACCCCTGCTTCACTGAGCAAGGTGCTCCGTGTCTAATGACCTCGCTGGATTCCTTCCCCGCCCCTGCTCTATGAGCAAGGTGCTCCATGTCTAATGACCTCGCTGGATTCCTTCCCCGCCCCTGCCTCTATGAGCAAGGTGCTCCGTGTCTGAAGACCTCGCTGTCGACGAGACATTCAGCTGTGCGCAGTAATGTACTGGATATACAGTAAGTTTGTTTTTAAACACCCGGTGGCTGTACGCCACTCCTGGCAGTTTCCTAACTGGCTGATCCAGCTACTGCCCTGTACTAATCAACAACTGGTCAGTGAGCACGCCACGCCGTGTTTCGTTAAGATGGCCGCCCGGGGTAGGCCACCGAACGGTTTGCACACCTCCAGCAAAAAACAAACCGCCCAACGTGTCTGAGTGAGGTCGGCTTACGAATCGCATTTAAGGAACGTTACGCGTCTGTAAACGTTTTTTAGTCCCTCCATTTCTCTCTATAGTATGTTTTTGTGATAGTGAAAATGGCTGAAACGGGTGTTTTCACGGTCATTTTTAGGTATGAACATTCCGGTACAAAACATTAAAAAAGGAATATGGACGTGCATCAAACCTTTATTTTCGTTATTACGTCATAAAATGGTAGGGTCTCCGCTGAAAGTCTCATAGAGGCCCGTTGTCTACGGCAAGACTGCACGCCAGTTCAGTGCTCTGCGCGTAGAGGCGATGACAGAGTTGATGCGCATGTCTCGGTAGCCCTAGCGCTCCACGCTTTTAGGCCTCGGATGTGCATAATTCCTTGAACCTGGCGGCCACTTTAAGCTCGCCTCGTGCGAGGCTGGGCAGGACTGCTGTAGAGCGTCCTTATTACGGAAGACAGTGCAGCGTGTTAATAGCATCAACATTGCACATATGTTCCGCAGTTGGAGATCTAAGTACCAGTCTAGTAACGCAATTAGGCAACCTTGTGTGACAATTAAACTGTGTTTAAAGCGAACGATAACTATAAAATGACTGGCTTTACGACGGTAACTTGCACAGTAGCTGTCCAAAACTAGAGAGGCAATTCCTTATACTATGTGTGTGTGTGTAAATAAGTGGCATACCTCATTTAACTTTCGTAATAATGAACGAACAATTTTTTTTTGTTTGGGAATATGTATATGGGTGTTTTTAGCGAGAGTTCCCTGCTTTTTGAAAGTTAAGTAGACTGTTTAGATAGTTAAATTCTTGTCTCGTATTATTTAATATGTGTTTTGTAAGATACATGTTTTAGCAGTGCTCAATATTTCTCATGTCAAACGAAATTACTAGCTAGAACTTGGAGGTTCTCATTCTTGTAATGCCACATCTACGTGATTTAATATGGTAATTATTTTGCTACAATCATACACCATGTACATAGCTGTAATTTGTTTGACTTATCGTCAGTCTTTACATTGCCATACAATATAACACCAATTTGTAATAGAAAGTGAGTGTTCCTCGAGTGTATACTATAGTCAATATCTTTGCGAACAAACATGGGTCTTTCTCTAACAATAAATATTCACCCACCTAGGTGGCTTTTCAAGCTTACATGAGAGCTACTGTGATATGTGAATAGACTGTTTTCACTGCATCGCACCTAATTACCCGAATGAGAATAGCCATTACTTGAATGAGGATTTTCATTACCCAACTACAACTTCTACGAACCTCAAACATTACTGAACTTTATCTCGGGTGCAGGAGTTGAGTTGAGTCGAGTGATGTGGGCGGCTCTTAACAACGAGGTCTTGAGAGCCAATGAGGGTGAAATGAAGAGAGCATGAAGCAGCGTCGGAATGCAGGGGCAGGGGAAACGGGAGAATCCAGAGAAAACCCGCCGACCAGCGGCATCGTTCGGCACGATTCCCACGTGCGAAAATCCGGGGGTGGCCCCGCCGGGAATCGAACCCGGTTCGCCTTGATGGGAGGCGAGTAGTCTGACCACTGCACCACCGCGGTACCTCATGAATTAGGTTTACAATGCACTAGTCTTCTCGTTTTCAATAACAAACTTATAATTTAACCCTAGGTAATTAATAAGTAATTTTCTAATGTAACAAATTTCTTTATAAGTACCGTATACTGTGGGTGCTTTCTTCCGTGTTTGTACAGCAACTTTGCCAAAACAGCGCCTCATAGACAACAGTAGTCATCGAGATGCCAGTTCTCTAACTTGAAATAGTGTGCTGAGAACAGTACGATACTAACCACTGAGTCAGAATTGTAATTGTTCCAGGTGACAGACACTTCATGCGAGCATCGTCAAATTGACTCTGAATTGAGGTACAGAGGGAAGGAGATGCGTCTATATGTGAAAGTAAACTCTTGAACACAGAGTGAGTACTGAGCTAGGCGAGTGAGTGTGTGGGCGGGCGAGTGATTCACTGCGCGCCAACCACCAATTAAATATACATAAAATCCACAAAAAATAAAATTAAAAAGTGGAATTAAACTGTATTATCTGCCAAGATCGTGTTGTAGGTCAGAATGGATCGTATACGAAGTAAAAAATTGTACCAATATTATAAATGGAAGAAGCTGTAATCGAATTAATAAAATTTCGTCAATTAACACGGTATAGAACACGGAGAATAACGATGTGTAACTATAGTAGGCTACTGGAGTCTTTTCCATGGATTTAAGAAAGCGGGGAGACTAGTAACTGCAAGAAAGCAAGGAACTAAAAACGTTATAATAAGCTGCAGAAGTCTAGGAGAAAATAAATGACGTAATAGAAGATGCGGTGGATAAAAAGCGATGCCATCTCTTTAAAACAGAAAATGATGCTAAGCTCTGTGTAAGCTTGCTGAACTTCAGACTGAACTGCACGAAAGTTTCTGAATCTATCAGTATTTTTTTGCGGATTCACTCGCATCAAGGGCAATATAAAAAAACGGTCAATTTTTTTCCCTGAGGCTTGAGATAAGACTTTGCTGACACAAACACGCTGTCTTGCAGTAAATGCACATTGTGTTTGACAATGGTTAGATAGCTTCCGACGAGGCAGCAGCTACTTGGAGGACCTAGACACATAAACAGAATTCTTCTTCCCGCTTGAAAAGTGGCGGAACACACGAGTTCGTTATTTACATTTCTTTCAGAAGATCAAATGTCTGTGTTGCTCTGGCATGCCAGACGAAAGTAGAGGACACAAGTAGTGAGTTACTTGGTTCGCGTTTTTTATGATTATTTCTCTTTAATGCCTGTTACTTAGTTTGCGGCATTCTCAAGGGCGTATCCCTCTATAACATCAACACTCTGCAATTCGTATGAAACCCACGCAATATTAAAATCGTCAAGTCATTCACCTTTCATTTCAAGGTCAACCTCTTTTCCCAGGTTAATGCAGTTTAAACGCGGTAGCTCCCTGCAGTACCGACTAGTACGGCCTACCGCTACTGTAGCCATGTGTGTGCTTCAGAAACACCTAGTTACCTCCACTTTACTTCACTGCCTCGTGTCAGGCCAGGAGATTATCTCCAGAAATACTCATCTTGACCTCGATACTTCCACAACATTATTTACATTCAGTCAAACCAACAAACAACGACATGTTAATAAAATAATGTTATTCAGTTTTGTTTGCAATACGCTGAGAGGACTGCTTCACCACTGTCGGTCGAGCTTGAGGCAGTTGCCATGCCGAGGCAAATGTTCATGAAGGAGGCTTCTTCACAGGTGACAGAGACGACCATCTACAGCAAGTTCTGGCCACTCTTCTTTCAGTCCTTCATTTATATTGCGAGATTGTATTAACTCTACTTTCCGGGAAACGCCAACTAAGATGATTTTTATTTCACCGAATCTATTAAAAAGTGTATTTCTAGAATTGTTCCCAGTGTTGAAAATACATTACTATTACATAGATGAAATTTTAGTCGGTTTCTTTCAATTAAAATAGCACGATGTTTTCAGGGGTGACATGAATTTTTAATGAAAACTGGCATTGAAAATGTGAACCCTGTTAGCACAGTAAACCACAATATGGTGGAAAGGTAAGATTGTATCGCTGCAAGAGAATCAACATTCAGTAGTCGTTACGTATCGTATTGTGCTAGTGCAGTGGTCCTCAAACTGTGGTTCGCGGGCCATCGGCAGTCCACGGCTAGTCCTAGCTGGTCCGTGGAACTCTCTGAATATCACGCTTATTTTCATTGATTTCAGAAGTCAAGATATGACAATGTGACATTTGTTATCTTCTGTTTAGTGCTGTGTTCATTTATTTTCCCTGTTCTTTTGTTTTAGATTGCAACACGATACGTTAGATTTTATTAATTTATTGTCACTTAATTATGAGTTTTTAAATTATGAATCTCATATTTTGTACGTACCTGGAAGAAGTGTTGGGGGTAGTGTGTTCGTGTTAGGTTGGCATTCTGCACTTAGTGGTCCAAGACGGGGTAGTTTGTTCGTGTTACGTTGGCATTCTGCACTTGGTGGTCCAAGACAAAGTGAAGTGGGAACTACTGTACTAGAGGCACGTGTTAAAAAAAAGTACGTGTGAGTGTTGTTGACCTCTGGGTGTTACTGACGTAACCTAGGCGAGTTTGTGTTGGCGACAGTTTTCAATATATTACCTGCGATGGAAGTATGTCTGACACGGCGTAACACCTCAAATAATCACTATTTATTCCTGTCACAAGTTATCTCAGTTTATTTTTGCAATGTGTATGCTAACGTAATATTTATTAGTTTTATTTATTATTTGTTGGTGGCAGATATATTTTATTTACTCCAGCGCTATTTCATATTATTAATTGCAAGTAGTTTCAACCCCAGAAAACTTATTTTCATGTAATTATGTTTGTAAGTATTTATGTTGTCATTCCCCGGGTTATTTTTATGTGGGCCGCTTTGCATAGAGAAATTTGTTGGTTGGTTGCTATGGTAACGCAAGACGTATGTGTAAAATTAATATGATGTAGCCGTCTCGTGATTGGCTCGATGTTTAAAGGCATCGTTCAAGTATGCAGTTTTAAAGGCTTTTAGCCATATTGGTTTTTCCCGTCAGGCAGGCGATGACGTAGTGGGTCGTCGGCCTGAGAAATGTTTTATTCTGCTGGTTAAATGGCCGAGTCCCGTACAGAAATGCAGACCGACGTGGTGAAGACGCGCGGCATCTGAAGAGGAATGAGTTAAGTCTGCACGCGCTGCCTACGCCGATTATGTTTAAAGCCAAGTTTGAGCTAACTCAGCTACCGCGATTGCGTGTGGCGCGGTGAGGAGTTCAGTGACGTATCTAAGGATAACCTGTGGAGGGAAGACTAAGGCCCATGACCAGCGGAACCAAGTTAAGTAAGACGAATTTTCGACGCAGTGACTACGCCCGTAAATAAATAATGATTTTTGAGGAATTAATCTGGCTTACGTTACGCCATATTGGATCATCATTTTTGTTGAAGTTGCTCTACGCATATGCCAGCGGAGCCCTGAACTGACGTCTCAAGATCTCCCAACTGAGTTGGTGTAAGAAAATTACTTATTAATTTAATTTGCACATTTTGAAATAATTTAAAGAACGGAAGAGACTTAGTTACTTTTTTAATTGCAAATAAGAGATACGCACGAGAGGGCCACACAAAGCAAAGTAAATTTCGAAAACAAAAAAGAGCTGTTAAATAATACTTTGTATTTGTACAGATATTCATTTAATTCATAATGTTTGAACTAAAATATTTATTTTTCAATGAAACCACATTTATTTACAGTCAAGTGTCTGTGAGTATTCTTTTTGATGAGTAGCTAGTGATAGTTTCTGATTTGTGTCTTCCTAGTGTCCCTTGTCTGTTGTTGGAAGCCTACAGAGATTGTATGTTTGCTAGGATGCATATAATGTTAGGATCAATGTGGGTTGTCCTTGCGTGTTACGTTCCTCTGACTACACACAACACAACAGGCGTGGGCAGAAGTGACAGCCTCCTTGTGTGAGGCAAGGAGATTACTGCAGGGCAAACCACGCTAAGTAGTTCTCTAAGTCTGCGTATTCTTCTGTAGTGTTCTCTACGGCTAGTAGATGTGGAGATGAGCTGTGAGATCGCACTTCCTCTGCTCTATGCACATCTTCACACTTTCTGAATAACCTTTCAAAGATCACCCAATGTATGACAGGTTTGCTTGTTTCCTAAATAAATCATATTCCAAAGTAGTATTAATACTTCCCTTAACACTAACGTACCGTTTTCCTTGTTAAATTTAACTACCATTCATATTTTGTCTATAAATTAATTATCTTATTTATTTCATAAAGTTATTTTTTAAGTAATTTGTTTAGCGCCATATTGAGGTTTTCAACCATGCAGTATGAGAAACACGTTGCTTTCTTATGCATGAAACAACATTTATTTATTCTTTACTGTCTGACCACCTCACTACTGTAACGCAATGCCTTGGTTTTTCCTCCGCATATTTTTTCCAGACTTGTTTACATGTGGTAGAGCACGTGGTGAGCAGCTCGATAAGTACAACATGACCAGGGTTTCAGAGAAGTAGGAAATATGAAGACATTGGCAGACGCCTGTCTTGCCGTGTGCATGCACTCACCTCTACAAGTGAACCAGCCACTGCTGCAGTTGTGTCAGCTGCAGGCATTCTCTCACACGACGGCTGCTCCAGAGATGGTTAGTAGAGGTGCAATAGGTGTTCGGACCCACACCCCACTGCAGTCAGGTTCACGCTGAGTCTCCTGGACACACACTCAGCTCCAGTACACTAGCAATGCTTTCATCAGCAGCAAGTCACACTTGTGTAATGCAATTCAGTGAAATATCTGCTAGTTTTTTCTCTCTCGCAAATTTTCGATAAAGGTTTTTTGGTGGGTGAAATTTCTTAGAACTTATTTATCAGAGTTTCCCAACAAGTTGTATTTATTGAAATACTTTTTATTTGGTTTGGTGCACCAAATTCTCTATTTATGACATTATTGAAGAAAAGCTGTTATGCATATAGGGTATGTACGTGTATGTAAATGAACGACGATCGTTACAAGAAGGTTCTAAAGTATTCCTCAGAGGCAGTTTGCGGCTTTACATTTGAGATGGACCATTATTTTATTACAATATTATACATAATATTTAAGATGGAATTCTGAGTATTAACATATTGTGTAAGTGGACGAACATAATCTTTTTTTAAGGATTGTCAATAATTAACATGTAATAATTAACAAAAAGGTAATTTTGTGCAGTGTTTGAACCCCTCCGTTCCCGAAGAATTAACTCATACTGTAGGAAGGGGAACTTGAGCCATGTCTCTGGCTCCTGCGATCACGTCATTATGACGTCAGGAAGAACGCTCTCTGGCTAGGAGCATGGTCGTCTCAATTCGTCTGAGAGAGCGCGAAAGAGCGAGAGCACTGAAGGAGAAAGCACGATGTTGTATACTCGCTGGCGCTCTCTCGCACTCTCCGACCACACGCCATATTTGTTTACATTGTTTCAGTGTCTGAATAAGGTTATAGTAGCTTTCTGGGCTAAAACCACTTCGCACTTTACCTGCAAGTTAATAATTTCAACTGTTTTTAATCAACAAAATAGCAGACATAAAACATATTTATAACAATATTAATAAGTATGTCTGGCAAAGTCTCGTATTTTTTGAACATATACACTGAGGTGACAAAAGTCATGGGATAGCAATATGCAAATATACGGATGGCAGTGGTATCACGTACAAAATGTATAAATGGGCAATGCATTGGTTGGGCTTTCATTTGTAGTCAAGTGATTCATGTGAAAGGATTTCTGACGTGATTATGGCCGCACGACGGGAATGAACAGACTTTGAACGTGGAATGGTAGTTGGAGCTCGACGCATGGGACATTCAATTTCGGAAATGGTTAGGGAATTCAACATTTCGAGATCCACAGTGTCAAGAGTGTGGCGAGAATACCTAATTTCAGGCATAACCTCCCACCATGGACAACGCAGTGGCCGACCGCCTGCACTTAATGACCGAGACCAACGACGTGTGCGCAGAATGGCCAGTGTTAACAGACAAGCAACACTGCGTGAAATAACCGCAGGAATCAATGTGGGACGTACGACGGACGTGTCCGTTAGGACAGTGCGGTGAACTTTGGCTGTACTTGGCTATGCCAGTAGAAGACCGACTCGAGTGCCTCTACTAGCAGCACGACATCGCCTGCAGCGCCTCTCCTGGGCTCGTGACCATATCGGTTGGACCCTAGACGACTGGAAAACCGTGGCTTGGTCAGATGAGTCGCGATTTCAGTTGGTAAGAGCTGATGATGGGGTTCGAGTGTGGCGCAGACCCCACGAATCCATGGACCCAATTTGTCAACNCAGCATGGCTCAATATTTCTGCTGGGGACTTCCAACGACTTGTTGAGTCCATGCCACGTCGAGTTGCTGGACTTCGCCGGCAAAAGGAGGTCCGACACGATATTAGGAGGTATCCCATGACTTTTGTCGTCTTAGTGTATATACTTCCTACCGCTATGACCGTCATTTAAGATTATCATGATTTCGAGCTTTTTTTTTTGGCATCAACTGTCTGCGTGACGTCGGAGAGAAACGAGAGATTGGTTGTCTCAGTTTCAGAGAGTGAGNCAGCATGGCTCAATATTTCTGCTGGGGACTTCCAACGACTTGTTGAGTCCATGCCACGTCGAGTTGCTGGACTTCACCGGCAAAAGGAGGTCCGACACGATATTAGGAGGTATCCCATGACTTTTGTCGTCTCAGTGTATATACTTNACTTCACCGGCAAAAGGAGGTCCGACACGATATTAGGAGGTATCCCATGACTTTTGTCGTCTCAGTGTATATACTTCCTACCGCTATGACCGTCATTTAAGATTATCATGATTTCGAGCTTTTTTTTTGGCATCAACTGTCTGCGTGACGTCGGAGAGAAACGAGAGATTGGTTGTCTCAGTTTCAGAGAGTGAGATCGTGAAGCAATGCTCTCGCCATGTTGTGCGAAGAGAGTTCTCTCGGAATAGTTGAGACACGGCCTGTGCAGACTCATCCACACGTGCGTCGTACAAACAAGGGCGCACGTGGCACGGGCCTGTATGCTCACTGCTCTCTTACACAAATTACACTTCCTGTTTAATAACAAACNGCTCTCTTACACAAATTACACTTCCTGTTTAATAACAAACTTCCCCTGTAATACGACGATATTTAGGGAGATTAAACCAAGCAGGCATTTTCGTGAATTTTGACATATCTAGTAATAATCTGTCCTTAAACACCGAATTAAGTTTCCATTAGAGGAAATTANCATTTTCGTGAATTTTGACATATCTAGTAATAATCTGTCCTTAAACACCGAATTAAGTTTCCATTAGAGGAAATTAGCGCAAAATAAGGATGGAAATCGCAGTCGTTTCCTTTTTATAATTCCATTATAGTGACACGTTTCGCATGTTGCACCGCCCATGCACTATCCAGACACTAGGTGCTTACTCTGGCTCAAATACTGACGTTAATATTTATCATGTACAATACTAGTTCTTCAGCTCCAATTTCAGAAGCACATGCCACTTTTTAAATCCATTTTAGACCAAACTGGTAAAATTGTTTTTATTATCAATGGTATTTACTTGAGTCGTGGGTTATCGGAGTCACTAATTTACGTTCTACGTGTTTGTGTGTCTGTGTGCAGACAGAAAGGTAGAGCGTTCTCCTTATTGATTGCTTCAATTTTTAAATTAATTTTCCCATGGACGCTGTATTTGCATTTCGGAGGAACTCGGGGTCAACTCCGGCCTGAGGTCATGATCTCTGTTTCGCACGCACCATGGCCGCCTACTTCACTGGTCCTGACTCGGCAGCCAGCTGTGTGTGGGAGGACCGGCTGTGGGCCTGTGCGCCTGGCTCTCCTACTGCGCCGCACAGCGTCGCTTGCAAGACGTCGCTTGCAAGACGCCGCTTACAAGGCGTCGCTTGCAAAACGTCGCTTACAAGACGTCGCTTACAAGACGTCGCTTACAAGACGTTGCTTACGCAATACCGAAGCACTCTCAACATAGCTAGAGANGGCGTCGCTTGCAAGACGTCGCTTACAAGACGTCGCTTACAAGACGTCGCTTACGCAATACCGAAGCACTCTCAACATAGCTAGATATGACTTTTTCAAGGCGCTATATCTCGAAATATACAAACAAAAGTACTCGAGCAGTGAACCTTGTTCCACACATTTCACCAATAAAACCATAGGAACGCCACTTAAGTCCCGCTGTGTACGTAACACCACGAGAGCACTGCAGGCCAGTATAGAGCCTTGCGCGTAGAGGCGATGGCACACTTGATGCGCGTTGTTGTGTGACCCTTATAGCTCCTGTATTTCTGTGTCTCCAAGCAAGGCGGTCTCCTCAGGGCGGATCGTTCCTTGCAATTTCGCAATTCTGTATTGTTCGCGTCAACCAAACAGTAGATATTTGGTATTTACTGGTCGACAAGACACGTGCCATCGCTTGGTATGTTACATGAAGTTGGTATTGTTTGTGTTGCTACTGTCCGTTCTGTTGTTCCCAGCGTTGAGTAACCACGACTGCTGCAAGTCGAGTAACAATCGAGAAAATGATTACGTAAATACTAATTTAGTAAATCTTGAGAGGCTATCACTGTTATTCTGCAATGCTTAAAATTTCGGTACCCCTTCTAAGACAGTAGTTGTGGCTGAAAAAATGGTGTTAATCCCTCTTAAGTCATTATTAAAATAATATGTAGCAAAAAACACAATTTTCCTTATTAATACAAAAGCATTCATCAAAATGGCTACAGCAGCAGATAAATAAACAATTATGCGAGAAAGTACATAATGTTTGCTGTGTAAGAGTGCTTTATTGATAAATGCAGACTTGCTTGGTGTCTCATCCAATGACCTAACTGACATCTCGGCCTGCCACTCTCAGATGTGCAGTCCAAGTGGTTTTACTTCAACATTGCAGGCGAAACTCTTCACCCTGACTCCCACATGTTACCTTAACACCCTGGCTAGCCTCTTACGTAAACTGTTATAACAGTTGTTATTGTTACTTTATGAAGACTAGAATTTAATCCGGAAAAACAATAAGGTTGTAAAGATTAAACAGCAAAATTAAATCTATCCCATTTAGATTCTGGAACAAAATAAAGAGAATGAAAGAAGGCAACTAACAAAATATTTAATTAGTTTGTAAACATGTAGTGAGGATATCACGGACTCCATTGCCCCAGATGTGTTCGGAGAGCATTTTGCCCATTTACAAGCCTCGCCCGGCTCACAGGCGTATCACCAAGATGACGTATGAACTAGAAGAGAAATGGATGCCTCGCAATGCGCTGTGATAAACGGCATTCCAAACTTTTTGTTTCAAGATTGTAGAGAGTTTTTAGCCCTAGTTTTGTCTCGTTTATTTAATACAAGTCTGTATACGAATATTACCTCACCTTATGAAACCAAGAAATAGAGGTTCCAATATGCAGAAATGGCAACAAATATTTAGTTGGTGACTACATACCAATTTCTGTACTATGCTTGCTTCCAAATTTTTCGAAATGAGAGTTATTTCTGTATTTAAATGATGCACGCAAAACATTCATAAATACAAAATGTTAACGAAAAATGTATATTATTCGTAAAAAGTAATTGATCAAGTTTGATAATTACACTAATGATTTAATTTAGGGAGCAAACACGATGTTGGGCGAATTAAAATATTAAAATTCTCCGACACAAATTTAGATTACGTGTTTACTATAGACTATTTGTTAATTAGAAACTATAATATTATTCAGTTGTATAGAAATAAAAAACTAAAATAGAGCCGGTATAATAAAAATTAAAAATAATATCTCCTTGGATAATTTTAAAATAAATACGTGGATAATGACATGGGTATTAATTATTATTTATATTGTTGACTCTTGTACAGGAGGGGAAATTAAGACGTAGTATTTCTAATAAACTGTTTTAATTCAGTCTTTTACTGAAAATAAATCCAAAATAAATTTACTCCAACGCTACGTCAATATGGGCAGAGAACAAAAAATATATTTTACCGTGAATCAATTAAGAAATGGCAGTACTAAAATGTGTGCACAGCACGCAGATTAATTTATTATTTATACAGATCTTTAATAATCACAAAAATAAGCTTAATTTTATCATAAATAACTGTTATAAAAATAGCACGGTGTGATTAATTAATTTAATAAACGGTGTTGTTAATTAGCACGTAGCATTGCAAGGTCAGAACTCTTGAATAGCCAGAAAGATTTGCTCGATTTTTTGTGTGTCAGTCATTTATTTTGTTTATTTGAATCGCCACCAGGTTTATGGTTCCATCCTGTCCTTTATTCTTCCACGTATGTGTTTATTTATTTTGTAAGTGTTTTTGTGTGTTGCGCTGTTGATCAGTACTCAAAAGTTTGAATAAATTATTGAATAAAAACAACAAAGAATGCTTTTGAAACGGCTTACCTGCGGCGGCACGATGTGCAGGTCGGGTGTCCTCGTCAATGTTCGGCAAAGTCCGGCGGCGTGCGACTGACTCCGGCGCTGTACTGCGGCCAGGCGGACATGACAGTCGTTTAAGAACAATTGTGTGCGCTGGCCGCAGGGCGGCGGTGTTTGTTTAGACTGCGACGACATTGTTTCCCGCAGTTGAGCAGCGGCCTGTGTACATAACAAGTCATGTGAGTATGTCGTGTGTGCTCCACGTCACGCACTAAACAACACCACTACTATCACAAACAATCCGCCCGCGCGCGCCGACCACATCATCTTCCCACCACTGACGACATTCCATCCTTGCTCATTTTCAACTTACTCTGCATACTACATTCGTTTAACCATTATTACGTGTATAGGTTCAATTTTCTCAGAGTTGTCCTTCAGAAAACTTACGTTATAAATGCATAACCACGACGATAGCAATAGTGTTCAACGCCACTGTTCCGCTCAGATAGAATGTCGTCACTAAACCAGGAGAGACAGTAGGAGTAGTTGATAACTACGCTGAGTACAGTATACTTAACTACGCTGAGCACAGTATACTTATGTCTGCTGCGGTAGAAGTGCAAACGATGAAGAATGGAGCTTGAGAATCGTAGGCAGCATTTGCGAATGAGAAGGATTGGTCGACGTTCGCCACTGATCAAAAAATAAAGTATTTTGTCATGCGGATTTTAAGATTTTTATTGCAAAATATCGACTTATAAAATTAATAAAAAATGTTCCGCTATTAAGAATGAAAATGAAGGGCATAGTCAAAATCAGAAAAGTAAATGCTGCCATACAAAATAAGAAAGATAGATATTTTAAGGAAAAGAAAGGTGTCATAAGACATTACATAAAGAGTTAATAAATACAATACAACAAATAATCTAGTTATTTCAGAAGACTTCAATGCCAGAACTGGTAACAGCGGCATCCCTAGTATTATACAAACATATATAAAAAAAATTAAAATAAATGAAAACGGACGTAGGCCAAGAATAGTTTTGACTAAATAATAAATTGAAAATAACTATACTCGGTGTAGAAGTATACATAATGCATAAAGAATTATTAAACAAATGACGCGCAAATTTTTAGAATATACACATGTGTTAAGTAGANAAGTATACATAATGCATAAAGAATTATTAAACAAATGACGCGCAAATTTTTAGAATATACACATGTGTTAAGTAGGCCGGAGATAAAGTCCGACCGTTATTTTCATTTTGTGAGATTTAAAATACGATTTTTAGAAATATTGAACAAAGTGCGGCCTCCAACACGAAATGGCGCAGGTATACCATGCATACTCACTTCAAGACGAAAGATACACAAAATTATATGAGACAAGTTAAAAAATATATCTGAAAGTATCATCTCCTGAACAAGATATAGAAAAGTATTAGCATATCACCATAAATGTAACTGAAAAGAATCTTAAAAAACCTTGGGCCAGGAAAATAAATACCACAAGAAAAAATGTTTAGGAAAATGGACAGAAGAAACAGAGAACACAAGAAAAGAAAGGCTTATAAATTCCTAGTAAACTGACAGCGAAGAAGTAAGAGTGCAGAAATTTGGGCTGCTCTTAACATCGGGGCGTTGAGAGACGAAGCTGGAGGAGAAATATGTTTAAATGAAAGGAAAGGGACAAATACAACAGCGAAAGAAGCTGAACCAGAGATCATGGCGGAAATGAATCGCACNAAGTATACATAATGCATAAAGAATTATTAAACAAATGACGCGCAAATTTTTAGAATATACACATGTGTTAAGTAGACCGGAGATAAAGTCCGACCGTTATTTTCATTTTGTGAGATTTAAAATACGATTTTTAGAAATATTGAACAAAGTGCGGCCTCGAACACGAAATGGCGCAGGTATACCATGCATACTCACTTCAAGACGAAAGATACACAAAATTATATGAGACAAGTTAAAAAATATATCTGAAAGTATCATCTCCTGAACAAGGTATAGAAAAGTATTAGCATATCACCATAAATGTAACTGAAAAGAATCTTAAAAAACCTTGGGCCAGGAAAATAAATACCACAAGAAAAAATGTTTAGGAAAATGGACAGAAGAAACAGAGAACACAAGAAAAGAAAGGCTTATAAATTCCTAGTAAACTGACAGCGAAGAAGTAAGAGTGCAGAAATTTGGGCTGCTGTTAACATCGGGGCGTTGAGAGACGAAGCTGGAGTTTAAATGAAAGGAAAGGGACAAATACAACAGCGAAAGAAGCTGAACCAGAGATCATGGCGGAAATGAATCGCACACAACGAACACGCTTGAACAGCAGTGGAAATGATGAAATATTATTAAACATTATAGAAGATAAGGGATTTATCTAACACTGCAAAACAACGTTGCGAGGCGATATACAACGAACTGTAACGCGAATATACAGAATGAACGTTATGCATCGCTTCCATAACTATACAGCAGCTAGAAATGCTTTCGCCTTACTTCTCGTCTGAGCAGGATTTTACTATCTCTCTCTCCCCCTTCCTCTCCATCTCTCTCTCCCTCTTCCTCTCTCTATCCCTCTCCCTCTCCATCTCTCTCTCTCTCCCTCTATCTCTCCATCTCTTCCTCTCTCTATCCCTCTCCCTCTCCATCTCTCTCTCCCTCTCTCTATATCTCCCCCTCTCACCCTCCTCTCTCTCACTCTCTCCCTCTCTCTTCCTCTCTCTCCCTCTCTCTCCCTCTCTCCCTCTCTCCCTCTCTC
>NQII01000700.1:556646-601827 GCA_002778355.1 Clitarchus hookeri
TCCCTCTCTCTCCCATTCTCACTCCTCCCCTCTCTCTCCCTCTCTCACACACAGTATGTGCGTGCGGTGATGCAGCAACGCCCATGGACGTGGGTCCGTCTGCGCCAAGTCCTATCTACAGTGTCTATGCGTCAAGAGACGTCACGTTGACGCAGTCCGAATATGGTTAAGGCTACTTCTACTGCGGGTTGGGAAGATCAATGTTGAAAGTTTGGCAAAGGGAATATTTTCTCCACTAGGTAAGCGCTTGTGTCGGTATGGTACCAGATATTATCTATTTTCTATGTTAAAAAACAGGATAGTTGCAATAATCATAAATGAAATATAAAATAACTTCGTAACTGAATAAAATCTTTCTCTTTTATAATTACCATAACTTTAAATTTTAATTAAATGTTACCTTTTGGAATACTGCGCACCTAGCGGCGGAAATTTTCCCCAATTCCAAACTCTCCCGTAAGAACTCACGTTTAGTTCAGAACCTGCAGTGGAAATAACCTTAATTAATATGGTTCTCAAATGTGTTGTCCGAAAGTGAGCTTTTAGACTCCGACACTAGATCACAGTAAATTCGGCACATTATTTGTTGTTACTCTGTGATTTTTTAATATTACTGAATTATCGATTATTTAATGTTTGCGAGATGGGTAATTTGAAAATGTATTTATCTTTATTATATAGGCCTTAATTGTTNAATATGGTTCTCAAATGTGTTGTCCGAAAGTGAGCTTTTAGACTCCGACACTAGATCACAGTAAATTCGGCACATAATTTGTTGTTACTCTGTGATTTTTTAATATTACTGGATTATCGATTATTTAATGTTTGCGAGATGGGTAATTTGAAAATGTATTTATCTTTATTATATAGGCCTTAATTGTTNATTATCGATTATTTAATGTTTGCGAGATGGGTAATTTGAAAATGTATTTATCTTTATTATATAGGCCTTAATTGTTTTAGTTCGCCAACCGACCTTCAAGTATTTTCTTTGAATTTAACGTTTTTAAAAGTTTCATCCTTCATATTAAATAATTGAGGCCAAACGCAGACATCACTAACAAGCGTTTCATCACGTTCGTCTGGATAACGCCCACCTTGCGCGTCATTTGTTTACGTCGACAACGTGAACATTACACGAATACGCGCGAAAGTAATGGGATTCTATTTTTACCAACTTAGGACACAACTTGGGACAGAAGTTCAGTTTTCTGAATGACACAGGACACAGGAGGTTGGGACAGTGCCATGACGTCAGATTGTTGCGTGACCAATCAGCGTAACCTCGTCTTAAGAGATAGGTTGGGAAAGAACAATTGTGGATCTGTTTTTAGCCGGTAATATTTTCTTTGGGACATGAGAATGGAACGAAAGTAACGAAATTGATACTTGACGTTTATGGCTTACATCGACAGATCTCGTGATTTCGGAAACCATTTAAAACTGAAATCAGGATAGCTGGACCGGGATTCGAACCCAGGACCTCCCGAGTGCGAGTGCAGATTGTTAACGCTGTGTCGCTTCGTTCGGTACTGGATAATCGAGGGCTTGTGCTTAGAACATCTGTCCACCATTTATCCTCTTGTCCCAAATAGTGTGTATATGAGATTTAAGGGGTTTACACAATGAAAAACTTGAGCAGAAAGCATTAAACAGCAGAACTTNGGACCGGGATTCGAACCCAGGACCTCCCGAGTGCGAGTGCAGATTGTTAACGCTGTGTCGCTTCGTTCGGTACTGGATAATCGAGGGCTTGTGCTTAGAACATCTGTCCACCATTTATCCTCTTGTCTCAAATAGTGTGTATATGAGATTTAAGGGGTTTACACAATGAAAAACTTGAGCAGAAAGCATTAAACAGCAGAACTTNCAAATAGTGTGTATATGAGATTTAAGGGGTTTACACAATGAAAAACTTGAGCAGAAAGCATTAAACAGCAGAACTTAGAGTTTCCATCGCCTTGGCTTAGATCCAAATTCACACGACGAAGTTCCAACTTCTTACCTCGTAAATTTCACATTAGAAAAATCGGAAACTAGAAAAATTAATTCTCAAGTTAAGCTTATCACAGAGGAGCATACAATTTAATGAACACGTATTTCAATTCTACTATCAAATAACCAACATACAAGATTGATTTATTTTTAGGCCTGCTGCTAAAAACAGGCGCAGACTGCAAANTTCTACTATCAAATAACCAACATACAAGATTGATTTATTTTTAGGCCTGCTGCTAAAAACAGGCGCAGACTGCAATCAATTTATTAAATAAAAACTTATTTCTGTTTTTACTTCAAATAGCAATGTAAAATGTTTTTCTACTTATCTAAGTTNCAATTTATTAAATAAAAACTTATTTCTGTTTTTACTTCAAATAGCAATGTAAAATGTTTTTCTACTTATCTAAGTTGGGCTGTAGAATCGTTATTGTGTCAGTTAATATTCTGAAGTGAACTGCCACAAGTTCACCGAGACGAAATAGCATGCCGGTTCCTTTGATGTGCGCGTACCCATTCTCTGATTGGCTGCACGAAGCTCTAGGAAGGCTTCGTCTTTGATTGGCTACTGTATGCCGGACTGTCACCTGGCAAGGAGGTTACAACACACTGATTGTCGAACGTCGTTCTAACATGTTGCTGGCCGGTGCCGCCATTTTGCCGGCTTGTGCAGCTCGAGTTCATAGCGTTGTCAATTCACGGTTACTTCCAACTTTTCTGAAGCCCTGCTCAAGTCCTACTTCCTAGATATTCCTCCGCATTATGAAAACAAAGCTTAACTAAGTAAATAACCAACACGTCTATTTTCTCACTGTTTTTATCCATAATAATTATACATTAAATATTATAATTTACAAACAAATATAAGTAAAAGATTAGTTTAACCAAAAATAAGGTATTTTTATGACGACACAAGTTAAAACGCTTGTGATACACGAAATATTAAGGAAACAACGAAGACAACATGCATGGTGCGATTTTTCAAAGGTGTTGTTCAAAAAGGGCTAAGAAAGCTTGAATGACTATATAAGCGGTTGTTTCACCTCAGTGTTGTCTATTCCTCTACTCTGCACTACTTGCTGCTTTGTTTAAGCATAGTTTGAATGACGAGTGAGGCTCGGAGAGTCGCTTGCTTCGGCTCGCCTCGTGACAGCCGGACATTGCCGAAGCCAGTTCAGCTGTTACGACCGCTTTCAAGCACGCACGACTGTTTCCGAGAACCAGCGGCCATATTTATTTTACAGTCATAGGATTTTCCAAATTAATTGTCCGATTTCAAAAATTATTTTCCATTCAGCAGTGTGCCAATGTGTAAAACATATGCGTGAGTGAAGAGATTTTGTGTGGCTTTTAACATCCAGGTCTTGAGAGCCGATGAGGGTGAAGTGAGGTGAGTATGGAGCAGCGCCGGAATGAAAGGGCAGGACAAACGGGAGATACCCAAGAAAACCCGCCGACCAGTGGATCGTCCGGCAAGATTCCTACTTGCGAAAATCCGGAGTAAACCAGCCGGGAATTGAACCAGGTTCGCCTTGGCGGGAGGCGAGCAGTCTAGCCGCTCAACCACTGCGGCCCCTTTGGTGGTTAGACACAAAAAAGGAATAAACAGGTATGTTTTGTCATCACTACGTAACAGCTGTGTTGTGTTATAGGCGAATAAAACACAAGAAATTACTTATATAATTAATGCACCTACTTTCCTCTGCATGGGTGCAAATAATTATTAATGAAGTTCTTAAAAGCTTAGATGGTAAGTAGAACTTGACCTCTCGTTGACAGCAATATCATTAATAGATGGAAACAGAAATATATGCAACAGAAGCGAGAAAATTACAAATACGCATGTGCCTAACCCGGGACTCGAACCCAGAAAACCTTGAACCATCAGTTAGCGTGCAACCAACTGAATTATGGAAGTGCATTCGATGCATCAAAGTTGGATGTAATCAGTCTAATGTTTGGGTAGATAAGATTTAGTAACCTGCAATATTTACAAGCCCGTCATTTGGAAACTAAGAGTCTAAGCCACTTAGACCGCCAAAGCTTACATGTCCTACCGTAGCGCTACTTGTGCGAAGAATTTGGTGGAAATCAGTTAATTGCTTCCAGAGATATGGCATAAAATTGTACGTTCTCATTTGGCGATATCGCACAAAAAGGCATTAAAAAAAACCGCTGTATACGATCCGACAAATAGATACTGTCGACATTCAAAGTTCGATTGAATTTGGTTTTACTGTTGGATATAAATGACAAACTTTTATCAATTATACATATGGCCACCATTTTTAAAATAAGTATCTGGCCGACTTANTTGGATATAAATGACAAACTTTTATCAATTATACATATGGCCACCATTTTTAAAATAAGTATCTGGCCGACTTAAATTATGTAAATTTACCTGACCAACAAAACTGATCAGAGCAACTGACAGACAATACTACACCGACAAGTCCAACTAACCTGTTATAGATATATGATACAGCTGAAATTAATTTACCTTTTGGTTTGATATTTTTCAGAAAATATAATTTTCTGAATGTCAACTAATTTAAGGAATGTTGATATAAGCTTACAAATATATTTAAACAAGATTTTTGGTAAATAATATTTTTTTTTTTATTGGACACAGCCTGAAGACAGCTTCAGCTGTCGCTGGAGATAGATTAATAATAAAAATTACACAAATATTTTAAATTAAGATTGTTTTCAATTTTCAATTCTAATTAATAATTTATGAAGTATTCTTAATATTTTAACTAAACTAACAATGCATTTTACATATTTACCTTTTTCCATATTTAATTAAAAAAATTTAATTTTCTGTTATTTTTTCTTTTATATAATTATAAGTTACATTTTTCTGACATTAAAATAACATTACATGTTGTATTAGCAGGAACCAGGTTATTAAAATCAGCACACATTNAAATTATGTAAATTTACCTGACCAACAAAACTGATCAGAGCAACTGACAGACAATACTACACCGACAAGTCCAACCAACCTGTTATAGATATATGATACAGCTGAAATTAATTTACCTTTTGGTTTGATATTTTTTAGAAAATATAATTTTCTGAATGTCAACTAATTTAAGGAATGTTGATATAAGCTTACAAATATATTTGAACAAGATTTTTGGTAAATAATATATTTTTTTTTTATTGGACACAGCCTGAAGACAGCTTCAGCTGTCGCTGGAGATAGATTAATAATAAAAATTACACAAATATTTTAAATTAAGATTGTTTTCAATTCTAATTAATAATTTATGAAGTATTCTTAATATTTTAACTAAACTAACAATGCATTTTACATATTTACCTTTTTCCATATTTAATTAAAAAATTTAAATTTTCTGTTATTTTTTCTTTTATGTTACATTTTTCTGACATTAAAATAACATTACATGTTGTATTAGCAGGAACCAGGTTATTAAAATCAGCACACATTNGTTACATTTTTCTGACATTAAAATAACATTACATGTTGTATTAGCAGGAACCAGGTTATTAAAATCAGCACACATTTTCATTTTAGTTTTATTTTTTAAGGTTGATGTTTTTCTATATGTACAATAAATAATATACAAAGGTCGTGTACAAAACAGAGAATATTCATTATTATTGTTAACTAGTGGTCTAAAATAAAGTACATTATTTCTAGATTTTGTTTCAGAATTCCTAAAATCATAATAATATAGATATATTTTAGAAATAAATCCATAATTAAAATCTGAATTCCAATTTTTTTTTTTTTTAAGAAATGTTACATTTTTATTATTTTCAATATAAATATTTCTTACATGACAATTATAATGAATATAATAATTTTTCCGTTCCGCATGTTTGAAACCCTATAACAACAAACCCCTGCATATATTATTGAAAATTATCAAATTTATTATTTATATCAAAATTAAACATATTTGAACCTGCTGGAACTCGTTTTTCCAAAAATTTGCCAATATATAAATTTAATAGGAATTACATGATTATTTTAGATATTTTTTCTTGTATTTCAAGNTTTTTTTTTTTTTTTTTTAAGAAATGTTACATTTCTATTATTTTCAATATAAATATTTCTTACATGACAATTATAATGAATATAATAATTTTTCCTCATGTTTGAAACCCTATAATAACAAACCCCTGCATATAGTATTGAAAATTATCAAATTTATTATTTATATCAAAATTAAACATATTTGAACCTATTGGAACTCGTATTTCCAAAAATTTGCCAATATATAAATTTAATAGGAATTACATGATTATTTTAGATATTTTTTCTTGTATTTCAAGNTTTCCAAAAATTTGCCAATATATAAATTTAATAGGAATTACATGATTATTTTAGATATTTTTTCTTGTATTTCAAGAGCTCAAAAACCAGATTCATATTGAATAACAGGTCATTGATTTCTAATTTTTCAATAATCATTCTTTGATTCAATAATATTCCTAATAAAGTTGATTAAAAAATATTTGATTATAATAAAACAATAACTTTTTAAAAATAATTATGCTAAAAAACCTTAATTAAAATTTTTTATTTAATTAAAAATATTAAATGTAACAATTTGAAAAATGAAGCGTGCATTTCCAAAACGTTGTAAATGCCAAAAGTGTGAAATATCAGTTTTCATACAAAATCACGTTGTAAATGCCATATCTTTCGATAGCAATGCAGCTTGTTTGGATAGTGCTGCCACTAGTGGGGGAAAACTGAACTACAAGTAGGAGTGCAAGTCAAAACGTTGTAACGACCATGGTGCAACTATGTGCTACGCCTTCCTTCATTGTGTCAGTGTGATTCGGTCATACAGTTAGAGGTTATGTTGAACTTTTGGTGACTTATTTGCAGATATTGTTTACTTTTATCATTATTATAATAGTAAAATGAGTTCGAATAACACTGCAACAGTTTCGAAGCCTAAGAAAAAGAAGAAATGTCCAGATAACTGGAGTAAAAACAAGACAAAGAGATCAAGAAATTCTGGCGAGGAGTACAAATCACCAAAAACAGGAAAAACAAATCCTAGTAAAACTCTTCCTTCTGAGGTAAGTTGAGGCTAAGTTTGCACAATAATTTAGACTGCATTGTAATTTGTATAGGCATATCTAATAAAATAAAGAGATCAACTTCGTATTAAGCAATTAATTCACGTCTTTGAATATCAGATAAATCTATAAATCTGTTNATTTTAAAAACATTGATTTGCCTCGAAACCGAACGCGATTTGGTGTACCAGAGAAGAAAAAAGCGGACATAAGAAAAATGTTGCCTTATCTACAACCTGAAGTAAAAACTTACTTTCAAGATATGCTAGAAGAAACCCAACTTGACCTAGTTCAAGAAAATGACGACGGGCAATGAACTTTCCCAAGAGTGCCTTTTAGAGACTTGCATAGCATTTACAACGTATTGGAATTGCATTAACGTTTAATTTTGATTTTTTTTACTAAAGCTAATTAAAATAGCTATTTTAAAAACAACAGACATGTTTTAAACATTACAAGCAATAAAATGTAAATGTTTATTCTTCATCAATAAACATGTTACCATGGAAATGTGTTTTTCTTCCTTCCTACAATATTTCATTTTTGGCATTTACAACGTTTTGAAAATGCACGCTTCAAATAGAGTTGTTTTAAAATTTGAATTAAATATTTATAGTAAAAGATTAAAATTTAATTTTAAAAAATTTATAAAATATACTGTTTTAAAATTTGAATTGAGTAATTCTATTTAAATTATACCTTTTATTAACTTTAAAAACATAGCTTATTTAGATTAAATTAATTCAAAAAATTTAAAAGATATCTCAATTATAAATAAAAGGTATAAATATATGTGAACAATTATAAATAAAAGGTATAAATATATGTGAAAAATTATAAATGTTTTTTCTAAATATGGCTTTGCTATTCCAGTTAAAGATATATCTGTTAAAAAATGTTATATACGCTTCGGAATCATTTTTAAAAGTAAGAAAACTAAATAATTTACAAACAGATAATGAATGGCAAAGAACTTTATTAATTAAAAATTTTTATACATATCATTATTCAACATACTCAAAAATTATAGCTAGTAACTTTGAAAGATTAAATCAAACTTTAAAAATAAAATGTGAAATTTTTTGGCTTTGAATGGGAATTATAAATGGGTTGAAATCTTATGTGATATTCCAAAATAAAATTATAATACAAAACACATTACAATAAAAATGAAACCCATAGATATCTAACTAACTCTTTTTAAAAATCCAGAGGTAAAAAATGTTTCCAATGTTGGTACATGTAATGTTGGTAATAAGCGAGAATTAGTAATACTATGAAAATATTTGAAAAGGATGAAAAAAAAAAATTCTAATTATTTAAAATTATTAATTTTTTAGTTATAATTTACCAACTAATTATTTTAACACATGGAAATAATAAAGAAATGAAGATAATTTTTATGTATGTGAAATAATGAAAAGTGATTGACCTAATTACTATTTAGTTGTAAAATTTTAAAAAACAAAAGTAGATAATATTTAATTTAAATGGGTGTGATTAAATAATTCACATAATAGTTGAATTAATATAATTTATATTTTATAATAATGATTTTGAATACCATTTTTGTAATTATTTAAGACAATTATTAATTAATTGTTTAATAGCATAGAAAATGCTTATTTATACAGTTATATAAAAACTTATTTTTGCAATTATGTGAACACTTATTTATAGAGTTATAAAATATTTAATTTTATGTCCATATTTTCCATAATTAATTTATTTTCATATTAGTAGTAATAAAACCATAATCACTATCCCAACATTTCGAACTAATTTCTTTGAATATTTTGTAATTTGTTTCTCCAATATCAATATATTTATAAATATGGGGTTTAATTAACAGCATTTTGCCGAAATATATTTTAAAAAATAGTGTTATATCTTATTAATTGTTACAGTAATTTTGAATAATTCGAGCTTAATAAAAAATCAATATATATTTATTTTCTTCTGGTAAAACATTCACGAATAATATATGGTTTATCTAAAGTAACAACACCAATTATAATTAAAAATTATTTTAACTTTCATCTAATAAAATCATTTCATCAAGATTATTACAAAAAAACAATAGTATCATTTGTCGATAGAAATAAAAAGGATTTTATTAAATGAACTTTTTTTTTTGTTTTAACTTTTTTTATACATAATTTGTTAAAATTTTACTCAAACATTCTTGTATATAAAATTAGTTATCAAATTAATTTTTCTACAATTTCTTGGACCTTAAAGCTCTAAGACTATCATGCAATAATTTACCTTTTATCTTTCGATATTTCATCATGAATTAAAACACTAATTCCCCAATTAATTATTTCATCTTTAAAAATTTTCATTTAATAAATGTAATGTTCTCTTTATAAATGAATAAACCATTATTTGTTTTTAAATTATTTTATCATATTTCTGTATGAAACAAAAAAGCTACATTATGATGATAAAAATTGGTGAACATTAAAAACCTTTAATTATATTTTAAAACAACTTATTTAACACCAAATATAGACAATAAAATGACTGTCTTTAATCAAAACAAATATATGTTGATTCCAAAAGGTAAATATACTACAGATACGTCACAAATCACAATAAAATGCATGAATCTTTTAAACAAGCAAACAAATAATACATAGAAATAAAGCTTAAAGAATATTTAATATTAAATTAGATGATTGATTATCATATAAATTAAGTTTTGAAATGATAAAATAATTTAAAATGAAATTGGAACCAAAATTGCTCATTTTAATTCGTTTGAAATAATAAATGTTTATTGTAATATAGTTTATGTTATGTTTATAAAATATGTTATATGACTAGTTTTTAACAAAAAAAAATTGGGTTTCATATATAATTTTTAATAAAAAAGTTTATTCTTTATTGTTTAAAATTTAAAATTTTATGAATTAATTTTATAAATAAAAGATAAAAATGATAATTCACANATTGGGTTTCATATATAATTTTTAATAAAAGAGTTTATTCTTTATTGTTTAAAATTTAAAATTTTATGAATTAATTTTATAAATAAAAGATAAAAATGATCATTCACAAACTGTAATTATGATAAGGTTGATGTTATTTAAGAAATGAAACATATTAAATTTCATAAATAATGTTAATTCAATCAAATTTAGAATTGTTAAACAAATTGGAAATTAATTACAAAATAATAAGTATAAACAGATATATGGAAAGAATTTTGATCTAATTAAGTTTTAAATATATTTTAAAATTAATACAAATGTATTACATTCTAAGATATATTCTGCTTTTGTAAGAAATGCTTGTAATAATTAGTGAAGAAATTAATAAAACCTATGTTCTAGATTTTTATTTAGTTTTGGATTCGATATGTATAAAATAAACTTGGTAGTTCGTTTTGTTAAATAATTATTAAATAAATTTATAATATATAAACAATTTATAATTATTTAATTTTCCTAATAAATGTATTCATAAGGTCTTTTTTCAATAGTATAAATTTTATATTTATAAGATCTTATTAAAATAAATTTATATACTTATGTTTTTTTTATATGTATTTTTATAAACAAGACCAATTTATTTCATATTTTCAACTGATAATTTAAAAAATTTAGATTCTTTATTTATTTTTTGACCATATTTTGACATATAGTTTTTATATAAAAAATTTAATTCTATCATAATATTTCCATTATTTTCATATTTCTGTTTTCACTTAACTTTTTTATTAATGTGTAATATATTTAATATATTACTATTTGAATTAGCACTTATATCAAANTCTGTTTTCACTTAACTTTTTTATTAATGTGTAATATATTTAATATATTACTATTTGAATTAGCACTTATATCAAATGAATTTATCAATTATTTTTATATCAGAACCAAAACTATCAGTTTTAATATATATTAAAGTATCTGTATCTATAAAAAAAAATCTATATTTTCTTGAAATTTAGTTTTGTTCACAAATGAAAAATATTTATTAATCCTTCGGGTACTTCTAAAATTTACATTCCTATATAAATCGGTTTATTAAAATAAATTTTTTTTGTTCGCATGAACAGCTAAATGCTAACTGAATATGGCTGCCATAATAAAATTAGGCCAATTAATACATGTTAAAATTGTTTTAAAAATTATGTATTAATTTGATATGTTGTCTTTTTTGTGTTTACCATTGTTTTTTCCAAAAACATAATGATTCACTAATTAATAAAAACTTTTTTTGCAATATTTTGCCAGGTGTGTTTTATTCTTAACCTTCTAGTTGTGTTCTGAGTGTTAATAATTAATGAACAACAAACTTTCGCTACCTGGTTATAGAGTGTAGTGAAGTGAAGTTCAGTTTATTGTGCCCAGTAGATATTTGAGAGTACAAGTTATACAGATGTGCTATAAATAAGTTATATCACAACATTAATTTAGTTCTTCCCTGCTAGTTCTTCTGTACTGCTTTTGCTCTGTCTCCACAATCCCCAACACCTGTAAAAGGGGAGAAGACAGAGGACANTCTGTTTTCACTTAACTTTTTTATTAATGTGTAATATATTTAATATATTACTATTTGAATTAGCACTTATATCAACTGAATTTATCAATTATTTTTATATCAGAACCAAAACTATATTAAAGTATCTGTATCTATAAAAACAAATCTATATTTTCTTGAAATTTAGTTTCGTTCACAAATGAAAAATATTTATTAATCCTTCGGGTACTTCTAAAATTGACATTCCTATATAAATCGGTTTATTAAAATAAATTTTTTTTTGTTCGCAAGAACAGCTAAATGCTAACTGAATATGGCTGCCATAATAAAATTAGGCCAATTAATACATGTTAAAATTGTTTTAACAATTATGTATTAATTTGATATGTTGTCTTTTTTGTGTTTACCATTGTTTTTTCCAAAAATATAATGATTCACTAATAAATAAAAACTTTTTTTGCAATATTTTGCCAGATGTGTTTTATTCTTAACCTTCTAGTTGTGTTCTGAGTGTTAATAATTAATGAACAACAAACTTTCGCTACCTGGTTATAGAGTGTAGTGAAGTGAAGTTCAGTTTATTGTGCCCAGTAGATATTTGAGAGTACAAGTTATACAGCTGTGCTATAAATAAGTTATATCACAACATTAATTTAGTTCTTCCGTGCTAGTTCTTCTGTACTGCTTTTGCTCTGTCTCCACAATCCCCAACACCTGTAAAAGGGGAGAAGACAGAGGACACATTCACACATTTCACTCATATACTAAAGATGAAGTAGTCCGATTATCAACCTTTGTGCATGTACACAACATTGACATGCCCTCAAACCAACACAACTGTCAAAGTTACATGGTCAACAGTGATGTGTGTGTTTTGTTTATTTATATTCTAATTTACCAAATAGATGTTATTTTATGACAAAAACACCTCAAAACACTTTTTTAGATAAAGTGTTCTAACCTCAAATCCTTACACCGTTGTTATGATAGTCATGTTGGCAGAAAAGCAGTTCAGTGTTGAGACACAGAATAGACACGGTGCGTTTAGTGCACGCACTCTTCTCCATTTTTCCTGTACAATTTCCCTTGTGTAGTGAAGTGGTGCAATCATTGAGTCATTTAATGTGGAACTTAAAAAAAAGATTATACTCTACCTTCTAGCGATCGTTGAACTTACTTATTGATCATGTAATTTAAAATGATAGTTATCACGACTGTAACTGGCCATATGTGGGTACCATTGGCCATCTCTGGCAAATGGAATTTTTTGAAAATGTGGCGACGTGTGGTAGTTAAAAACTTTTTTCAGATAAATAAGACAAAACCTTTGAATGTTCAGAAAAGATTTTTCTGGAAAAAACCATGGAAGAAGTAAGGTCATGCATGTAATCAATAGATACTGACATTTGCAGGACAAGAAGGCCTCTCTTTAAAATTGTGGTCTCCGTTATAAAGTACTGTTTTGTAAAATCATTAGTAAATTATTCAACTTTTTTTTATGGTGAGAACCGTGTACTTGTCCAGACTTCTCCGATGGGTAATCATGGATTCATACTTGAAATTTGATGTTTAAAATAAAGTTTTCTGGCATTGTTTTGATGTTAAATGCATGATGTCCATTTTGTGAGATCACACTTCCTAAATATCCAAACCCACCCTACTACTGTCTTTACTGGACTGTTTTATGTCCTTCAAAATAAAGCATTCTCACCACTATTGTGGCTGCTGTAGAAGTATGTCAGGTGTCGTGGGAAAATGGTTACCAACAAAATATGCTAAATATTAAATATTTTAACTGCTTTCATCCATCTATGAAATAAAAACACTTCAGCAAGTGGCATTCGCCAGATAATTCTATAGGGCGTACATTAGAAATACACACCTTAGGCAATGGGGTTAGTTTGTGCAACAAAACACAAGTAGACCACTCAAATGTCTGACTGGCGGTATAAATATGGTGAGATGTAGAAAATATTACCAGTGTTTTTACCAATTTAAGGTGCCCTGATAAAAAAAAATCTACAAATTCTGATATTTCGGTAATTGTTAAGTTTGAGGGCTTTTGTGTAAAAATTAAAATAATTCATGGAAAATGGTATATTTCTACTTTACTAATGATGCAGAACACGAATATACTAGGGGCACTAACGTCCGACTAATTTCGTAATATGTGCACACCTAACAGAACCTAACCCCACGATGGGTGAATCACTATTTTACATTTTTAAACTAACCTAGGATTGTTGTGTTTTACACTAACCTAGGATTTTTGGATTTTACACTAATCTAGGATAGCAGGGTTTTACGCTAACCTAGGTTGTTTGGGTTTTACACTAAACTACGTATGTAAGATTGTAGGGATTTAAAGGAACCGTAAAACACACCAAAAGAATGTCAATTGACTCACCTAGGTAGGGGGCTGGTATAATTCCTCTGACGTTAGTAGACCGAAACAAACATATTTTGCAAGTCTTTTAAATATGTTCTACTTATTTTAACATTACGCCCTCTTGAATATGAACAAGGTAAGCTGTGCAGAACCCATTAATGCTACTTTTGTTGGTCTAGGACTTTTAGTTAAGAAACGTAAACAAATTGGCTATACTGCTAATTTTGCAATTTTATTCAATTTTTTTAAATATGTTGTACTTATTTTAAAGCTACACCCCTAGTATATTCGTGTTCTACGTGATTAGTAGAGTAGAAATAAAGCATAATTTTGAATTTTTTTTGTGTTTTTCAGAAAAGCCCCTAAACTTAATAATTACCACTTGGGGATTCCTGGCGAGGTCACTTCTGCATTTTCGCATCTGGGAATCATGCCGGACGATGCAGCAGGTTTTCTCTGGGATCTCCCATTGCCCTTGCCCTTGCATTCTGACATTGCTCCACACACACTTTGCTTCACCCTCTTCTGCTCGTAACGCCCCGATGTTAAGAGCTGCCCAAACAGTTGTAAAGGGATCTGCAACAGTGGGAGTGATAAGTGTCGACGACAGCATCCAGGCAGGCTGTGTTCCTCTACAGGACCCAGTTTGGGAGGTACGAGGTGGTGCGGCCAGGACGGGTGAGCGGGCCGCGACCTGTGCCCCCGCACATCCTGCAGCCGCCCTATGTGGGGGCACTCGAGGGGGCAGAGCCGGTGATGGAGCGGCCGGAGGTGAAGATGCAGCAGCAGGTGGAGGGGATGCGTGCAAGCTGCAGACTCGCACGGCTGATTCTGGACACAGCCGGCCAGTTCCTCCAGGTACGCAGCACTCTCCGGGACACCTTGCTCACCTCCCGGCCTTCCTTCTAAACCTGAGGCCCTCGGATCTCGTCCGGATTCCACTTTAGCTACTCATGCTACGTGTAGAACTTTAATAATGGACTCTGTGGGTAAACTGTGATTGCACGTACATGCATGTATTATTACATAATCTGTCATTTTCTGTGCAGGAACGAGATAAGTGTATGTCACTTTGACAGTAATATTGTAGGAAAATACAGAAAAAAATAAATCCCAACACTGTTCACAATGAAAATGGTTTAATTATTGAAAAATAAACTTTATCGCTTAGTGTTGTTGTGTGTTTTGTGGCAAACAGGTATGTTGGTTGTTCATCAAAACACAAAGTGATAGTATTTATTTTGGTGACATCACTTCCATCATGCTATACAGTCATGAAACTATTCAAGTCAAAGTAATAATGTTGCCACCATGATATTTGCTGGTCATTAGTTCATAGCAATACTTGTACAAAGTTAATAAGGGAATTATATATTTATGTGTAGTGTGTATTGAGCTGAAAGCCAGTCAGTTTTGTGCAATATTCCAAGGTACAAGTTGTTCCATCATCGGTAATCAGTAGGCATATTTTGCTCAATCTCCTGATTCTTATTTTTCTGCCATTCAAATAGTTCATGCCTCACATGCATGTATATTTTAGTTCAGTTCATCGTATAGCAGCATGTGTTACCACGTGTGACATGAAGAGAATGTGCTCCAAGTGTCTTACACATACATAATAAACGTTATGAATTACATGATCAAAATGTTTTTATACTATGTTGTGTATGTCTTATTTTGATACTGCTTATGTCCCATTGGGATTCTTGCTAACCCGNCAACGGCACGAAACTTCCACTGCAACTGCATGTCTCAACATGGATGGCAATTTGTGAATTTATAATTTTCAGTAAAAAACCTATAATGTTATCTTTTAAGTGGAAAGAGAACTAACTAATGTTGTAAACCCCATCTCGTTAGCTCAACTGATAAGAAATATTATAGTTTTTAATTTTGGCAAATTTATAACTAACTTTCTCTACAATGTGAATTCAATTAACAAAAATGGAAAACTTGTTTGCAAATTTATTATGGCAGTCATTTATTTTTCTCTTCCAAGTGTATTTATAAAGACAGTTAAAAAAATTACACTAAAATTGTTCTAAAATAATTTTTACATGAAAATGTGTACAATAAATCCAGATTTGTGCAATTGTTTCAAAAAACAAAACTTGCAAATTATTCGACCAATTTCAATAATTTAATCAGGTTAATAAGGTTTTTCACAGTAAAAATGTTAGAAAATTTTATAAAATAGATTACACCAAAAGTTTTAAAGCAGGAAAGTATTTTAACAAATTTACTAATAGTCTTAAACTTTTGACGGATACTGTGTGTTGTTGATGGTTGCTGTCTCCAAAGCACAGGGGTGCAAGTGCATGTCTGTTGTACGTGCAGCCGGAGCGCACCACAGATGAGGTGGACGAGCTGGTGCACTCGCTGGCCGTACAACACGGGGCGTACCCCTCTCCACTCGGGTACCACGGCTTCCCCAAGTCGGTGTGCACGTCCGTGAACAACGTTGCCTGCCACGGCATCCCAGACGACCGGCCGCTACGCGACGGCGACATAGTGAACGTGGATGTGACGGTGGGTGAGAGAGTGTGTGGATGTGCGTGGTCTCGCAGGCTGGACGGCTAGTTCCCTGTGGCAGGTGTACCTGGGCGGCTTCCACGGAGACTGTTCCGATACCTTCCTGGTGGGACGAGTGGACGACGTGGGCAAGCACCTCGTGGACGTCACGCGCGAGTGTCTGCAGAGGGCGGTGGCGCTGTGCCGGCCCGGCCGCCTCTTCTGCGCCCTAGGTGAGATATGTGTTGCCTCGCTGTTTGCTACTTTACAGTACAGTATGTGTTTCACACAGAGCATTCTGAACATGTGCTTGGTTGCAAGTATCTGCTTCATATGGCTAGCTCTGCACTATGGACAGACAAGAAGCTGTTGGCTGTCGCTAGTGAGTCCAGGGCTAGACTTGTCCTCTCCCGGCAGTGCAGTGTAACTGTGGCCGGCAGCACCACAAGCCACAACAGGCATCGCTGTCTTGGCGTAGACAATTCTATAAACAGTACACAGTACAGTCAGGTACAACACTAACCACCTCGTTTCCACATTAAAAACGGTTCACATGTCTGTACACACTGTGCCCATTGGGCTGCATAGTTGTAAATAATTAGTTTATTATTGAATCATAGTAGAGAGTAGCTTGACAAGTGTCCATTATATCAGTATAGTAAGGACGGTGTGGTAAAATTATGTTCATGTCTTGTAAATATACTATTAAAAGTTTCTTTAAATATATTTGAGAAACGATAATATACTGCGGACGCTGGCATACAAAGTTCTTAAATTATTCTGCTACCTACGTTCCAGACACAACAAAAACCAACTTACGATACTGCAATATTAAATTATCTGGGCCTTATGTACCACGTAAGTACATTAAAAACCAATTGCTAAATATGCCATTAACCTAATGTTGTTTACTTCATATCATCCAGAGGTAAAACAATATATTATTGGTTGTACGATGAAAACGCTTTACAGTTTCATGATACATTTTTTTTTATTTATTGGTAAAATTCAGTGATTGTCAAACTATTAAAAATTCAATTTGCTTAAAACATTCATGTATGTACCAGTTAAAAGAAATTATACCCTGGAGTACACTCCTTAATAGACTCACTAAAGAAATTTCACTTTAAGTAAGAGAGTTAATATTTTTGTGAACTGTGAAGATACTTAAAAAAATATTAACAGTTCCTTTCATAGATCATGGTAAATTACAGTAAATCATGGTCTGGACAAACTTTGCTAAAAATAAACTGGTGTAACACTTAGTTGCAGTATGTCATAATGAGAAGTATCGCAACTGCACTACGCCGTAAAGATGAGTACACCCAGCTACACTAAATTTCACTCCATGCTATTTCAACAAATTTTTGAAAAGTTAGTTGCTTCATAATTTTTTTAAAATGTTTTTATGTATATAGGGAGTTTTGAGAGTTTAAAATCAGTTATAGAAAAAAATTACAGCCACACCTTTAGCTGTCTCAACTATTTTTAGTGTATGACTCTCAGTGATTTTACTGTTCTTTCAGCATTCACGTCAAGTGCTCTACCTCGTATGAATTGAATGAAAAAAAGAAACATTTCTCTCATCACAAAGTGCTCTTAAATGTCGGGTCGTAATGCCTGTTCTTAAGGTATTTCGTTGTCAAGTTTATGTAGACTAAGTTGTGACATTAAATGTTATTTCTTTCCAACTTCAAGGTCATTTTTCACCAAGAACGTTACATAACACCTAAACCATTTCTTGTTTACAGTAACTATGGTGACATGTAAGTTTGTCTATGGAAAAAAAATTAAGGTGTTATTCCTCCATTTTCTTTTTAATCTTTCATAAATGTGAAATTTTCAAATTTCTGAAATTCAATAAGTTGTAACTTTCATGGAGGAAAGAGAAATACAATTGCCTTAGCCCTATATAAATTTTTCTAGAGTACATCATTATATAAAAATTTGATGTAGGTGATCTGCAAAATAGTAAAAATATTTTGTCCCAAAGTTGGGTGGAAATCCATGTTTTTTGCATGTATCGCTGGTGTCTAGAATGGTGTGGAATGCCTTGTATACTACAGAAAAATTTACGATTTTAACACAATCAGGCATTAGTGCACCTTAGTAACTTAAACCACAAATATTGAATTAATTTTGAACAAAAATTTTATTAATCACGCATACCACATGTATTCAAAACTTTTCCTCTTGTCAATTATGTCAGTACGCATAACACATACTGACGTAATTGGTAATTACGACTCCGCCTCATCTTCACGTCACCCTGAGCGGGGTCTGAACCCAGGACGACTTGCTTCCACACCAGCACGTCCCTAGGCCAGGGGCATCCAAGGATCCAGCAGTCAAGACCGTCTTCACCAATATGTCGGACATCACATGTCCGGTCATCACCCCGCGCCGATAGAAGCCAGTCAAGCGGCCCAGCGCTGCCCCTAAGCTAGTGGGAGCGATGCAACCAGCATACAAGGAAAACCGCACTTGCAACCTGCCCCGCTATGGGAGGAGCTCCGGCACGAAGGACCCGCAGCCGGCCGTCTATGTAGGCGAGCGTACAGCTCCCGACGCCAAATGATACTCAGCAGCTTGCTCCACCACCTCATGTGCTGGAGTGCTCTGCTTACCGCCTTCCTCACAAAGGCCGCCTTCCACCTTCCAGAAGTCTCCTAGACCTTCGCCCAATGACCTCAGAAGAAGTCTTAGTCTCACCAACTACCACTTTGGTAGTGAATCCAGAGTCCCTTCTGGACAACAGCTTAGAATTAGTTAGGGTCAGTTGTTATCATAACTACCTAGCCGTATCTGCTCTTGGTTAGTTTAGACCCAGGTCCCCTTCACCTGGTGTACCATAGTTTACTTCTGTTGCAGTTCATTGATAGCTAGGAGTTAGTACGGGCGACCATGTCTATTCCTCTGGGGAATAAAAACGTGATCTTACCTAACCCCGAGTGCTTATTTCTAGGGTGATTGTGACTTCCATCCCCGTAGGCGTCAAACCTACTAAGGAAAAGCAGGAGACAGCGTCTTGAAACCTCTTTGCCGAAATAGTGTAGGACTGCGGGCTCCCTTAACTGGGCGCACGTACATCGCAATACATACCCATTAGACGGCCACCCATACTGTGGACCAGGTATGCTAAGGTACCTGGTGCACACGTACAGCAGAGCCCCAACCACTAGTAACACAATCCACAACGCGGCTAGACGTCCAGATCAGCTGACCCACTCCATCCACAGCGTTGTCATCTTCGCCGGTTGGAGCAAATGGAGCTGCTCCTCCTTAGGTATGTACCCGTATGACCTTCAACCATAGGAGTGGCGCAAGGTCGAGAGTTAAGAGGGCAGCTACTGCCTCTGAACATAGCTAATTGTTCTGCAACCCAGTGCCACCTGCCCTCAGCAGTCCTTCCCCACGGGAACTAGCTGTAACGGCCTGACAACTGGCGAGGCCCCACCCCACAAGACCGGCGGCAAGTCGCACCTGCTCGTAGTGCGCATACAACAATGCCACTATGCATTGTCAACCCGTACTCCAGGCCTACGAGGACCAGCAGCCCACCGCAGGAGCCAACGAGCTCCGCCAGCAGCGGCACCACCGCCACCCCAGGACAGGGCACCAGTTACAGCCAGCAGCAGCAGTTGAGCCAGGATCTAGACCTGGCGACGTCCACTGCAGATAAAAGAGCGCCTTCGACCACACCATCAGTGCGCAGAGCCGTAAATACCACACCTGACTTTGTGCCGTGCCGTAGGGCCACTCGCCCCAACTATACCGCAGCAGGGAGACCAATATGCAGTAATTAATCCACACCTCACCCCAGTAAATTAGCCAGTGCCTGGGACCAGTACTATAGAACCATTGTATGACAGTGAAGTCGCCGCCATTGTAATCGACGTCACGCATAACTAGTTTATTGCATTTTCTTCTTTCAATGCATTTTCTTCTTTGCTTTCTGGAGTTGGAAGACCAGTAATGTACACAATTCTGTGCTCATTTTAGGGTCATTGTATCTTAGTCTCCCAGTAGATGTCGAGAATTCGTTTACGTTCAAAACACGTAGAATATTCTCAAAAAGTAGAGACACTGATAGAAGTTGCTACTCCAGCTGGTTGAAAAAAGTGCGCATCACAGTTTCCCTTCGATTCATTCACTTTTCCCACTTCAGCTAGCCACCATCTTGAGTCATATATACATGCTATGGGAGTCTCCTGCTGTAACATCACATGACATGTTTCCTGCATGGATGGCCATCTGTACGTTCTCAAACGACGTATTTTGCTAGCGCCTTCGAGGGAATTGCTTTAGATTAATGTTTTTAAATATTTATACTCGCTAACATACTGATTGTCATTTTTCAAATAATTTGGGAATTCAGTTAAGCTATCATCAATATTGTGTCACAAAATAATATAATATTCTGAAAATGTGGGAAAAAATGTGTATCTTGGACGGCTGTAATATGCATGCTTGTGTTCACAGGGGAAAGACACAGCAAGGTTAGCTCCTGCCTTGAGGCAGGGGGAAGTCGTGTAGCTCTCTATAAGGGGCGTGCACAACAGTTACTGCGTTTGGCTTGGGTCGTTTTCGGCTGACGTCAGTATTTTGCCCTGCACCGAAGACGAGTAATGGTTACAGCTGGATGCCTCGTTTCATTCTGTTGATATACAAGCTATGATGCATGGTACAGTTCATAATGTGTACACACCTCTAGGGATGTAGATACCCTTACAGGCCGGCCAGGAGTGGACAAGGTGAGATGAGATGTGGATGGAACAGTGGCAGAACGAAGACGGAGGAGGAAACCTCAGCACGGGGGCAATGTCCGCCGGTCCCCACGTGAGAATGTCCGCAGATGTGCGGTGTAAGTGCATGCCGTGTGGTTGCAGGGGAGGAGATCGAGGACACGGCACGCAGCGCAGGCCTGACGGTGGTACCAGCGTTCGCAGGCCACGGTATCGGCAGCTACTTCCACGGTCCTCCGGACATCTACCACTGCTGTGAGTGCAGTACAGTATTGTTCCCTCGTCACTCTCTCTCAGTGGACTGACGAGCTTCTTGCCAGCTGCACTTGAATGGTTACTTCTAGTTGTATACAGTTCTTGTGATATCATTCCCACCTTATTAAAAATTTTAATAAGAGTCTAGTTTTTGCATTATCAGGTGTGAAAATCACAATTTTACTGTAATGTAACACACACATGAAGCAAGCAAGAATGTTTAACAAAACCAAGAAAACAAACCTCAAATATTGTCTTAATTCATTGTAACATTTGCTTAGAAAAAATTAATGTAAAAATATTCAGAAACTCTTGACACCATAAGTCTGAAAAAATTGTTGTTATATTGAACAGTTCTGAAAAAATACAGTAACTGCTCTCTTTGTGGTCACATTTATATCTTGAAGTAGCTTATTGCTTATTAATTTTTATTTCAAAATGTCTATCATTTGTCAAAGTGTATTTCTACAGGTTCCTACGTAATGTCAGTGAGGTGTTTGAGTTACCGTAGTTAGGTAACGGGTTACACAATAAAATGCTAGGTGAATCAATGCCACACTTCTGCTTTCAACTACACAGCATGCAGTGGCAAATTCAAAATTGCATAGTTCTAAATACAGTTCCTGTGGTTTTGATGTCTTTAAATTAATGAGCTCCTAGAGGATAATTATGTAGGCCTCTGCACCCTGGCTTGGAGCTAACTTCACCACATGTTGATGTGTGTGTTGTGAACTTGATCTGTGTGGGGCTAACTGTTTTTATAGTTGGTGATATTTGAAAATGTGATTACAAATAGCCAATTCATTTATGTGAATGTTGTCACCAAGAAATGATAACAGGAAACAAACAGAAAGTGTAGTATGTAAGTTTTTGAAGTGAACTATGTGTTGTGAAAACAGTAGTGAGAGCAGATCAAGTTACAAAGTGTCTTCCACGAGGATGGGAGAAGCCATACTTAGTGCACTGTGTGTCAAGAGGATGCGTCTTGTGTGTTGTCTCTCTTCCCCTCTACCTCTCTTTTGTGTTATCTCCCCCCCCCCTTTGCCTTATTCAGTATGCTCTCTTTTATCTCTTTCCTTTTTCTTGCTTTATCTCTTTTTCTTTTAGTCTCGTTGTCTTGCTATCCATTCACCTCTCTTTCGGTTTTTCTATTAGTTTCTTGTTTTTCTCTGTTTTTCCTCACTTTCCTTTATTTTTTTTATGTATTTTTCTCTCTTTCTCACTCTTTCTGTCATAGAGGTAGTATAAACAGACTTAATGTTCTTTTGGTATTTTGAAATTATAATAGCGATAACTTCATAAAAACATTAAATGGTTTTTAAAATAACATTTTAACAAATTTAACGTGGATATAAGACTTAACTTAAAATCTTGATTCGTATGTATTTCAGTTTCGTTTCAGCAGAAAAAATTTAAATAGCAAATGCTTAGTATATTTCTGTCCATTCTTTGTTTCATTTATTGATTTTGTAGATGTGATGATTATTGGCAACGCTGGGGAAAATATTGAAGCAGTTCCTTGTCGCTCATTATGTACGGCAAACTGAAACTGGTATTGCACTAAAGACTGTGCTGTGTTGTGTCGTAGACAACCACTACGAGGGGAGGATGGAGGCAGGCATGACGTTCACTATAGAGCCGGTGCTGGCCCAGGGTGCGCGTGACGTGGAGGTGCTGGAGGACGGCTGGACGGCCGTAATGGTGGATGAGGGCCGCGCCGCGCAGAGCGAACACACGCTGCTCATCACGCCCAGCGGGGCCGAGGTGCTGACCGCGTGATGTCCCTGCGGCATCTCCCTCGCCTCTCACAGCACGACACAAGCACTTGCACTCCCGCGCTGGAGCTTGCAGCCCTTGCAGTTCGTGTGCAAACATACGACAATGTTTTATTGCAATGTTTACTTCCAAAGGTCATCTTATTTTCATTTACCAAAAAAAAATTTTAGGTCAGTGTTTTTTCGTAAGTAGTAGAAAGTAGTGATCATTGTTCTTCAAGGGCTGTACCTGACTGCAGTTATTTGCATGTTCGAGACCTTGAAACACTTGAGCTGTAAGGCAAAGTACTCAACTGGTGTGCGGTAATTCTGTCGGCAACTCGTCTGGATACGACTTCAAGCTGTGACCCTATATTTTTATAACACGTTAATATAGATATGCATGTTAGTTAAGGTTGCAAGTAGGCCGATAGGCTACCACACATTTATAAAAGGACAGGAATTCATGTACTTGCAGTGTAGTACTTGAATTCCTGTCCTTTTATATATTTCAATAAAGATAAAAGTATGATGAGTGTCTAAAGATAACTCTTAAGTTTCTGTATAGAAACTTTAGCAGCTAAAACTTGTTCTGGAAACACCTTTTTAGCCATTTTTATGCCGGAAATATTGACCTTCGGAGATAAAATGAGAAGGTGACCTTGTCTTTGGGCAGGAAATATTTCTTAAAATGCTTTACATGTCCAGACACCACTGCAAAATAAGAAACCATTTTTAAGTTACATGTTTTTTATCAGAGCTGTGAAACACTCACACTTTGTGCGTCAACCAGGTGGAACCCTTAACTAGACATACGTGTTTCATTACAGAACAACCTACTTAAAAAAATATTTAGAAAAATTAACAGTAGTTTTAAAAATATAGATATTGGCCAAGAAAGTGTAACTTCCTTTGTTTTTAAAGCAATTGTGGTTTTTTGTGCAGTATATCATTATTAACTGCACAGAATTTGTCCACAAATTGTTTGTTGAGTATTTTTTCAACATAAACAAGCACTGTTTATGTTTAAGTTCAACTTTATTGTGAACCTGTTGTTCCTTATGTAACATAGTTGTTCATTTTATCGGTGAACACACATGTTAAACTTAATTCATCATCATCATCCTTAGCTGTTTCCAGCCTGTGGCAGCTCTCTCTCTCTCTCTTTCTCTCTCTCTTTCTCTCCCTCTCTCTCTTTCTCTCTCTCTCTCTCTTTATTTCCCAGTCTTCTTTTCTCCTCTCTACCTCTGTCACTTACTCCTCCCATCTCTTCTTTAGTCTTCCTTGCAGTCTTCTTCCAGTAGTTCCTACATCCTTCTTGTCTAAACCCTCTCTTCCCATCCTCTTGACGCGCCATACCACCTCATTCTCTACCAATCCCTCTATCTGGACTTTCTCTCTCATGCCACGTCATTACGTAAGAATTCTCTCCGTCCTCTTTACTGCTGTGTTCTGTTGCCACAATCTTTCTATCTAACTTCTTGTCCATGTTCCATGCTTCCACTCCATATGTCACAATGGGTACATAATATGTCCTGTACAGTACATTTCCTATCCTTCTTTGTTTAAGTGCTGGGATAAAAGTTTTGGTTAATTAATTACATTATTAAATAATTTGTAGAGAAAATAATTATTTGTGTAGATCAAAGTAAAAAAAAGTGGAGGTCTTATTTTGGAAGTGGTCGTATGTTCAGGAAGGTACATTATACAATTTTCGCCATCAACACCAACCATCTAGAACATGGTCCAACTTTGTACCGTCACTTTGTTGCCTCTACACTTGACTGGTTGTTGTCCACCGTATGCAGGTGTTTGTCTGCAAGAACCACGCTGCGAGTCGGTACAGTCATGTCTGTTTCACTTGTGGCGTCAGTATTGCTACTACGTCTGTGTACCCTGTTAGCATCGACTGTCTTTACTTTGTCAGAAGTTTCCAGTGTTTGTCAAGTACCTGCACAACATACATGCACGTAACTTTGTTGCGGATAAATGTTATATGTGTCTTGCAGTAATGACTAAATGTATAATAAATGCTGAAGTATGCAGAATGGACACTAACTGGGTGTCAACTACAGAGGAAGTGTAAAGTGGAGGCATGTATTATAGTAAAGAATATACTTTCATTTCTGTAGGTGGTCGTTATTTCTGTTTCACAAACATGCACGTGTAGCATAGCAAAGTCTATTATCACTTTGAAGTTAAGTAATTGGTATGGACGAGTATTTGAAGTGACGTTGACGCCGACGCAAGACTGCACTAGTATGTACTGCGTGCTCCAGTGCACACTGCGCATGGAGTGCGTGCGTTGTGGCTGGTTGCTTGCGTGCTGATGCTCGTGGGAGTCGTCGTCCTGGCGCGGGGAGAGTGAGCTGACATCATGGACTGTATGTTTGTCCTCGCGACAGACAGACAAAGTAGCAGAGTTATGTTGGAAGATGGAAGCAGAACACCCAACTGGTAACTAGTTTTCCACCCGCCTTCTACTCTCAAATACGTACCTATCTGCAGCAAACAGCTTATTATCCTTTATAAACTATGGAATTCTCTCCCTCTTCTTTACTGCCATTATGAAGTGTCATATAGTGTACTACTGCCAAGATGCATCACCTTTCGCACTTACATCACTTCTCATCCTCTGCTCGTGTAGTGTCAAGAGAAAATTGGGGAAATACATATTTCCCATATTCAGCTCGTAATTCAACTATTTTATCGGTTGTGTGGACCGGTTATTGAAACTCCTCGGTGTTCAGCTTGTTTATTTTACATTAAGGGTAACCATACCATATAAAATATTCCTGATGCTGATTTTTTTTATTTATAGCAACAAAATGCTATTTTTAAAAAATATTTTTGATAACATTTTTTATGTGGAAAGCTTTTTAAAATGTTTACATATCTAGAGTGACAAGATTCTTTTGTTGCTGTCTTGAACATTGTTCAGCTTTGCAGTTGGAATGTGTGTTCCTTGAAAACACCTATTCACATATAGGGTAGGTTTGTACAGTGAAACCCTGTTAATGAAAACCTCTTAATACAAAGTTCTCATTAATACAAAGTTGTCTTCTTATGCCTTGGAGTGAAACAGAGAATTCAATGTTACAGTATAAAAAGTAGACAGAATGCTATTCACATGGCGGTACTGTTGGATACACACGCAAAAGTCGGACGAAAACAGTTTCCAGGTGGATGTGTGACGTTTCGCTGGCCAAACCANCTCATTAATACAAAGTTGTCTTCTTATGCCTTGGAGTGAAACAGAGAATTCAATGTTACAGTATAAAAAGTAGACAGAATGCTATTCACATGGCAGTACTGTTGGATACACACGCAAAAGTCGGACGAAAACAGTTTCCAGGTGGATGTGTGACGTTTCGCTGGCCAAACCAGCTTGATCAGGCGGCGAGCGGTGGCACACTGCAGTCTGGTGAGCGGGGTTGACAAACAGCAAACCTAGTGGCCAGGAGGCTCACTAGGGTGAGGCGGGAAATTTGAAATGTGGCGGTGGGGCTATCTTATGTTTAAGCCAGGTGTGTGTGTGGATTTGGTGAATGTATTGGTGGGCGAGTTGCCAGCGCTGCAGTTCTGCACTCTTATTGGAAGGAGGTAGGGCCCTCACCATCCTGGTTGTGAGGTGCTGCAACTGGCTTCTCCTGCACATTTACATTTGCCCCAGCTACGGCTTGGTTGGTGTCCGCTCTGTGGCCATTCATTCTCTGTCCGAGAGTGTTGGTGGTGAGGCCAGCGTACTCTGCATTGCAGTGACTGCACCGTAGCTGGTAGATAAGACCTTCTGTTGCACAGTTGTGGCTGCCCTGGGTAGGGTAAGTCTGATTGGTGCGCCTGCTGTTGAAGGAGGTGGAAGACGTGTATAGCACAAGAGCTACGACGTGGGCTGTTGCAAGGATGACACCCCCTTAGGGTGGTAATATTACTGATTGTAGAACTGAGTGGTAATGTGGGGTGCACCAGTTTGTTTTGGGGGTTGGGAGCTGGTTTGGAGAACTAGTGTTGATGAGGCCAGACTTTTGTGTCCACAGTTGAGATTGGCTCTGAGTTTGTCCATGCCCTCGTGGCAGGGGACAACCAGAGGGATATCTCGGAGTCACTGATCTTTGTTTGAGGATCTGTAGTTGACGTGGCATGCTGAATTTGTTCTTGAATCAGGGATTTGGGGTAGCCTCTATCGAGGAATACTTTGGCAGAGTTAAATGTAAACATTTTCTTTGTGATAGAAATTGTGTAGGCATATCCTTCCTCATCAGAAGAGATGATGGAACCAATAACTAATAACTAGAGTTAATGAAAGCAAATGTATCAATATTAATAAATAAAAATTACAATTTTGAAATAATTTATTGCATTAGCTTATAAGTAGAGCATGGTCCTGTTAATTGGACTTAAACACTCTATAAGAATACAGAATATTAGGTTAGTGATGAAAAAAAGTTTGTGGAGAAGAAACTTAGGTTAGAATATTCAAACAATAAGGCGCTTCCTTAAAATACTGACATTAAATAAATATTAATGAATGAAAGTAGGTATATGCATGAAGCAGGCTATGGCAGTGTACGAGTCCCAATAACGGAACACTTCCCTTAGAATTGTCAGTCTGTTAAATTACTGTAAAATAAAATACTTCTTATAATTTTACATGTTTTAAAGACCTACTACAGTTTCTTGAACCTAGACATGAAGTGGTACATAGAACAACCGTGTCGCGGATGGTGATACCAGATACGTATGCCACAGTTTCATTCAAAGTCAGAGAGACGCTGAGGTCTATAAACATTGCCAGTTTCATTACCGATATGTGGTCATCATCTACTGATGATTACATTTCCCTTACATGCCAACTCATTGGTGAAGATTTCACAAGGCCTTGACGTTGTGCCATTCTATCATATGTACCGTACTGCTGCAAGCATTGCAAGTTTAATTCAGTGCCAATTGGAAACTTGGGGGATGCAGCACAAAGTACATATATTTGTGCGAGACAATGCTGCCAACATTGTTGCTGCTTGCAAGGTGGCTAATTTAAACAGTGTTGGCTGCAGTGCCCATACTCTCCAGCTTGTCGTGAAAGATGCTATTCTTTCACAAACACTGTTTCGAACTTGATTGCAAAAGCACGCCGGTTTGCAAGGCACTAAGCATTCCATATCAGCTAGCAAGTTGCTGAAGGAATTCCAGGCATCAAATAATATCCCACTGCATAAGCTGATTCAGGACGAGCCTACTGGGTGGAGTAGCTCATATTTGACGCTCCGTACGTTTCTAGAGCAGAGGGGGCCATTGCATTCCTTTCCCCCAATTTAAATAGAGAGGAAATTTCAAATGTTGAATGGATTCTAATGGATCATATTGTGCAAGTATTCAAAATATTCACACTTGCCGTAAGTAATGAAGACGCTGGTATTTCAGAAGTTATACCAATGGTTAATGGCTTAATACACAGACTTGAGGCTGAAGAGGATGGGTTGAGCACAATGAGAGCTGACTTGGTCCACTCTCTTAAAACTCGGTGCATCAAAGTGGAATCGAACCAGTTTTATGCACTTGGCACACTGCTAGACCCTAGATTCAAGGACACAGCCAAACAGCTTCTCTTAACTGAAATGTGTAAAGTTGGTCGGGTTACTAAATGTAAACACAAATGGAACTAGCTACGGACAGTAATAGGGAAACTGACTATGCCATCATCATATGCACTGTTAATTCATAAGAATGACTCAAACTGGTACAACTTTGAGTATTGTACGCCCTGAGCAAGAACTTCAGTGAGAATCTGTCCGGCTCCCAGCAACCCACTACGGCACTGGAAGTCTGCTCAGCACAAAACTCTAAGACAAGTGTATCTGTCAGCACCGTGTGGGTCTGTTGTCTCCGAAAGACTGTTCAGTACAGCAGGCCGGGTTTGCAACAAGAAAACAAGCTCCATAAGTCCAGAGAAACTGAAGCTAATTGTTTTCCTAAACAAATATTTACTGGGTATTTAGTTTTGATTTATAAACATCCCATGTTACTGTCGTAATAAAGAAGATAAAACAGACATTTTTTGCAATCACTGAGCGGCACAACTGCATTCAGCCTAAATTTGTGTGAAACCTAAAACAAAAAAACGTGAGCACGCACGACATCCTATACTTGTGTTTGTGTTTGCTGCCGAAGCACGCATGCTCATTGCAAACGTGCTTGAAGTAGAAGTGTATAGAGCTTGAAGATACGGACTGTACTTGCCTGCGAGTTCAAACCCAACTATAGAAATCAAAAACATGTTTACTCCTAATTTTTATTAATTTTAATGTTGTGACTCATTAGGCACGTGATAAGTAATTTTTTTATGTACTTGCAAAAAAAAATTTACTTTATGCAATATGTAGTTAAATACAAAAACAGAATGTGGTGACTGGAAGCAAAATGAAATTCCTTGATTTGTAGTAACTGCCTATAGTCTGTGATTAAAATATTTCCTGTATGAAATGACACCTCTATAAAGATTATTAAAAATTTTATCACTAGCACAGCAAAGTAAAACAATTCACTGTCTGCAAAATTGTGTGCATTCACTTAATTTTCACTTGTAAGCATTGGTACTTGAGTTTTATTTAATTGTGGCCTTGCTGTTACCAAACTATATGCTCTATCTATTTCTAATAATGTATGCTGTTTGTGTTAATAATATTCAAAATGTTTACAAAAACAACTCTACCACCCATCTCGAAGTCATTGTCCCGAGTATTAGTTGCCGAGTAGCAGATTTGATAAGAGCTGCACCTAAAACGCTCCCTCGGTAGCCGCTGCTCGTCTGCAGGGTTCTTATGGTCCTTGAAAGTCCTTGGATAGTTCCAAGGTCTTGGTAAGTCCTAATATGAGTTTTCAGGTTATAGTAGAATACATAAAATGAAAATAGCTGTGCGAGTGAAAGAGAGAGAAGTGTGTTATGGACACAAGCATGTGTTCTGTTCACTGCACTGTAATGTAAGGAACGCGCACCAGTTAGCGAGTTGTGTGCAATGTGAAGTAACCTCAGGCTGACGGCAAGCTTTCAACGGCTGTTTCTCTGTTGTCAGATGGTTGGTGCTCGTGTATCATTCACCCAGAAATCCAGGCTTGTGGTGAAAAATCACTTGCAATAAGATCTGAGTAGGGGAAGTAAAGTAGTTGTACGTTCCAAATCCATTATTTTCAGACCTGGGCATCTTGAAAGTTTGATGATGTAACTTCAAAATGAAAAATGGGGTCCTTGACTTTGTACTTATCATTTTTTGGAAAGTCCTTGAAGAAAACGCTGACTCCTGCCATCTCATTATTACAAACTCTCTCTCACCTTCAAGGTATTGAAATGTGAGCAAATAGTTTCTAGTCAAAGATGGATGTGCGTGTTGACATACAAGTAGCAACTGCATGTCGGCGAGGTCTGCCTGTTGTGCGGATTCAGTTTCTCAAACCGCATGCAGGCAAGTCGAGTGGAACTTCATCTGTGGTGCGACTTGGTTTGTGCGTAAGCCACGTGCACCGCTTGGAGCAGTGACCAGTCTGAGGTACAGCGATACCTCGTCAATCTCTTTAATACAGACTTCTCAATAATACAAAGTTGAATTCTTTATGTTTGAAGTGAGAAAGGAAATTGAATGTTACTTTGTAGGCTTAATAAAAATAGAATTGGTAATTTGTATTACAATTTACTGTTGAGTGCACAGGTTAAAAGAAGTCATACTTGTGATAACTGCCTTTCTTTCCAGTGCGCTAAATCATAGTCAGTGTTTTCATTTGTTGAGATTTTTATAATTATCACAAACACCTGCTAGCACAAACCTCATTATTACAAACTTAAAAAATTCAGGTCCTTCAGGTTGGTAACTAGAAAGGTTTCACCGCCCCAAGCTCCAAAAGCATTGTATTTTTTTTTCCCAGTTCAGAAAAAGACAGTCTTCAGTTTGCGAATTATTTATTTGACGTCTTTCCAAATCGTAATCTTCCTACTCTTAGCCAGCGGCAAAACTTGACGGAGGTGTGCACTGCCTGCATCGCCGCTTGTGAACGACAGGAAGTCACTCGAAACACTAGTTTTGAAATGTACAAACACCGCCAGTATGAGTTCCAGTACAATATTTATTATTATAAAAATACATTGTGGACTTTCTCCATGAAGCCACTAAGATACCAGGTACATAGTACAAGAATGTATAAAATACTACCCACTCATTATTAAAAGCAATGTGCTTGAAAAATAATAATAAAAATCTTGTAAAAATGTAGAAGACACTCATAGCCATGAATTCAAGTGGAAAATCACGACATACAAGCAGCGTACACAAAGTTGAATACACATGCATTCTCACTTGTACGAAACATTGAGTTTTGAAACCACACGAGATAGTGTTGGGTTACACACTAGAAAGTAATAGCACCAGCATAACAACATGTAAACAATATTTACAAGTAAGCGATATATGTCTAACTAAGTATGTTAAAGAAATCAAATGAAACACAGTTGTAACAAGAGGATACAAACAAGGAAACAGAAATTATATTAAAAGTTAAAACTACACAGGCTGATATGTGTAGATAAAAATGTGCACATGTCGTAGGGCAACACATGTTCATGTGAGTGGAAATATATTTTGTGTGTGTGTTTCTGTCCACAATTATTAACCTTTGTTGTGTCTTCACTTTCAATGAGGAGGCTACAGACACTTGTTTGTTAAGTGCGCGGGCTGGCTGGGATCAGTGCAGTTCTCCAAGGGTGTCGAGGCGAGGCGAGGCATCGCCGCACACCGGGCTCGACACTGACTGACGTGGTGCGTCTGCAGCTGTTTGTATGTTGAAGGATGTGTATGATCGTCGTAATGCTTCCTGTCCCAACAGATGCCTACCTGCTGGTAACTTCACTGATGTATCAACCCTGTGCCTGTTTGGTGATGGCTGTTCAACGTTGTTCAACGACAGCTGGTTGGACAATAGGTGGTTGCGAAGTACGTTTCATTGACCCAACACAAATTGTGCTTCTTAGAACGACAACGGGCTCCCTGTCAATTGTTTCCAACACACAAACTACTTAGTTGCTTCCAATATTTAGTACAGCCGAATTTTAACATTACTCATCTAATATAAAGAAAAAATTAAAAATTTTAAATTTTATTTTAAAAATTGCATTGTAAAACCTTAGGTAAACATATGCACTCAAATAAATGCACACAAAAGACAATAACATATACATTAAAATGTTTCATTGATAACTTTAGTTAATTACTTAGCTTCATACTTAGAATACACATTTTAATAACATTATCTAGAATATCTTTTAAACATTATAATAGTACACTATTTAACTTGCCATTTTGCAATCTTCAATCACAAGGTGCTGTAAAATACACAACATACAATAAAAACAGTTCACACATAAACTACTGTATTTCAGACAAACAAAACAATAATAGAAACGAGAAAGTTTGCATATCACAGATCTAAGTGTCTAAAATGGCAACAGACATGATATAATCAGTCCATAAGAGGAAAATGTTGCACCACGTTCATTAATGACCTCATCACTCACACATTACAGCATTTCTTGCAGTTTGGTACTGAAAAACATGTTTGTAAAAGTAAGTGAAAGCATACATAGTGTGCATGCATGCGTACATACACGTACTCTGCAAGGCCATCAGCCATGCCTTGAGCGCCGCACGTTGTCACATGACAAGACACGGGTGACATCAACGCACTGAAGGAGCGACAATGTTAGCTAGTGGCAGGCCTCAATAACTACGTACATACTGCGATGTACAGGATGGTTCTACTCCACATAAATATGCGAAATGTTTCATTATGCAAAATGAGAAAGAAAATGCAATGCAACATACAATAATTATCAAAGGATCCTTGAAAATCAAGATTGAAGAATTATTTAGTTTCAAAATAATTTGGAAGTACTTTTATTTAAAAATCTTGAATGGAATAGTAATTTCTTAATTCAAATCTGAACTTGGTGAATATTTTTTTTTGGGGTAATATTGCCCTCTTTTTATGAAGAAAATAAAACACTAGACTTACCTAATCAACTGTACCAATTCAAACTTTATAACTGTCTTTATTGAGAACCGTTCACCTTAAGAGTTTTACATCAAAGCAGCCTGTTTTTTTTGCTAATTTAAACATGTTCATGTCCATCAAAGAAAAATTTATCACAGTACAGGGTTTCAAGATGATGTAATATAGTCGCATGTCACACCATATATTGCAAATGAAGGGGATGGTATTACGTGCCAAGGTATCAGATTGCAGATCTTGATTAAGAGTAAACTGCTCAGAAACTTGTTTCATCTCAAGTTTCTAGTAATTTTAGATTAAATAAAATAATGTTAACCTGTTAAAATGCAGTGCCCACGATGGAGGACATGTTGCATGTTAAGGATATTTATGGTCAGCACTGTATACTAAACTGATTCTGTGGCCGGTGCTTCGAGCTTCATGCGGACACCAACCAACATGCAGCACGTTGTTCACCGATTGTGAAAAGTACGCTCAACGCCCGTCCGTACAGAGCTCACCAACAAATATAATGATTGCAACACTTGAGCTCATAAATGTGTGGGTTAAGTGTGCGTGATACATACGTTGATGCTAAGTATGTTAACTGAAGTTGTTTTCACAAGCCAATATACAAAAATGAAGAAATGGCAATCGTACCTAATGGTTTTTGTGAGCAGACATTTAGCCACATTGATGCATGCACAGTATCTAGCATTATATCTTGTGCTGCAGTGGTGTATAAAAGTTCATGGTGTGAGAAATAACTTGAAATAAATACACCACTCTAATAACATATTTGCTTAAAAAGTTGATAAAAACTATTAAGTAGGATTTTGTTAGCTTCCAATAACTTGTAAAATGTGATTTACGTTTTTAGTGTAAATTTATGTTGACTTTTTCTGAAACATTGATTTTCAAGGAAACATACTTATGATGATGACTTGCATATCTCATTTTGCAAAGCCACAGCGTCTCGACTGGGAGTCGATAAGCATGTCCGTAGACACTTGACTGCAGCTAGTGGTGCAAGGGCCCCGCGATGGACACAACACAAACATACAACAAACTCCTACGTACACTCACAATGAAACTTCACTGTTGAAAAGTGTACACACTTTATCACCGTTTGCACTACAACCAGCAAAAAACATTACTTTTGAAAACAACTGAAACACATGAGAATTGTGCTGCAAAGGAAGCAACAAGCACCGCGATAAGAGTAAAACATTAGCGACCAACAGATTACAAGTTACCACACATGTCACTGAAGAATGACAAGTCTAGGAACGTCATGTGTCAGCAGATTAAGAAAAACATTCGTGCTCCGTGGTTTCCTTACGTTTTACGGAGTCACGTACTTAAAACTAATTGTAGGCTCTTTTACAACCATTACGCTGTTCACCAATAATCATTTCATAACAACTATTTAAAGTGAGTGAAAACTTGTGTCCTGGTTCCAGGGTCTTTATCATTAACAGCTGTAAAATTACACATGTATTTACAATGCTTGCAATCAAATAGAAGCAGCGTTAAAAATTTATAAAAATTAAAAATACCTGTAGCATTTTCTTTAAATGTTACAACAATAATAAATTTCAAGCAATTTAAATTTGCCACTTTTTCATTTTATGAGTTTAACTCGACCCTTAGAGGGATGTCCAACATGAACTACACAGTATATTTATCCCAGAAGACAAACGATTGTTAATATAGAACACATCTTGTCTAATGAGAAAATGCTGATCAGTCATCACTTGTATCAAGTGCAGAATGTGGCATTGACACAGGCGAGAGCAGTGAGGCTAACACTACAGCCATCAGTCGACGTGACAGTCTGGGAGGTGACCAGCAACGTGGCAACACTGCGCATGTCATCTGCCAACTTGTCCTTCACCAGCAACATCAAGCATTATATCACCAGGTCAGTTGTCCATCAAACTGATGCAAAGCACTTTTACTCATTTATACTTGTAGTTTGTTACAAGAACCAGTCTCATTCAGCATCATTAACTTTGCTTTCATATTCATATTTTGTAAAAGAATTTAACTAGGAAAACAGGATATTTGTAAATATGGGAGATTCTACCATGAACCAGGAGCTCGTGGCCACTTCCAGGGCAGTCGGTGGTGAATAAAAGCTGCAGTAGTTGGGACAACGTACTCCTGTTCCGGTGCACGGACACGAGTACGTTAAATCTCTCGGCCTACGTGCGTGGAGAGTGCGTACCACTTCTCCCTACGAGAAAATAACTTCATCTTGATGAACATTTTGCAAAACGGTTAAGTGGGATATGTGTATAATCAGCTTCAGTAATCAGTTTTCGTTGGTTTTCTTTAACAATACACAATCTCTCTATCGGCATACAAACATAATGGTAAATTTGAGAACACCAACGGTAGAAGATGCCACTATGAAAGCCCTCATTACATTTCACAAAACTTTATGTGAATATCTATTTTTTTAATTACGTACAATGTGGTAAAAATTTCCAGTGTCATATTTTGTGGTAACCAAGTACAAGTGTAAGAATGTTGCAATACTGTAATTATCCTCTAGAAATATACATTTCACAAAGTACAGCACATCATACATGTATACACACAATTAAAAGTCTCAAAAACTAGCAAACACGTACATTTTGCCTCAAGCAGTACTGCAAAGAGTAAAAAACAGAGGTGCAATAAGAAGGATGCAGGTTATAATGGAAATTTAAACAGTATCACAACATAACTCAATGCTTAATAAACAACACAATAAAATGTAAAGTTGTAATATTTTATAAAAAATACTGGTACTTCTGTCAGTGGACTTAAGCAGTGAGCTTTGAAAGGAATAAGGAGAAGTGTACCAATATGTCTGCTTACGAAAAAAATATCACACATGTTGTAAAGGCACACACGTCAGTGACAAAACTCACAAACAGCAATACACACACCACGTTCATGCAACAACAGAATCTGAACACTTGTCTTTAGGAGTTGTTAACCCTAGAGGAATGGTAATGCGACTGCCGCAGTTTGTTAACGAGTATTTCAACCTTGTCAGTTCTGGACGTCGGCATGCCCTCCGTCGAGGGCGAGCACCATTTTATACTGGCTGGTGAGCAGTCCTTACTCGGGAATTGTACTTCATCGGAAGGTTAAACAAACAATTAGTCCTCGTGTTCGTAGAGGTGTGGTTACAGGAAGAGAGTTGGCAGCACTGCACCTACGCCATGCAGCCGTGGTCGACGGGGGATGAGGCGTAGCCGACGAGGAAGCCGCAGTGGGGCTCGTAGCCGGTGCTGGGGGACTGCAGCTCCTGCAGGGCCGGGTACGCCGAGGGGATGAAGGGCGCGCGCGTGCCGGAGTTGCGCAGGCAGGTGGGCGTGTGCACGGACAGCATGTCAACAAGACGCCGCCGCTGGCTCTCCAGCTCCTGGATCTGGCTCTTCAGCTCGTGGTTCTGCGACTCCAGAACCTCCGACTCCTGCGCACACGTGCACTCTCATACCTGCAGCTCCCAGCACACCTCATGTACGCACTCTCTACTCATCCTACTCACTAACATGTTTGAAATTACTACCCGTACATACTTCTCATATGTATCAAAAAAGAACAAACTGACTATACATACTATTCATGCTTTTATTGTACCATTCAGAATTTTCAGTTTTTGCACACTAAACCCTTTAGCAGAATTGTTAAAAGTCCCATTATGCTACATTAGGTCTAAAATCATCTGTTGTGCGGTAATGTGCATGTGGTACAAATTGTATGACAATCGTAAAAAATTATTTTAAAGCAAGACTTAACTGTGCTTAAAGCTAGCCCTACATGATACCCGATTTCTGTTGTCTTCTGTTAGACCCATGGGCATAACAGAAGACATAAAAGTTTCTATGGCAGAAGAGAAGAAATAATGCATCAGTTCATTATCCACACATTACCTAAAGTGCAATTTTTCAAAGTTGTGTTTATTATTTTACAATGTTTCCTGTTACCTACACATACATTAAGTTTCATTTTGTATAAAACTGTCTTTAACAAAACCAGTAACCTATATAAAAGAACAAGCACAGTTTGAATTGTTAATCAGGTATTCGCCATCTTGAGTGTCACACCTGCGCTGGTATAGAAGGATTTTATAACTTGTTCTATTACGCTTTAGAGAATGCAAATGGGTATGAAAACTGTTATACTCTGAGTCAGAGCCCTTTATAAGGCATGGCAGCAGAAACGCTAGCAAAAAATGGGTATAAAAACGGCTATGGAAATGGGCATCGTGTAGGGCCGGCTTTAACGCCAGCAAAACAATAATTCCAGCGTGCCCACGACAGGCCCACAATTCAGACACACCCCGCAGTTGTCTTGTGCGTTTTTAACAGTCGCTATACAAGGCCGGGGATTTTCAAAAAAGAAATGAGGGCTTGCAAAATGCCTGCAAGATTTATAATGAATCAACAAAATAGTACAAACTGCCAAACCATATGACGTTAAGTGTTTGCTGCATGCATCAAATGTTTGATACCTTATTAATTTCATATACATGTGACAACCGCACAAACTAGTTCAATGTAAATTTACAATCATGTTGAAACTACTGAAAAATAGTACTGAGTGAGGAAGCTTTGTAGCACAGCACATCACGTCCTTCATTGTGCCCGCATGAACATCTGTCTCTCGTGCAAACTTCCTACCTCCCAACCTGCTTGCCCGCACTCCTATGTTTAGAGGACTGTGGTTGGTGCAACAGTTAGATTGCTCGCCTCCCACCAAGGCGAACAAGCTTGGTTCTCGGCACTGTCCCTCCCAATTTTTGCATGTGGGAATCGTGTCAAACGATGCCTCTGGTCAGCTGCTTTTCTCTGGGATTTCCCGTTTCCCCTGCTTTTGCATTCCGGTGATGCTCCACATCCACCTCGTTCCACCCTCATCAACTCTCCAGATCTCCTTGTTAAGAACAGACAACCCTCCCCACTCCACATGTGTAACCCAGACCTGGGCTTCACAAGTTTGACTGCCACTGTGATCACTAGACATTTCATAGTGTTAGTATTTAATGTGAAAAGCACAGTTGAAAGGTGTGTTATTAATACTTGATGTTATAATAAGGTGGATGTATTTAGGCATGTGATGTAGATATCAGCAGAGAATGTTTGTAAATGTCTAACCTGCACGAGGTTGTGGGTGCGTTCCCTCTTCTTCAGGCGGCACTTGGTCGCTGCAATCTTGTTTCTCTCTCGTCGTCTTCTGCGCCGCTCCTCGTCTTCTGGCGTCAGCTGCACCAGCCACAAAAACACTTTGCAGTCACGACAGCAGACAGCCACAAACAGCATACTTCATCTAGCATGCTGGCCTAAGGTCAAGCATAGTGCTGCGTGCATGCGAGAGTACGTGGCGGCGTCACTTACCCCGATACCTGGCGAGTAGATCTCGTCGTAATCATCATGGTAATGATGACTCACCTCCTCGCGACAAGCCAGCTTGGGAGGCGGTCCTGCGGCGAGGAGATCGAGGGGCTGCCCCGTCTGTCGCCTCTTGGTCTGGATGGTGAGTTTGAGGCCCTCCTTGATGAGCTGCGAGCAAGTGTGCTGCACGCTGGGTGGCGACTGGGTCTGCGTGGGGCTGGCCAGAGGCGAGCAGGAGTTGCTGCTGTCGCCACTCGCGGGGGTCGTAGCCGTGGCTAGGCTGGCCGCCGACCCCGCCGTCAGACCTTCGAACGGGTTCGACATGGCGATCAGCGAGTTGAGGATCTCGGGTGTCCTGGGCGTGGTCGAGCAGGCGCCCTCCACTCCCAGCAGGTTGTTCGCTGCTGCCGCGGAGGTCACGTTCACGTTCAGGTTGTACATGGCTGCTGCTGCCGTGTCACGCCCCGCTGGTAGTCTTCCTCCTGATGGTTGCCACCTCTCTCTAGCACCGGTACTCTGCCACTACCATCTGTCGCCTCTCACACGTTCCTCCTCTCTTCTGTTGGTACTCCAGTCGTCTCTCGTGTTGGTACTACTGATACCTGCCGTCTCTCTTGGGCACTGCTCCACCTGCCAACACACGGCATTGTCATGTTAAAAGTCGCAACAGCATATAGACATGCATTTGTCTAAATAAAGTGCCTGCACAAACAAGTGTGCTGCAGTAGGAACGTAGTCTTTCGAATAGATGATGTCAAGAGGAAATGATCAACCACATAACCTGACAACTTATTTTCCCGCATGGCATGGAACATTTACGAGAACACGTGGTCAAGAGTTTGGCTAAAGCCAGCCTGTCTTCATTGGAATGTGTGCGCAGGTCGAGAGAAGCACTACTGTGAAACCTCAACTGCAGCTCGACACCCATTCACATACCCCAAACCACTTCCGACCAGAGAGGGCACAGCCAGGCTGCAGTGCAGTACAACGGTGCTGGATCCCACTCGCTGATCATTTCAAACATACGGTGTGGCACGAGCTAAGGTAGTGAATTCTTGCATGATCACAAAACTGCTGATAGCAACCTGTGCTGGTGGAAAGTGTGATCATTTCTAGTGGACCCCATGGACGCATAATGTACTGCGGAGCTCTCGATGATTATAGTAATGAGATATATAATCTGTTAATAGTCAGTTCACACCCCCACTTCTCAATCACTTGTTTCCTCTCATTAAAGAAAAACATTACTTCATAGATACACCATTGCAAAGCTATGTCGCCAAGAGACACAGCTTTCCTTGGTGACGGAGCTCTGCAATGGTGTATGTATGATGTAATTTCTCATTTAATATCTTGCCCCTATTGCAAGTATCGTTCAAAGAACACTTACTTTCTTCCCTACAACCATGTCAAAATCGTCTGCCTTTGTTTTTGGATAGTGTAAGTTATAATAGTGACATGACCCCTTCTCTCGGCGGGTCTAGAAAGCCCGTTTTGCACCACACCTCACCACTCCAGAGTCAACCAGCAACCAGGCACGCGCCCGTGCGCGCATAAAGTGCAACGGTTCATGCACCACCATGCATTCATGCACGTGACCCGTGTGCGAATGATAAAAACGGAAAGTGAATCAAAAGCAAAACACTTGCGCCAGCATGTTAAATTTCACCAGGGCACAAAGTTCATTGCATAATGAGTTAATAACCGGGATAACGAACACTAGACATTGGTTGTGCTACGAAATGTTGGTTAGTCACGGGGGAAAGATGTGATGAACTTATAAACTTTTAAATCGCCGTTCATTTTGGAGTGCACCCTTCAGGTGCATAGGTGCATACCTGAAGTGCAATGGAAATGTTATCATGATGAAGTGTTAGGTAGCTTGCTTGCAAGGTAGTGTGTGAAAATAAAAATAAAATGTTTTACTATAATTTCTTGTTGATAAAGAGAAAACCATAGAGTGTAAAATATGTGTGAAGTTTTGTCGGGCATGCAAACGACAACTGCATAACATTCCTATCGTGCCGCTTGCTTTCTCTATGAGCGTGGCGTCTAGTAGAGGACAATGACGTCACGATAGTCGGCGTCCCTTTGACTATATGCGACGTGAGAAAATTAGCTTAATCTGGCAGTTGTGTTACAGAGAATGTCAGAATATTTAAGTTAAAACGCAGGTAAGGAGTCACTGCAGCAATAGTGACGTACTGAAGACTATCCTTCGTAAGACAAAATACCAGACACATTTACCCTTTGCCTTGGCATATCACAACACAAGACACAATTTCATACGATTTGTATGAAACATAATAATGAGACGAAACATGCAAACCACCGAATAAAGAAACTCTAACTACTTCAACTTCTCCGTGAAGCATAACACGACAGGTAATTGTGAGGAAATAGTTGATTTATTAATTGAAAATCTTACTTCAAATAGGCATTCATAATTAATCTGAAAAATCATCAGTTAGGTGTGTTGTTGTTAAATCAATGAAAAACCACGAGAATAGCTGTCAAAATAAATTATGTTCAGTTTGAAATGAAATAGCATACTAAATCACATTTTTAAACATCAGCAAACACAAAGATAATTTACGTGAGTTAATGAGGAACTGGCTCTTAAGATTTATCGTCAATAAAATACTTAAAATGTTTGTAGCGGTGATTCAGCTGTATAACACAAGATTCTCACTACTGGCTTCTGGTAATGTTCGTGGAATATTACACGCCCTTCTTAACATTTCAGATTTAATTAAAAATAGTCCACGGTCACTCTCAAAAAGTTCAAATAATTTAGAAGTTCCAAAAATAAACAACTGATGAAAAGTTTGTAGCTCTCAAACGTAAAATGGTGTTATGCATATTGCCCAGCCTCTGTAGGTCTTACTCAACATGTTGGTAGAGATGGTTGTCGAAGTTGTTGAAAACTCTCCAAAAACTAATTACAATGCGGCTTGGGCTTCTTCTTTCACACCCCGCATAATTAAATACAACTTGGCGCCTCTCTAACACCGTGCCTACTCTTACGATGGGCGGTAATCTCAAAATGATATGCAAATCTCGCAGACAAAATCTTACATTGATCCGCTCATCATGGCGTCTGAGGAGAGAGTAATTAGTCGCCGGGGTTCACACGATGACGCTAATTACACGGGAAATTCCTAAAAGACGTAAATTCCTTCTACGTCATATATTAATTAATCCTGTAATTAATACCTTTCTCCGTGGCCACAACTACTGTGTAAAACCAGGTAGAAATACAAAGAGAAAAACGACGATACAATTAAAATTAACACTGCCAAATATATCTGAGCTCAGTTCTCAAGTAACAAATCAAACTGTCTAAAGGTGAAAAGTAAACAAACCAAAATATAATATAAATATAAATTTAGAGCTGATATCCTGATTATACAAAACTAACTATACCTGAGGGTAGCGGCTTTAAAATAAATAAATAATTATGTCTTCAAAATAAATAAACATTCATCCCAAAAGAAAGTCAAAACATAAACAATACTTTAAATACTGAGATCGTTACAATGTTGTGATCTGAGTAGCGTGTCAATGATGCCTTTCGTGTAAGTTTCCTAAACTGAAGTCAAATGCTCCAAGTTTTGCGAACGACTCCGTGATTTTCCAGTCGTCATCTTAGCAGTCTACAGGCGAGGCGGGGGTTGTGCCGCTCCAGATCTGACAACTCTTGTCTAAACTAGTTACTTAGGTTTAAATACAGTAGTTGCACTACTTAAACCTTTGTTTACTTGTCCCCGAGCTGACTTGATTAGTTTGAGCCAATCTTGGTCAGTTAGCAGTCAGCTCTACGGAGGAGCTTAGTTCTCGGTGGCAACTCAACTTGCACTACAACTTGCATAGGCCGTCTGTATAAGGAATCTGGTGTCGATACATCTCTGCCTGTACAGATGTAATGTCTCGTATCTGTTATTTATAAAGCCTGACCGCCACGCAGTCACCCAGCCTACTCCGGGAACGTGTTATGTCAGGAAGTGCTACGTAATAAACATACGTATGTAATACCAGTCGTAGGGCGAGCAGAATGGCCTACAATCCCGCTGTCAACCGGGAGAAATACGTGCGTTATAGGGCAGGGATAGTCACAGCCGACCCCCCCCCCCNCACGTGTCGTTCCTAGTATCCACAGAGCGACTGGCGCCATCTCTAACAGCCTACCTCAGCCCAGGCCCTACAACACCGGCCACGTGAGTAGGGGAGGTGCCTGCAGAACTGCGGGCTGTTATTCCTCATGGCGATGTTTGTATGAAGTTGTCGACGTAAATTGCTGTCGACATAACCCTACGTAGGCAAACCACCTTTTTTTATTTTATTTAAAACCGTTATGGTAAGGGAGAGGTCTCTCGTCACAACTTTGAACATTTGTAAGAGTAACACACCTGTCAAATTTCAAGTATGTATCTAAAACAGTTCCAAATATAGGCTTATAACAATCAAATAAACGCCCCATGTAATAATATTTTACATTTCTAAAATTGCTATTGAGATATAAAAGGTCAAAGTTGTGCCTCCAAAATTACGACAACAGTGCGAAATCGAATGTTGGAAGTTTCAAAACATACCCAGGTTGTGACGCGATGTTCTCTTCGGGGATCGAAAGAGGAAGGATGGGAACAGGGATTGAAATTTGGGCGTGAGCAATGTGGAGGCAGCGCTGCGCAGTTTAGCTTCTTCGTCCAAAGACTCTCGTGATTCCGATGCAAGCACGTGTACATAATGGCGAAATGTTTCGTACTTTCCTTGATCACGACTAACTTCCGTCTTTTCAGCAAAATGAAAAATATGTGCGATTACAGAGGACACACGGTTCAGCAGAAGCAGTGCCTTCACAACTTCACGGAGAGATTATTCACGTCGCAGTGCATCTCTTCGCTTTACGATGTCCTGTCATCCTATGAATATTAAGAAAGTACTAAAGATGGGGGGGGGGGTGGATCTACGCCTTCCTTCGCCCGGGGCAGAGACTGTGGTGAGCGCCCTTGGTCGAGTCTCACTCACGACTGACACGACTCAGGTAAGGTCGACTCCCGCTCCTCTTTCACAACTCAATATGTGTGAGCGGAGAAACGTCCCGGCTGAAGTGTGATCAAATAGTTTTTCGTGGTTTGTTTCAAAAAATTCCTCTCAGCTGGCGCTCTCACATGCCCGGGATAACCCATCAACACAATGCCAGGTCTTGACGCCCCTTCAGAGGCACAAATAGAGCTGCTTCCAATGTATCACTCCGCACGTCTGTAAAACATGTCGAGTTCGCTATCAACATTGTCCGAAAAGTACGATTTAAGTTGCATGTGAAGGGAAAAAGCATATATTTTGTAATACTGGAAAATATCCTGCTAGAATGTACTTGTTTAAGGGCACTGCCTACAGGCTGGAAGATATGGCATTTTAATAGGAAATTTCGCCTCAATGCTTTATTTTCACATACAAAATGTATTCTTCGCGAGTTTTTTAGGGGAAGATCCGTATAGCGTATATTTTCAATATAGATAGGCAGTATGTACTCCTTTGTAAAATATAAATTTTAAAAATGCCTTGCAAACAGGTTATACATGTTATGGAAACATCTCCCCTGTAGGGAACTTCTCCTAAACAATTCGTGAAGAATGCCGTAAGCGGGGGTGACTGTGGACAAGGGGTTGACTTTGTGACACACACAGGATTTGTCACTGTTATTTACATTTCAAATAGGGAGACATTTACATGTGATTGATTGTGTCACAGAGTCACCCCAACTTGTCACAAAGTCACCCCTGCGTACGGTACATTTTGTTTGAAACGCCCGCCGATCTTTCAAATTAACGCACTGAGGCGAAATTTCCTCAACATGCGGTTTCCTATTGAAATTTCGCAACTGCCAGCCGGTAGGCAGCGCTCTTAAAGGTTTAAAAAATAAAAAAATGGCTAAGAGAGTGTTTTCAATCACAATTTTGCTCTCCCACCAAGGGGAACCGGGTTCGAGTCCCGGCGGGGTCGCTCCCGGATTTTAACATGTGGGAATCGTGCCGGACAATGCCGCTAGTCGGCGGTTTTCTCGGGGATCTGCCGTTTTGCCCGTCCTTACATTCCGGCGCTGCTCCACACTCACCTCAGTGTTGAGAGCCTCTTCCATCACTCAATCGAAATTTATACGTATTTACATTCATGATGCCTCGGAAAGCACATTTTGCTAAAAATACATTTCATCTACGAAAGTTATCAATTTTATAACTGATTTTTTTTTTTTTTTTTTTTTTTTTTTTTTNAGAATGGAAATATACTTAAATTTCGATTTTAAAAAAATGTATTCTAGTCCATGCATTTTTAAAACGATTTAAATAAGTAAATTGTAGCTAAAAATGAATTTACTATTACAAAAAAAATATGCTGTCTTTATTCATATGCAACTTAAATCGTATTTCTCTGGCCATTTTAGTAGTGAGTGTACTACTTAGTGTAAGCCGTACAGTCTGGTGAAGTGGAGCGTTCCTACCCCGTCCACTAAGGGCAAAACGCAGAGGGGAGGGGAAGGCAAGT
>NQII01000700.1:601834-673915 GCA_002778355.1 Clitarchus hookeri
GGGGGGGGGGGCAGATAGTCTCTAAGTCTGCACTGTGTGCAGTGGTATAGGCTACTCATTGTGAAGTGAAGGCCTCTCGTTTGGGATAATAGCCAACAAATATTGCTTATTGTAGCCTTAGACGTTAACTTTCGAGTCCGGTGAAATAAATACACTGTGTTTATTACTTACATGGCAATATCTCTTTTAAAAAGTGGCGGAAGGATAACAATGGCTGATAGGAAAGGAAACCAGGACGTGACAAGAGCTCACTTGACCGCGAACAGCTATAGAGGCGGGTGGCTCAGACGGCGGCCATCTTGTGCAGAGAGCGAACCAAGGGCGCGCATGCGTGCTGCCATCTGTCGGCATGCGTGGGCGACCAAGCTGCGCCTCACTATTCCCTGTTCCTTCACACTTTTTGAACTTAACCTTTGACATTCTACACCATGTATGATGTGTGTAAACACACAGTATTGCACTCGCAGCGTCGCAAGAAACATTCTCGGCAAGTCCTTTACAAAGACTTGCTTCTACGGCGTACACAGTTTTTTGCTGTGCACACGCACGAGAAACGTGCGGCCTGTTCCCAATAGGAATTTTTCCTAGGCCTAGTTTTTTTTTGGCCAACCACGTGATAGTACGATAAATGTCAAGATCTGTATCATTATCAGCTTGATGGTGGAACTGACTCTATCACGCGGCATTATGTTACGCCATCTCCTGTTACTGTTTCCCGTAGTTCAAGAACCGTATTTGCTGGACTGGCCTTTATCTTCCATTCGCAAGTCGCGATTCTGCGAATTTGTCTTATTTTCCTGATCTTTCGGCGGGAAATAATTCGTGATTGTCATGTGAGTTAGATGGTATATCCTGCTACATACTTCACAATCTGATGTGAGAAAATGTTATTTTTCTCTCTATATCAATGTATGGGCTGGTTTAATTCTCCAGACCTGCATTACTGAGTACTAGTTAGTTATCATGAAATATTAAGTACTTTTGGGGGCAAATGAAGTAGGCGGGTGTGGTCAGCTGAAATGTTCAAGTTTGTGTTTTAACACAAATGTTACTATAGTGCAAGGGCGGAGGCTACCAATAATTGTTCCGCTGTCTGAACGACGTATTAAAAGTGAAGTGTTTACACTCTATGAACAATGAAATGATTTCCTTTGGTTTCCGTTGCATAGAACTGGGCACATAACAGTAACATTCGCCACGTTATGTAAACCACGTGGTACAGTAACTAGATGGACACGACACACCGTCGCCAGCCAGATGAGAGTGGTATTGCTGCGTCCGGCGCAAGGATACAACACGGCACGCTAGTACACCTGCAGTTATTGCCACGTTCCAGGCCCGGGTGCAGCAGCGATAAGGGCGACAATGCCACGCACGTCTAGTGCGCAAGTCTCTGAACTGGTGCAGTGTTCTCGTGGTGCTGCTTCTGTGTCCGCGACTGCAGGCGGTGAGGTCAACCTATCACTGTAATGTTGGACAGACTGAAACAAGGTTCAGTCGTACGACGTTTGTCACCAAAAATTAATTATTTTATAGTTATACAAAATACTGTTTAACATGTAAATACTATTTCCAGCATAAACAATTTTAGACAGCACATTTTCTGCATAATGGGATGTCAAAATCACCAATTTAGTGTTTTGTTACGGACAAATAATAAAAACTAATTCACTTTGAAATAAAATACGATGAGTTACTTCAATAAATCTTTAAAATCACGCTGTGAAGTGCTTTCGCAATGTTTAAAAATTGCTTGAAGTAAACAAATTTTTTCTTATTATTTCATTTGTAGCAATCAGTCTATGATTTTTCTGTAAAATAAATGTTGCAAAGCATACCTTAAAAGTAATTACGACATGAACATTCAGCCACCCGTGTTAAATTGTGTGTAAATGTTTTTGTTTATTTTATGTGTACATTTCACAAACACCCAAATGGTAATTTTTGACATGCCGTGATGCAAAAACTACACTAAATAAAAAGTGTTTTTATGGGAAGAAAGAGGACTTGCAAGTAACGTCTTCAAGTTGGACGATATTTGGAACAAGTGCAAAGCAAGGAATCCCTCAGTGACCAGGAGACAGGGCTGTGTGGAGAAGCCGTTTGTATGGAAGTTGGGGATTTGTAGCATACACATCTTGAAAGTAGCATTCCGTCCCTGTTTCCGGTATGTTTTATTTTCGAAACATATTGGAAAGACTTTAGTTTGGTTATAAAGACTGCAGAGACGCGTACTGCAGATGAAACTGCAGGTGGGTTGTGGCGCGAGAGTGCTAGTACTAGACTCCAGCTGACCTCTGCTGGCCTGGATCCATTCCTGCCATCTGATGTCACTGCCGGCCGCCGGCTGTTATCTGCGCCTGATAGCGCAGTCTGCACACCGCAGATATACACACGCCTGTCGCAGCTGCATGCCTCTCTCTCTCTCTCCCCCCCCCCCCTNTTCGTAATTTGTATTTAGCATTTTGTAAGGTTTTGCCGGAACACAGCGACATTCATCTGTCTAGTCGCCATGCAGCTATTATTCTGATGTTATTACGGTTCCAAAATTAAAAATCAACAATGTCTTAAAATAAACAGTTACTGCTTCTAAAAGTTGTTCGAGGCCCGTTTAAAATTTAAAATTAACAAAATAAAACTAATAGGCTACGATCTGAAATTGTTACTTAACAAAAATTTCATAATGAGAAAATACCTATTTTTGAATGATTCAGCAACTTGCTTTGTGAAATAATTATTGTGAGTACAATACACATTCGTTTATTCCAATAACATCGCCTATATGTGTATTTAACGTTTCAAACAGGCAAAACTAACATGGCGGCGGTTTGGTAATTTGTCAGCTCCGTAGCTGACAAACGCAAAACGGAAATTACAAAAAGACGTGTCATAGGGTTCGTAGACAAAACGGGCGAGGTGAGCATTTTGTTAGCAAAGAGTGCGAACTGGAACACAGCGTCAGTGATGCCTTTCACTGACGGTACCTCGCCCTCCGTGTTCTCATACAGACGAGACAGCCTAACACAGTGAGAACACAGACATGCGTGACGTCACTCTGCACCCACACCAGTGACAATACGAGCGATACGCACTACATGGCGTCGTCCAGTTCTTAAATAGATAATACGTTGTGTCTCATGTGGTTTACACTAGTAAAATATCCACAAAGGATTTTTTATTCATCAAAAATTAAGATTAAGCAAATATACAGCCAGCGGCTTTTTATACAGTTTTATTAGCAGCAAATTAAATTAATTTTATTATCACTGTTACCCACATTGATGGGCAAACTAGCATGTCATTAAGACTGTAGGAGTTCCTGTGACATTATTCTACATCTCTGTAGGGTCTCTCAACCATTACAATCGCAGAAAGACAAGGGAAAATATCATAACAGTGAGCCATTCTTCAACATTTACATAATTACTTGTAGGCATTAGATGAAATAAAGTTACTTAATTAATATGCAGCTATTAGTACAACAAAATTAACTTGTCAAGAATTTTTAAAAAGAGCTACAAATTAGGTTTTAAAATTAGTTTCCTGTTGATACACCAGTAGAGGAATTATGGGGACTTTGGTTCATCGGGACTTAGGACCGGAGCATCGCGTCAGAGCTGTTCGTGCTCTGTCATTCCGGTCGGCCGACGACCATGATGGATCCAGGTGACCTTGACCTTGACCCCGGTGACTTTTTACCTTAAAACCCAAAAAATTCCAAAATATTTATAAGAAATTATACTAAAAATATTAAATCATTATTTTTAAATTATTAAAAAATGTTTTAATAAATTTATTAAAAAACTTAAATTTCCGGAGGTACCCCACACCTCTCTCCTCCACCCATACTCTTTCCGCCATCTTGGTAGGCGTCACTGCCACCGTCCGCCATTTCAGTTTTTTTTAGTTTGTCATTTGTGTATACATCACCGGAGTTTGTCTCTCACCTTCGTTCCACCGCCATCTTGGTTTTTCGTTTGTCATTTGTTTTACATTGCTGCTGCTGTCCCCAGCACTGCGCCCAGCAGACGACTGCCCCCCTCCACTCCCCCCTTTCAATATATTTAATTGCTCCACAAATATTCCTTATTGACTAATTACTCGGCTGTTTTCGGAGACCTTCGTTCCAACCAATCGAAAAAAAAACTGAGGTAGAGTTTGAGCCAGAATTTATTTACAAAAAAATTTCAACATAGAATTAATTTTCTACATTCGAAAGGGATTAACATAACATTAAAATTTCATGGTCCCCGTAATGCACTCGCTGCAATATGCTCTAATTTTTTTCGCACTTGTGTAGTATTTCCTTATATGTCTCGACGAGGTTGAAGGGTGGTGAATGAGAGCTGTATGCGCGTGTCATTGCAAGAATTCGTATTGTGGCATAAATCTGCATGGTGGACTAGCGTCTCGGGAATAAAACTATGTTTTAGTTTGCGTAATTCATAAAGAGTATATACTATTGACACCTGCCGAATTAGAGGCCACACACATATACATACACATGTTCGCATGTCACTTTCCATTCGGTTAAAAACATGTAGCAGTTTTATTGCGCTCTGAGGGGGAGGGTGGGGGTGTTTTACTGCGGATAAGATATGTATCTTAATAGAGCGAGCGCATACGAATGGATGAAAATACAGAAATTTGTTTGCCGAAGGTAACTAACTGTTTTTTATGATTTTGTATTTGTGGGTGTACATTTACACTAGCGTATCCTCAGGGTATATAATATTTTCCCTGCAAAATGTATTACATGTGCATTATTTATGCGTATAAAGCGTTTTATATGCTTACAATGGGTGCTAGAAAAATCGCCGCACGTGGAGTAACTATATGGGTATTTTTTTACCGCTGCCTACATTTCCTAATGTACTAATTTTAAACTTGGCAGGAAATGTTTTTAATGATGAGCGTCTATGTATGGGTTAGGGGGAGGGGGGTGCATGGGATCCTTCACTGTGCGTATCGCATAAAGTGACGGGTAGCAAAGTGGTTTTAACTCTGTTTTTGGGTTTTCGAGCCATTATTACTTTATAGAAAGCAGCATAACGCATCCGTACACGAACCATTATTTTTTCCAAATCCTTATTTTATTTTTTAAATTATATATATATATATATATATATATATATATATATATATATATACACTGTTAAGGCAATATCCAAAACATGGAAATATTATTNCAAAACTTATATATATAACATATTTTTTTCTTTACCAAGAGTGTTTTTTTTTTAACTTACGTGAGCAGGACATAACTCGAGATAAAATAAAATTGTATATGTATTTTTTTTAACACATTTATTTATGCACACACATCACAATATTATTATTATTCTGCATTATACAAGGAATACTTTTTTAACACGTGTTTCTTCTGTGAGTCTTGGAGGACATTAAGCAAGTAAAATATTTTTTTATGTGCAATGGGTTCTTCAGAGTTTTTTTTTTGTACCACGGGTTATCATAACTCCACAATCTTAGGGCTTTGGCGTTGCACGGTGCACAGCAATATCTTTAATTTTTGCACTCTTGAAGTCTTGTGGCGTACGTCTCGACGAGCTGTCGAAACGGCGGGCAGCGGCAATGCTTGTGAAGGTCTGCAAAGTTCGTTCCGATGGGACACGCATTGCTAATCGCCGACTCTTGGCGTCTTCCAAACACATGCACAGGATAATACAGAACTATGGCAGAGTCCAGCATTGCCGGAATTTCCTCGTACGGAATATTTCCCTCGTCCCACCTTAGTCCGTGCGTTTCGTACGTCTGTAGGCGATACACCTGTTGCGTGGTGCAGTCGATGTGCTTCCATTAACACGGCGGTAAAAAAGTGAAAACTTTGGTGTTCTCGTTTTCGTCACTGTACGAGATGGCAATCTGCTTGATGGTGTACGAGTCCAACGAGCAAAAACCTTGGATGTTGCAAAACATTTCATATGATTTGTGTTATATAACAATATTTTAAGTTCCCATGCACACACCGAGTTTCACAATTTTTTTACAAAGTTGTTGAAAACTTTATTGAGGTCCATACACATCGGTCACCTGTGTTCTGGGTTGGTTTCCACGCCGGGTATTGCTTGCCAGTAAATTTCTTGACGGGGAGCATCTTCCACGGGTACAGCTTGCAAGTAGATAGCTTGCACGCCGACGTCGTCTTATACGGGCGCAGACGTCACGAGGGTTGCTCGACGGGCCTTGCACCAACCCCTGCGATATGCGGCGTGTCGGGAACCGAGGTGGTGTAGCCCTCGTCACACTCCTTGCACGGGAGGCAGTCCCGTATGTCTTCGTCCTGCTGCAGATAGGCCGCTAAATACTTGAATAAGGTCGAAATTTCGTAAGGTGCGTAGACCAGGAGAAATTCTTTCAGCAGGTACGGTAACTCGTCCCGTTTGTCCAAGGCACTAAGCGAGCGCACCCTTCCAATTGCCAAAATGGCCGAAAGGATTTTATAGCCGCTCGGACAACACGTGTTCATTTATATGAGCGAGAAAAAAGACTGATTTCTCGAGGGGACTCAGGGCGCGTCTTATAAAGAGTTTTTAAGGGGGANATTTATATGAGCGAGAAAAAAGACTGATTTCTCGAGGGGACTCAGGGCGCGTCTTATAAAGAGTTTTTAAGGGGGGAAAAAAAGTCCGCACTCGCGATTAAAGTAGGCCACCGATTGGTCGGAACGAAGATTGCCGAAAACACCCGAGTAATTAGCCACTGAGAAACATTGGTGGAGTAATTAAGTATATTGGAAGGAGGTGGAGTGGAGCCGACTAGTTGGTCGAACGAAGGTCNATTTATATGAGCGAGAAAAAAGACTGATTTCTCGAGGGGACTCAGGGCGCGTCTTATAAAGAGTTTTTAAGGGGGAAAAAAAGTCCGCACTCGCGATTAAAGTAGGCCACCGATTGGTCGGAACGAAGATTGCCGAAAACACCCGAGTAATTAGCCAATGAGAAACATTGGTGGAGTAATTAAGTATATTGGAAGGAGGTGGAGTGGAGCCGACTAGTTGGTCGAACGAAGGTCTCCGAAAACACCCGAGTAATTAGCCAATGAGAAACATTGGTGGAGTAATTAAGTATATTGGAAGGAGGTGGAGTGGAGCCGACTAGTTGGTCGAACGAAGGTCTCCGAAAACACCCGAGTAATTAGCCAATGAGAAACATTGGTGGAGTAATTAAGTATATTGGAAGGAGGTGGAGTGGAGCCGACTAGTTGGTCGAACGAAGGTCTCCGAAAACACCCGAGTAATTAGCCAATGAGAAACATTGGCGGAGCAAATAAATATATTGGAAAGGGGTGGGCAATTAGCCAATGAGAATCAGAGGTGGGGAAATTGGTAAATTAAATATAGTGGAAGGGTGAGTAGAGGGGGTCCATCGTCTGCTGGGCGCGGTGCTGGGGGCAGCGCCGGCAATGTAAAACAAATGACAAATGAAAATCAAGATGGCGGTCAAACTAAAGTGAGAGATAAACTCCAGTAATCTATAAACAAATGACAAACGAAAAAAAACAATATGGTGGATGGTGATTGATACCTACCAAGATGGCGGACTGCACCTATCAAGATGGTGGAATGAGCATGGGTGGAAGGGATGTGGGGGACTTCCGGAAATTTAAATTTTTCAGTAAAATTTTAAAATAATTTTTTATGATTTTTAAATAGTTATTTAACATTTTTTATTTACTTTTTTATAATTTAAAAAAATATATTTTTTGTGTTTTAAGGTTAAAGGTCACCGGGGTCAAGGTCAAAAGGGTCACGGCCATCTGGTTCCATAATGGCCGTCGGTCGACCGGAATGACAGATCACGAACAGCTCCGACGTTCCTGTCCCAGGTCCCGATGTGCCAAAGTCCCCATAATCCCTCTACTTACAGCCTTCGACGACACATTCACGTTTGCACCGTGTGATGAACAAGCTGAATACCATCCATTCAACTGAATGTCTATCTTGCTTCAGGAATAGCTGGGGATGCTACACTGTACAACCACATGCGATGTGCGATTAGTTGGCACATGTCATTGGCTGATGCAGTCTATTCGCTGCTTCTTCGCACTTTATCACCTCACGTACGACGTGTCTGACTGTTTCCTAGCTACGCATTTCATATCAGGCGTTTTATGCTTTTTTCAACATCAAAGTAGGTACCTTGTTATTTGTTGAATTTAATTTTTATTTATATTTCATTTCTAAATTATAACATTTCATTAATAATTATTATGAATAAAATCAGTTAGAAAATAGGTGTGTTGGTAATGCCTAGTAATAAATAGTTCACATGCAAAATATTATTACACTGAGTGCGCACGAATTCGGTGCGTTGTCCCTTTGGTGTAATTTTGTAGACTTAGTTAAGCTCTGTTTGTATGAGGCGGAGGAAAATAGACTGTAGTGACTGTGTCACATTTACTTTTCGCTTGTTTTGTACACACACAAGTGACACTCGTCGTGTTAACAACAAAAACCTAGGTTTATAACTACTTGGCGGTTACAATTGATCGCATAATGAATAGAGTGATAGGGCCGACGGCAATGGCAGTGCTACACACGGTGGGAAGGTGCAATACAGGCAGGCGAGTATGTCATTCTCACTGGAGAACAGTATCAGTGCCTGGAGAAGTCCCACACATATCAGTATCAGGAGTTTCTTTCCTGCTTGGAACTGGGAGAAACCGCACTGCCCGGTACTCAGAAACTAACACCACGTGACACATCACTTCGCATTCAAACTACACACGACACTTACGCTAAATTACAACTTCTGTAGTCTCGCATGTGCTATTATTTCCACTCTAAGTATACGTTACAAACTTCCATTGCAGTTTCGGGAGCCTGCTGAAAATTTTTTTTTACAGCGTACGTAATGGCTAACACGATAAACATATGGAATCGTGATCTGACTCACTTCAAGGTTATGCAAGAGAATACAAATGGGTTTAAAGTTTAAAGTATGGGGACTTCTACCTAGAAATCTACGTAATTTCAATCGGCGTATCACAATTGGCTGATTTACATTAATTGTCACGAAAATTAGAAAGTACGGCATCAGAACTATTCGAATAGTTTAAACCCAAATTGCGGCAAATGGACAATCAATGTCCAGTTAGTTTGTATTTTATTCCGTAGCTAACTGAACGGTTTGACAGCAGTCACAGACTGGCTGTCTCGATAACAGCTGCTTGTTGCCAGGCTTTACTATGGTTTAAGGCCCCTCCGCACGTGTTGGTGGTTCCGTAGCCTTGTAATCCCATCTGCCGGCTGCTTTCGCTTTCCTACTGACCTCGCAGTCGCCTTGTCACGGACTGGCCAACCCTGACAGCTGGTCACAGGCATTTCAGAGTCGCAGTCAAAGCGGATAGAGATGTGGGCGGCTCAAACATCTTGAGGTCTTGAGAGCCGATGAGGGCGAAACGAGGTGAGAGTGGAGCAGCGCCGGAATGCAAGGGCGGGGGAAACCGGAGGTCCCCGAGAAAATCCGCCGACCAGCGGTACCGTCCGGTACGATTCCCACATGCGGAAAACCGGGAGCGACCCTGCCTGGAATCGAACCCGGTTCGCCTACAGGTGGGAGGCGAGTAACACGACCCAGCGGCGTCTCTCAGTCAAAAAGAAGAGCGCAAGCAGACGAGAGGAGATCACTCCACTGCTGCTCCGAGGACAACTGCAAGCCGTCACTTTCACAGAGTGCGGTCCTCAGCTGCCATTACCACAAGCACTATCACGTGGGGTTGCTACTACGCCGCCGTGGACAGTGAGCAGTGTGTCCACCCCGGGCGTGTGTCTCCCCGACGTGAGGCGGGCGGATGTAGTTGACCGCTACTCGTATCTCCACTGACCGCACACTCTGTTGCCACGACACTGCCGTCTGCTGTGTCCAGCTCCTGCTTTCACGTGCACGCTTGTATTGCCCACATTAATACATTCCTCAAGCCGCAATACAACACGCTACTTAAAACACTGTTCACAGTAAAGTGAGCACTTTTAAAATCAACCTTTGAGAAATGTCACTGCCCCTACCTGCACGGCATGCGCCTAGTCAAGTTGGCAACGCCGGGAGGAAAGTAGTTCCCTGTCTTAACGTTTAATTAAAAGTGTTTGGTGAAATATATATGAATATTACAATTATGTATTTTACGGTATGTTTACTTTTAATGCATACAAGTGAAAGAATGATCAAATGTGTGAAAGACTTATTTTTCTAATAATTCCACAGTTTTGCTTGCCGAGGCATGAACAAAGTAAGCAGGCACATGACAATGCAAATTGTAGGTGTGGCGGAAGACTACTCAATGCGCACACAAGTAGATCTTAGGCAGGGTGCTCACTTTGCCGTGAGCAGTCTACAAACAATACAGAGGCGCGAACTCCAGCGTCACTGGCCAGCAACATGTGCAGATGCCATCCTCCAATCAACGCCTAGTAACCTAGTAGCCAGTCGGCAGTCCAACCAATAGGGGAACTTTCTCAACACGCAGTAGCCAATCAGACACAAAGCCCGCTGCGAGAGCCGTGCACAGTCAATCAGAGAACGGGTACACCAACGTCGAAAAAACTGCCGCGCCATTTCGTTTCTCTGAACTAGGGATGTTGATACTGGAAAAAAAATTATCGATATTATTTATATTGGTTATTCATAAAAGTATATATTTACATAACGATAAATTAAAAGAAAAATATCGGTTTTCGGTACATTGGAATATATTTTATGTATCAAAGGACTTCACAAATGTAAACTTGCTTGGAATTGTACATAATATTAAGAACACGAGGCATTACAGGAATATGACAAAAAAAGGGGGGGGGGCTGTTTTGGAGTATTTTGCCAAATTAAGAAGTAATTTTTTATTCAATTTTTTACTCAAAACAGAGCTTAATTAAAGAGCATTTTAAAAATATTTATTTCCGATACTTATAAAACTATATATATTTCGATCAAATATCGTTGAATCATATGTAGTATATATCGTTGATATAATATCGTCATTTCGATATACCGATATTGTTTCAACATCCCTACTGTGAACCTACCCGTTAAACCAAACGAATACGAAAGAACATGGACATAAACTAATGTAGGGAACTCATCTTCACCAAGGTTGGCGTTGTCTAGGTGACTTTGCTTATATTAAGTTTCCTGTTACTGTTCACCGAGTGGAAAACAAGCACACGTGATTTCAGCGGTTTATTTCCAATTCTTAGAACAATTTGGCATTGGGGATGGCGACGCCGCAGTTCCTCGTTAACGTCCTTCTCATAAACCTACCTGACACTAGAAATCCCGGTACACATAGCGATAGGCATTGGAGAGCCAGCTGCGACGATCGCAAGTCGCACAGTTGCTTGCTATGTGTGTATTGTAATTACTTTTGTAACCACTTAACAGCAGAAGCATGGCGTCCCGGTGAGTATACTGAGCCTCGCCAATAAGCTGAACCCACGCCGACATTTCTACTTGCTGAAAGAGCACACTTCCACATTTCCCACAAGTTCACTGTTTCACACGTTTAATACCAATCATTTAATCGATTATCGATATATCGGTGTAACAGTTTACGATAGCTATGTAAATTCCAATACTAACTTTACTCAAAAATCCACCGAACAAATGTAGTTCGAAAACAAATCAATAGGTAGCACTAAATTATAAAACATTTTTGGAATAATATAACAAATTAAGACACTTGAAAATTATTCAATAAAAATTCGTACCACATTGAAACGGCTAGGGTGCAGTACAAATATCGTCAGTATAGTTTGTTGTCTAATATTTACTTCGGAAATTTCATATTAAAAATAATAATGGAACCAGCATGGTCGTAAACTGATCACGTGGCCATTTTGCTAACGAAAAGTGCAAATTGGACACGGGCTGAGTATTAGAAATATTTTGAAAGCAATGTGAAGTCGAGCATTCGTAATCCGGCAACTGGCAGCGCTTCAGATCTACTCGCAGTAAAATAAGGAATCGTTGAACTTAAAAATAAGACATATAAATATTTATCATTTATCATTTTCTGCATATGAACAAAGTTGAATTATGGTGAAAAATGTAATACGTAACCTCGTATATTTAATATACTTTTGTAAGTTTAAAATATTAATTTATAAGTTCTAAAATTAAAAACATATTACTTAACTATTTTCTGAATGCTGTTTTTATTTTTCGTTTTAAAGAATTTATGTGAAATTAATTTATTCCAATATAGTAGGCCTATGTTTAATCAGGGCATAAAATAATTCATCATGTGACACTGACTTATGACCAATTTATGTCAGGTTCCCAAAACACTTTCAACAATAGCAGAAGTAATTTAGGCCATTACTCATATGCCCGTTGTATCAGTGTCGGATATCGGCTGTATCGGCAAGGGAGCATCGGTTCATGCCAATGCCGGTATGCATCTCTATCGACACAGCATAAGTAAAATACCTTGTGTACAGTAGCGCTTGCTACAACTGCGCATAGAAGTACCCATAACCGTTACCAACGCATAACCGCATAGCAAGTTGGCCAACCTCTGTCTTGTGCAAGCCTGCTCAGTCATAATCCACTTATATTACCACACGCATCAAAATTCACTTTCACGACCGTATATTTCCCATCACCAAACTAAACCTGCATTTTACTCCAATTATTATTTTTCCTTTCCTGGTGTTTTTTTTTTGCACATGGTTTGTGAAAGTAAGAACTGCAATAGTTAAAATAATGCGACTGCATACATCACTACTATTTACTAACTAGATGTCAACGTATGAAAAAACCGGGTTAAAACACACAAATGAAAATCCAAATAACTATTCCAAGAAAAATCCAATGTAGAGGTAGAAATCTATTGCTAGCAAACGAAAGACATCCGGTTTCATTATGTCAACTGTAAACCCTATGAAGGTATTTTATTGGTTTAAGATTTAAGAGCTTGGTAAGTAACTGTTTACCAACGAATCATAAACTTTTATTTTTATGATACCAGGACTGTCACTGGCCCAGAGAAATAGCAGGTCATCTCCACCCACTAACCGCGGCCAATGACGAGAGAGAAAAGGCACACGCGCACAGTATGCTGAATGACAGCAGCCTGTCGCCTTGACCAGCGACCAATCACCACCGAGCTAGACTGCCCAGTATGCACTACTCGCTCGCGCGTCACTTGTTCACAACTCATTCTCCTCTCACACACGGAGTGCTGTACGTCTAATGCTATTGGTCGTGCCGGGTGAGTGCACGTCCAATCACACACGTGGAACTATTCCCCCATTCTCTGATTGGCTACCACGTGCTGCGGCACGTTTCATTGGTGGCTGGCGAGTAGAGGATAGGTTTACATTGGCGACATGTTGTTGGTCAGTGACGTCGTTTCCCATGAGTTAGTGGCTGGAGTTTGTGTAGTAGGCAGCTGTCTGGCCTCTCTATGCCTAAGTACTGTGTGGTTTCATTGTGGTATGTTTGCAGGCCTGGGACGCTCCTTCCATACTACAGTCTCTTTGCGGTTTCTTCACACTTTTCAAATCAAACATTTGAAAAATCACCCCATGTATAATGTGTTTAGTTGTTCCCTAAATATGGTATGTATCACAAGCGTTTCATACCTTTGTTAACCTAAAAATACCTTCTTTTTTGTTTTATTGAACTCTTATTATATTTTATCTATAAGTTATAATATTTCATTTATAATTAACATAAGAAAAAACAGAGAGAAAATAGGTGTGTTTGTAAACCCTATTAGGAAAAAATTCTTGTGCAAAATTGTATTAGACAGAGTGCGCAAGAATGCGGCGCAATGTCCCTAGACTAGGTTAAGCTTTGTTTGGACGAGGCGGAGGGATATCCTGGAAGTAGAACTTGAGCAAGGCTTCAGTTCAGAGAAGTTGGAAGTAACTGTGAGTGGACTATACTACGCCTATATTAGCACACCGAGGACTGTGACCATCATGTCACGTTATAACGCGGTACCAGTGTAGAGAACGCACAAGCGCAGAGTACATCACAATACAGAGGTGAAGCAGCTGCACATGTGTCCGACACGCCGTCACTGGGTAGTTAAATGCTGGGTCGCCGTTCGTCAGTCAGCACCTCATTACTCCTAACCTACCTCAACAGTTATCAGTCCGGACATATTGTCTGCACAGCCGTCGTTTGTACGTCCACGCGTATCTCAGCAAACAAATGTCCTGGGAACACGACTTTCTGCTAGAAAAGATAAAACAACAATTATCTACGCCCGTGCAGTTTCGTATTTATGTTAATTTATTATAAGGGAAAACAAATCGTGAAAATGGTCAAAAGTCGCAGTTTCCTTAGTAAATATTTAAAAAAAGAAAACTGTACAGTCATAGTTTAGTCAGTGGGCTTTCACCGCGTGTGATGAGATGCCACTGTTCCAGATCTCACTCGCGCAGCAGACGAGAGCTGCACTGCACGCAGGTTCAACGCCTTGTGTGTAGGGGCGACGGGGCGCTGGGCGCGCGTGCTATTGGCGCCCTTATCTTAGGGTCAGGTACTCTTCAGGCTCGCGCCTGCCTGCCGCTATAACTGCGGTGCAGATGGTTCAAATCCTGCTTTCTTGACGAAACTGTATGTTTACGTACGAGCATGCATCATACACCAGGCGGCAATAAACATGACTGCCCTTTCTGGACCCGTTTTACATGATTAACGACGGTGTTGCTCAGTGTTTCGTCAGTTTATTTACTAGTATTTGTTCGTGGTTAATTGACCATTTCTGAGACCAACCTCTGGAAAAACTCTCTGCCCGAGACTCGCATTTTTTACGAGACACTAGGGCTGGCGTGCTGCCAGTTTAAGTTGGCAGCGCTGCTGGTCTCATATTTTAACGTCGTATTGCAAATGCAGTGTTTCATGCGTGGATGATGAAACCACTAAACTGACTACAGGGCGAGGAGGTGCAGTGGTACACATTCGGACTCGCATTGTAGAGGGCCTGGGTTAGAATACCGATACGCACATCCTGACTTCGGATTGCCGTGGCTTCACGAAGTCACTCCGGGCGAATACTGGCGTGGTTCCTTCCTCGCTGCTGCTTCTCCGCAACTTGCTCCATCTCTATGACCTCGCTGTCCACGAGACCACACACCGGCCAGCAACATGTCTGAATGCCGTTCGCCAATCAGCGATCGGGAACATACTCGCCAGCCGACAGCGAACTCCCCGCAGCATGCAGCAGCCAATCAGGAACGAGATCCGCTCCCACAGCTCACGCAGCCAATCAGAGAATGGACACATCAACTTCATGTTGCTATGCTAAGTGTATATTTACTAATGTTGGAGTATTAAAAATGAAGTTAGTTTCAAGCTTAACCTCACTGTATCCAGTATAAAATCAAGCTTTAACAAGATAAGGAATCAAGCCGCTGTAGCCAACCCCCCCCCCCCCNNACACGACCCTTCCTTCCTCAAGGGCACACACTAGAGCAGAAGTAAAGTGGCAGCGGCCCCTGCCAGTGAATCGAAATATAAATTAATACAAACAAATTTTGGAAAAGTATCTGAAATTAATGCAGGCTACTGAAAATTGAAATAATTTTCCCTCGAGTGTGCAGTTAAAATTACAATATAGGCCTTCTAAATGGGAGAAAGTGTTCTTCATATCGTGCAATAAGTGCTAACTTCATAAGTCAAGGTTCAGCCTCTTCCAAAATGCAATCCTGTGTACGCAGCTCCCTGGAGCAGCTCTCAGTCGGCAGGCGAACACCGGGATGTCTGGCTGGTGCAACCCCCCTCCCTTTCCTATACACTGCGGCTGTAGCGAGGCAACCATCACATCTGACAACCTCTGNGCAACCCCCCTCCCTTTCCTATACACTGCGGCTGTAGCGAGGCAACCATCACATCTGACAACCTCTGGGCTTCACAGGGATGGCGATTAGGGACGGCGTGCTTGCAAGACTGTAGTTGTGCCGGGCAAGTTGATAAGCCTAGTACGTCTGCAGGGTTGGCTATGCTGAGCAAAGCAGTGCTGCCAGTGTACGACAGTTGTGATTGGTCGTGGCAGGTGGTGGAGGAGAGGTCACGTCCTGCTTCCGCAGGAAACGTTATTTTACGTGAGACTTGGGCTAAAACAAATTGATCTGTGAACTGAAGATACTTGATCATACAATTTGTTTCCGCTCCAGTATAGTTCAGTGTGTGACGTCACTATACTGTGTGTGCATGTATGAAGTACGTATAGGCCGTTCACGGTAAAGTGAGCACGTTTGAGGCCCTAGTTACTTTGTTCCTATCAGCGATTTTTTATCCTTCCACCACTTTTTAAAATAAATATTGCCATGTAAGTAATAAACACAGCGTATATATTTCACAAGGCTCAGAAGGTTAACGTCTAAGGCTAAAATAAAGTATATTTGTTGACTGTTATTCCAGATGAGAGGACTTCCTCACTTGACCACGATAGCCTGTGGAAGGGAGGATGACGAGTGCGTACAGAGCTAGTAGCGGCCTGCATGTGTGCGGCATGTGGCCTGCTATTGTCGGTTGAGACACTGGGGAGGAGGGGTGGAGGGGAGGGAGTGTAAACTTGGCACTGTGCTCTGGTCTGGATGTGTCCGGTAAACAGGAAGACTCGTGTCTCCCTGCAACCACTGGCCAAGCCCCTCCATTCAACACCGGCCTTCTCAACATACCTGCAGTCCCTGGAGCCTGTCTGCCCACACACAAACACAAAAACAAGGCACACAGACGACATGGCGTGGCGGTTCCTTTGGTGTGGTCTAACCCATTCTCTGATTGGCTGTGTGAGACTCTGGGGACAGGCCTCGTGTCTGATTGGCTACCGCGTGATGCTGAAGGATTAGCAGGGCTGCCAGGTGACGAGTAGGTGATGATCTGTCTCATTGGAGAGCGGCTAACTGACATGTTGCTGGAGTGTGCGACTTGCATTCGTGCGTGGTACAAGTGCTTGTTTCACCTCTGTATTATTAAGTCTTCTATGACTACAGTGTTCTGTACCGTGCGCCACGATACAATGTCCAGCTCACTAGAACGTCCACGAAGATGAGCAGCCGTGGGCTAAGTCTTCCCATCCTTACCAGCGGCCATGCGAGCTTGCATGAAATGTCGCAAAGAAACTTGCATAGTGGCACACGGGCTTAGCTCAGTGTTGTCGGCTTGTCTCAGTCCGTGACTGCACCGGCCAGCTAGACCTTGAAGCGAGGTGAGTATGGAGCAGCGACAGAATGCAAGGGCGGGGGAAACGGGAGATCCCCGAGAAAATCAGACGACTAGCGGCATCGTCCAGCACGATTATCACGTGCGGAAATCCAGGAAAGACCCCGTCGGGAATCAAACCCGGTTCGCCTTGGTGGGAGACGAGTAGTCTAACCACTACACCACCGCGGCCCCTAAGAAATTGGGAATAGATTTTAAATTGTAACATGTATTTAAACGCAATTGAAAAAAACTGTCAAAAAATAAGACAAAGGTACAATAAATAACACACACAACGTGCATTTTAAACATACAGATATAGAAAACATAGGTATCTGCTGGGCCTAACACCGCCGTGTGTGGCCATCTTGCTTCATAGCTGGAAGTGTGGCGTTGTTAGGAACTGTCTCTGTGTTGCTAATACTCAGATACGTACTCAGATACGTACTGTATGAGTATAACACCACAGAATATAGCTTCACTGGTGACAAATGTAAATATAACAGTCGCAATACAACGCCAAGACGACGTGGCCTACTACAATGCCAGCCTGTCAATGCAATATTCCTCACGTAGTTATCAGTGCAGTATTCCTCACGTAGTTATCAGTGCAGTGTTCCTCACGTAGTTATCAGTGCAGTATTCCTCACGTAGTTATCAGTGCAGTGTTCCTCACGTAGTTATCAGTGCAGTATTCCTCACGTAGTTATCAGTGCAGTGTTCCTCACGTAGTTATCAGTGCAGTATTCCTCACGTAGTTATCAGTGCAGTGTTCCTCACGTAGTTATCAGTGCAGTATTCCTCACGTAGTTATCAGTGCAGTGTTCCTCACGTAGTTATCAGTGCAGTATTCCTCACGTAGTTATCAGTGCAGTGTTCCTCACGTAGTTATCAGTGCAGTATTCCTCACGTAGTTATCAGTGCAGTGTTCCTCACGTAGTTATCAGTGCAGTATTCCTCACGTAGTTATCAGTGCAGTGTTCCTCACGTAGTTATCAGTGCAGTATTCCTCACGTAGTTATCAGTGCAGTGTTCCTCACGTAGTTATCAGTGCAGTATTCCTCACGTAGTTATCAGTGCAGTGTTCCTCACGTAGTTATCAGTGCAGTATTCCTCACGTAGTTATCAGTGCAGTGTTCCTCACGTAGTTATCAGTGCAGTATTCCTCACGTAGTTATCAGTGCAGTGTTCCTCACGTAGTTATCAGTGCAGTATTCCTCACGTAGTTATCAGTGCAGTGTTCCTCACGTAGTTATCAGTGCAGTATTCCTCACGTAGTTATCAGTGCAGTGTTCCTCACGTAGTTATCAGTGCAGTATTCCTCACGTAGTTATCAGTGCAGTGTTCCTCACGTAGTTATCAGTGCAGTATTCCTCACGTAGTTATCAGTGCAGTGTTCCTCACGTAGTTATCAGTGCAGTATTCCTCACGTAGTTATCAGTGCAGTGTTCCTCACGTAGTTATCAGTGCAGTATTCCTCACGTAGTTATCAGTGCAGTGTTCCTCACGTAGTTATCAGTGCAGTATTCCTCACGTAGTTATCAGTGCAGTGTTCCTCACGTAGTTATCAGTGCAGTATTCCTCGCGTAGTTATCAGTGCTGTGTTCCTCACGTTATCAGTGCAGTATTCCTCACGTAGTTTAGTCACGTCATAAGGAGTGCATCAATAGTCACCAACAAAAGGTTTCGCTGTAATGTGAAGTGCTCGCTCCGCCGTGAACATCAGTTATGAATGCAGACGAGGAATGCAGGAAGTGTTAGCGCATGCGCGTTACACAAGACGCGTGCATGACCTACCGCAGTGTCACGGCATGACCACGCGACCACTCGACAGGTGCGCCTCTCAGGTACACTCTCTTCAACGTCGCATACAAACACGCTCGCCACGCCACGCCACGTCGCTATCAGAGTGACAAATACCGCTTGCACTGAGTAAAGCGACGGTGGTACTTCTAAAGGCTTGCTTCCCCAACGCGGAGCCCCTCTTAACACATTTTTCCTTCTCTTATAAAAATATCAAAACCTATATCACATGCTGTATAAAAGATAAGAGGAGAGTTTATAGCCCAGACACGAAGATGTATATAGCTATCAGAATTGCATTATAACAATTCATTATAAATTGCATATACAATATCAATGCATATTTGTGAACAAAAACAGTTTGGATGTCCACTTACATTCATTCTAGGGCCTTAACCAAATTTAGGGAGAGGCCCTGTAACCGCCCCCTCCCCCCAAACCCTAATCAACCAGATTGTTAAGTCACTAGAAGGCTACAGGGGCCGGAAAAATTGCCGTTATTTCCTGGCATCACGATAGTATTCGCCGTCCTATGCGTGTTCGAGTCGGTGGCACTTGTTTGTTGTCTCCTGCAGCTGTGAGGGGACATGTTCCCTTTCGACTTGGTTGGACGTGATTAGAGTGCCTCTAGTTGGTGGTTTCCTATTGGGCCAACGCCGCCCTAAGAGTGTCCGAACTAACTCAACAAACAAAATAATTTATATTTAGAACCCAGATATTTCACGAATTCATTTAAGTACAAGTTAAACATCAGCCACGTGTACATTTTATTGAATGTTTTCTTCTATTGGACGGCCCAGGCGACTTCTGATTAATTGCTAATCAGCCAGAACAATAAGTATCGAATGTCGTGCTACCTGGTCTGGGGTCGAACTGGAGCGACAGCCAATGAACATTCACGCGGACAGAGATCACGCCTACTTGCTCGCCGCTACTACACATCACACAACATTACTGGCACAGAGTAGATGGCAATACAGAGATGAAAGCTGCTCACAGCGCCGACTGCAAGCGTACAAGACAGCAATATGACCGGCGACATGTCCGAACATCGTTCAACAGCCGAGGTCTGGTAACGGACTGCCAATAGGTAGCAGCCCAGCCAATAGGAACCTCTCGCAGTATGCAGTAGCCAATCAGAGAATGTGTACGACTGTGTGTGTAGTGAAGGCGGCTGAGTAACGCTGTGAGCAGCGGCTTGCTCATCTCCGACCTTGCAGTTGTCCTTGTGCCTTTCTCTGCACACACTCGTCTCCTACTTACCTTCACATACTTGTGGCTAGATAGGACGCCTCTCCGAGCAATAACTACGCATCCCGCCCAGACATTTACCACCACACTAAAGGCTGCTCACGACAAACTAACCACTTCACAAAACCCTGATGAACAGCTGATTGTATGCACATTATGAATTCTTACGCCGTATGAAACATTCAACATTGTCTAAGCCTGATCGCTTTATGCATGCGTCGGTCTTTTGAAACTAAGGAATNTACGCCGTATGAAACATTCAACATTGTCTAAGCCTGATCGCTTTATGCATGCGTCGGTCTTTTGAAACTAAGGAACCATTAGGAAAGTGAGTATTTTACAAAAACCCTCTAATGCTTACACTGTTATCTACTCAAACACAGAAATCAAAACGAATCATTTCAGTATTCAGAAATGTTTGCCTAACACTCATAATTCAACGTTACGACGTGGAAATACTTTCTCTCCGTTGTTGCCAACTTTACTGGGCGTATGACCGTCAGTATGTCCTTGAAATATACAAANTACGCCGTATGAAACATTCAACATTGTCTAAGCCTGATCGCTTTATGCATGCGTCGGTCTTTTGAAACTAAGGAATCATTAGGAAAGTGAGTATTTTACAAAAACCCTCTAATGCTTACACTGTTATCTACTCAAACACAGAAATCAAAACGAATCATTTCAGTATTCAGAAATGTTTGCCTAACTCATAATTCAACGTTACGGCGTGGAAATACTTTCTCTCCGTTGTTGCCAACTTTACTGGGCGTATGACCGTCAGTATGTCCTTGAAATATACAAANCGTGGAAATACTTTCTCTCCGTTGTTGCCAACTTTACTGGGCGTATGACCGTCAGTATGTCCTTGAAATATACAAAGCAGCGCTATACTTCAAAGGCTCATTTCAAAAGAACTCAGTTTATCGTGAATAATGTATAAACACCCTAGGTCGTACTAGCGGCTTGAGTGGAGACACTTCCTAACACGACTGCGTCCGTTAGCAGTAACTTTCTCTAATACTCATCTCCACTGATTCGCGGGCTGACAGGTGTAACATGCCTAACAGTTATAATAATCCAGCCACGAAAGTGGATCTGAGCAGGAGTGTTCTGCAGTTCAACTAGTCGTGAAATATGTTCGCTAGAAACAGGTGCACCTATCTATCATTTTGCGTAACAAAAAAAAAAACATTCTGTTCGGCTCATCCCAAACAGAACGAAGCCTCGCTGAACGTATACTGCTAGTTCAGACTTGGTGTTTCATAAACGTAGGTGCACTGGCGTAAGTGAAACGACAGTATACTTGTATGACACCCAGCAAGTTAACAAAGGACGAGAGAGTGTCTGGCAATAAGGTGTCGCTTGGTGATAGTTCCGCACACTCAACATCAACTACACTCAGCCTCATATCACACGCATGTCGCCAACGTCAAGTCACAGAGTAGACACATACATAGAGACGGAGTGGCGTGACGTGGGTGTGCCTGTTCACTGACTGGCTGAGCGGGACTCCACGCCTTGCGTCTCACTGGCTACTGCAAACTGCAATACTTTCCCTATTGGCTGGCCCGTCGATAGTCCGTTATATTCCATTCAAAGTTACTTCCAACTTTTCTGAAACCCTGCTAAAATTGTACTTTCAGGATATTCCTCCGCCTCGTGCAAACAAAACTTCNTTACTTCCAACTTTTCTGAAACCCTGCTAAAATTGTACTTTCAGGATATTCCTCCGCCTCGTGCAAACAAAACTTCACCGAGCGTATAACATTACATCAAAAGGACACTGCACCGCATTCGTGCGCACTCAGTGTAATAATAGTTTCATAAGAACTATTTCGTACTAGGCATTACCAACATACCTAACACCTCCCTGTTTTTATTTATATTTATTATAAATTAAAGATTTTAATTAATAAAGAAAATACAGGTATAATTTTAATTTAACCAAAAATTAGGAGACTTTTTGTTAACAGTAGTATAAATAAGTTTGCGATACGTGACACATTTACTAAAAAACCAGACGCGTCATAAATTAAGTGATTTTTCAAAGATTTGATTGAAATGTGTGAAGAAACCGCGAATATACTATACCATACGCTGATTGGCAAACGGCGTACCAGCATTTTACTAGTCCGCGACGCCATATTAATGTCGTGTGTGTCTGCGATTGGCGGAATAGGCGGCAGTTTCGCCTCTGCAAGTGCTCTACGCCCAACACTAAACTTCCTTCTGTGCCTCTACAACTGACAAATTCACGCGGCAATGGGCTAGCACTATAGTCCACTGTTTACGTAAACACATCTTCTGAAATGTTTCTACACTCCTATGGCCAAGTTTTAAGCGGCAGATATAGACGTCACCTAGGGGTCAACTATTTTTCACCGTGAAATTTATTTCACATTTATTTCTCAACATCCACCCTCGTTAGGACATACAACATATTGACCTGTTCACAGCGCTGCTAATATTACTATAATTAATTTGCCTCCCGGAAACATATAGGCTATTATAGTTAAATTCAAAATTATTAAAATAATGCCGCTGTAAGTTATTGCTAACTAATAAATGAAGTTCGTACTATAACTAGATCATTTTGTGGGGGAAAGAAAATAAANTTACTTCCAACTTTTCTGAAACCCTGCTAAAATTGTACTTTCAGGATATTCCTCCGCCTCGTGCAAACAAAACTTTACCGAGCGTATAACATTACATCAAAAGGACACTGCACCGCATTCGTGCGCACTCAGTGTAATAATAGTTTCATAAGAACTATTTCGTACTAGGCATTACCAACATACCTAACACCTCCCTGTTTTTATTTTTATTTATTATAAATGANATTTATTATAAATTAAAGATTTTAATTAATAAAGAAAATACAGGTATAATTTTAATTTAACCAAAAATTAGGAGACTTTTTGTTAACAGTAGTATAAATAAGTTTGCGATACGTGACACATTTACTAAAAAACCAGACGCGTCATAAATTAAGTGATTTTTCAAAGATTTGATTGAAATGTGTGAAGAAACCGCGAATATACTATACCATACGCTGATTGGCAAACGGCGTACCAGCATTTTACTAGTCCGCGACGCCATATTAATGTCGTGTGTGTCTGCGATTGGCGGAATAGGCGGCAGTTTCGCCTCTGCAAGTGCTCTACGCCCAACACTAAACTTCCTTCTGTGCCTCTACAACTGACAAATTCACGTGGCAATGGACTAGCACTATAGTCCACTGTTTACGTAAACACATCTTCTGAAATGTTTCTACACTCCTATGGCCAAGTTTTAAGCGGCAGATATAGACGTCACCTAGGGGTCAACTATTTTTCACCGTGAAATTTATTTCACATTTATTTCTCAACATCCACCCTCGTTAGGACATACAACATATTGACCTGTTCACAGCGCTGCTAATATTACTATAATAAATTTGCCTCCCGGAAACATATAGGCTATTATAGTTAAATTCAAAATTATTAAAATAATACCGCTGTAAGTTATTGCTAACTAATAAATGAAGTTCGTACTATAACTAGATCATTTTGTGGGGGAAAGAAAATAAANCCGCTGTAAGTTATTGCTAACTAATAAATGAAGTTCGTACTATAACTAGATCATTTTGTGGGGGAAAGAAAATAAACGCAGTTCATTGAACAGTTCACATGCAGGCCAGTTGCTCAAGCACCGTCTCTCGTTGGCTTAGAATGACAACCTCGATTTACATCTTGAGTAAAAATGATATTTTGGTACTTTTGATTCAAAAACCTCGTATACATCATTTTGCAGATCTACAAATAAATAATGCACTTATTTTCATTTGGAGCACTGTAAAATGTGAGATACAATGTTTCCAACCAACAGCATCAAAAAATAATTTTCGTCAATAATGTGAGATACGAGTTTTTCATTCTAAGCCATCACTATGTGTATTTTTCTGTATGGAATTTGGAAGCACATTTTGTCGTTGCTGTCGGTTATTTTAGTTTTGTGTTCACTCACTCAGCGGCACACGGTCGCCTATAGTAACGGAAAAATAAAATGGCTTGAGAACTGGACTGCGTCGAGGGACAGAAGACGATAGCAGCTTAGTTGTTAGCTGCAGTAGTAAACGGTTGTGCCGCGTCTATATTTCTTTCATAGATAACAACGGCGTTTCCTGTCCGGCATCGACGCAAGAATGCCTGGGACTTTAGTGCGAGGTGGGCACCGGGGAACTGCAATAAAAGTTAAATAGGATAGTCAGTTCAAAAGCAAGCGGCTACCAACCCTATATCCGCGCCTATCAGTGTACCATCGTTCACCTCCACATTAAGGAGGTAGCACAACTTAAGCTCGGGCGCATTTCTCGACGAAAATATTAAACAAGTTCCCTATTTGTTTACCTACAAACATTAAACACACCCCAGAGCTTGCGAGACATCAGGCTTGCTATGAATATTATCTTGCAGCGCCCCAGCGTGGTTAGAAAAGACTTCTTTACACTGCTGTATCTTCAAACATANTTCCCTATTTGTTTACCTACAAACATTAAACACACCCCAGAGCTTGCGAGACATCAGGCTTGCTATGAATATTATCTTGCAGCGCCCCAGCGTGGTTAGAAAAGACTTCTTTACACTGCTGTATCTTCAAACATACACGAGCTAAACTGCCACAGACTTACCGCCAATAAAACTATAGGGTCGCTACTTCAGGCACACACGGTAATGCGTGAGCACTGCATGCATGTTCAGAGCCTTGCGCTTAGAGGCGATGGAGCACTTGATGCACGAGGCAGCGTCGCCCTTATCGCCTCCTTATTCCCTGCCCCATACGCGAGAACAGTCTCGAGGTGAGCGACCATCCAACTACTAACGTTGCGCCCGGCCCTTTCACACTATACCAATGCAGTGGGCCTGCGATGTGTTGAAGGAGGCGTATTGCAGTTACATTACAGAATACATCACACAAGCCAGTTCTCACTGGCAACTATGCAGCACTTGTTAACAGCCAGCCTCGTGCCTTACATCCACGGCTGGGTGTATGATCCAGGCCAGGCAACCTACACTCTAACAACATTCGTGTTTATACAATACAAGCTTAACAAACTAGTTACCAACATTATGTTTTTAACACCACAAATCAATTACAGCAAATTTTACAATATTACTAAAGAACGCCTAAAACATTAGTTTACTTTTTATAATATAGTGTATACTGTAGAATTTAGATTTATTACAAACGTAGAGATACATAGGCTAAACGATTTATTAAAACAGTGTATGGTAAAGTTGCAATATGTTACTTTTAGTAGTTATGAATTACAATTCATCATAGAAGAGACTTTAATTAACTCCAGTGTGAAAACAGTTACGATTTTATAAAAACATTAGACACAGAGTTGACGCAAAGTGAAAATAGCGAGCCTGGTGTGAAGACAGTTAGCTGGAATCACAATAGCCCGACCAACACGACACGACAGACCATGACGTCAGAGGTCGACGGAATTTCATATTGTATATTATTCAGTGTTCGCAATACTCCGACGAAATCTGCCAGACAAGTGTGTTAATTGGCTGTTGGAAAATTCTAAAACGACAAGTTATCTTTATAATATCCAATATTTGCTTTTTTAAACTCACGATTAAGTGAATGATCATTTTGCTTTTGACAATACTTGAATTTACACGAGATATAAAAATTATTTAAAAACGAACCGGAGCGTTATTTTGGCGGCAAGTTAGATTATTACTTACTACAGTAGGGAGGGAAATACGCACGAAATTTTGTTTTCTGGTGTTGTATTTACATTTTTGCGCGCCCCGACGAGCCCGACATCGGCGGAAAGTAGAAATAGAATCTACTTTTGTCGGGCTGAGGACTGCGATTTTGTCGGACTGACGTCACAATGGCCTTGCTTTTCATTGGCTGCTACTCAGATTTCGTGGTGTCGGGTTCGTCGGGGTATTGTGACTCCAGCTTTAGAACTGCGAAGGAAGGCGGATGAGAGGAATGCGTGTTCACGTAGTGGCGGCCATCTTGTGTTCAGTCTCACCACAGGCTAGCCTTGCCACGTGGCCTTGTTCCGTGTGCACAACTGAACAAGGCGTGGTTTGATAACTTGCCGTTTGTCTTCTCCCAAGTCAACTCTAGCCTTTAGTTTCGCCGACTACAAATATTCACTACGCACGCACCTGTCATTATTATTAAAATAAAAGTAATGGTTCACTTTTTTAAATAATTACTTTACAAAGTCGATCAGTTATTTCTCAAACATGTATTTCTCCAATTACATAATTATTGTTTTGTAACAATTTATGATTTTTCCTCTTTACAGCCTTATTTTACATATGTTAATTGGTAGGCAGCTCTATAAAACTTATATGAATACCTGTTAGTATTTCTCATTTTCTAATTATGATTTAAATATGACTATAATCTCCGGAGTGACGTATGACAGATAACAGATCTGCGTATTGAATGCCGAACTTCTACGATGTCCCAAATGAAACCTTACAAAAAAAAACTCAAACAAACCAATCGTATCGCAGTATTATTTTTAATTATTCCCTCGTTGATCGCAGACGTCCAAGTGCATAATTAAATGCAACTCCTTTACAGAGCCGACGTTCTCTTTAACAATCACACCGCCACTCGCAGCTCAACAATAGCAACTTCAAGATGGCGTCCTTGAGTCTCGCCAATTACAATGCGGCGCGGCGAGTGTCTTCCACACAAACTGCCCAGTGTATTCGCAAACTGTCGTCTAGCAGGAACGCGTTATTTACTTCTGAAAATAAAATATTTTCATAAATAAAAGAAATAAGATACTTATAAGCCTGCACCTTACATGTCGCCGTATAAGGAGACTGTCTTCCAACACGACACTGTACCCAACAATACAACACGCACAAATCATTACAAACCAAGCACACGTACTACCAACATTGTAATAAAAGTACGATTTAAGTTAGATGAGAAAAAAAGAATACATATATTTTGTAACGTTGTAAACTATTTTGCCAGAATTTTGTTATTTAAATGTTATCAATAATTAATTAACAGACGTCTATTTTTAATTAAAACTTAAACGTATTTACATTGAAGATGCTGCAAAAAGCATAATCTGTACAAATCTTCATCACGTAACGTCATTACAATAATTCCTATAATTTTATGTAATAAAATTTAAAAAAAAATTGTAATAATTTGATTTTAAAAACATTAATATTAATTATAAAAATTACAACTTTCGTGGAAATAATTTTCTGTTTGCAGAGTTAAAGAAGGCTTCGTGTAACTTCGGCAATGTTCGTTCCCGAAACCCGAAGCTTGCGTATTTACGGAGCTCAGTTCCCGTGTGTTCACTATACATTTCCGTAGAAATGTCCGTGAATGCAGCAGTGTGGACGTGGCTACGTGAAACTACACCAGGCGGGTGTATGGAACTTTCCAGGCCCGGTGACGGTCTCTACTGCTAGATGATGCTTGCTCGTATAGTCTACTTGCGGTTTCTTCACACTTTATGAATGAAACCTTTGAAAAATCNTATATATATATATATATATATATATATATATATATATACATATGTTATTACGAACGTTTCATACTTGTGTTAACGTAAAGGTGCCTTATATTTGGTTTAATTAAACATTTACCTATATTTTATCCATAGGAGTAATATATAATTTATAACTAAAATGAATAAAAACAGTGAGAAAATATGTGTGTTGGTAATGCCTAGTAAGAAAGAGTTCTTATGCAAAATTGTATTACACAGAGTGCGCACGAATGCTGTGCGCTGTCCCTTTGGTGCAAATTTTTTGACTTGGTTAAGCTATGGTTGTATGAGGCGGAGGAATATCCTAAAAGTAGAACTTTAGCAGGGCTTCAGGAAAATGTGAAGTAAATGAGAATGGACCATAGAGAGACTATAAAGCGTGGAAGGCCAATGTAGCTGCGAAGTAGTCACTCTCCGTGGTCTTACTTTCTGCCGATAGCATTTGAGTCCACAAAACTTCCCCCAACCTAGTTTTGACCCACTCAGATAGTGTACACATTTACGTAAAGACTGTTCACGGTTACTTCAGCACTTTTCAAATCAACTTTTGAAACATATCACTGCCCCTACATGCATTTACTTCAACAGACACGCTGACTGGCATGCACCCAGTTAAGTTGGTAACGATCATGGAAAGTACTCTCATACCTTCCAGTCGAATAATAAGTATTAAGTAACCATTTAAAACTTAAACTATTTTTTTTGCTTAATGTTTTTTTTATGCAAGTAGATGGATTTGGTAGACTCCAGAGCAGGAGCTGAGGATCGGAGGATCGGCCGCCATCTTATATCTACAATCTTGTTTCCGGCCATTATCTTGTTTCCTTCCGCAATTTTGTTTTTCACTTCATGCTCTATCATTCCATCTTGTATTTTCATGCTCTCTCATGCCATCTTGGCTGTCTGTCATTCCATCTTGATTCTTCATGCTCTGTCATTCCAACTTGTTCTCTCATTCCATCTTGTCTCTTTCCTTTCTTCTCCAGTTCTCTCGCCTGTCGCCTTCTTCGCCCGCCATCTACATAGTTCCCTTGCCGGCTGCTAGGGGCACTGGTGTGTGTCCGCCATCTTGTTTGCAGTGGTTCCTTAATCGCCTGCTAGGAAGTGCTGGTGTGTGTCCGCCATTTTGTTTACAGTAGTTTAAGTCGTCGAGCGAAAACCAGGAATGCTGTTATTTATTTCTTCGGAGAGCTCAAACACATCCTGTAGATGGGTGCGGGATCAAACTGCCGGACGTTACGGTCGCCAGCATGGTTGACGCCCTAACCGACTGAGCTGTCAGGGCATGTGTTGGAGTAAGAGGTTTAAAAGAAGTAATAACGTGTGTGTGTGTGTGTGTGCCGGGACGAATAAATATTATGTAGTGATTATTATAATGCGTAGCAATGATTTTTGTATAAGTTTTTTACTATCCGGGACATAGACCAGCAATAAGAATTTTTTTCATGTAGCCATAGACATGCAAAAATAATTTGATACAATTTTTTTTACTATCCAAGAGATATAGACCACCAATAAGATTTTTTTTATATAGACATAAACATGCAGTAAGAATTTTATATGTTTTTTTACTGTCCGAGACTTATATAGAATAGCAATAATAATATATTTTTATAGACATGCAATAAGAATTTTTTCATATGGTCATAGATAAATTCTTTTTTTCTATTGAAGTATTATTTCTTAAAATATATGTATGTTTTAGTGTGAGTATGTGTGTATATATAAGTTCCAGTCCTCTTCTTAGATTTGTTTTGGTATAGTTATAGGTAAGACTTTTTTAAAAGTATTTCTTCTTCAAAATGTGTAAATATTCTTCTTACTGCAACTTTTCTTCTCCCCAGAAACAGTATTTATAGTTTGTTTATGTCTTGATTAGAAGTAATATTTTTTTATCAGTTTAATGAAAATAATATTTTTACTGAAATGTATTTGTGTCTTATTATGAACAACATATGTTGGGGTTTGTGTTTGGGAATGAAAAAAAAATTACTCGAAGTTGTTTTTAAGACCAATTAAAAGTGTCAGTATTTGCAATTACGAGGAAATAGAAACCATTTGAAAGCATCCAAGATATATTTTAAAAAGCAAAATAATTCAGCACATCAACGACATATAAAATCAGCGCTAGGTGCTGGTATTTCGGCTGCTGTGAAGAATTGGAAAATAGGTATGCATTCTCGAACCGAAGACCATTAGGTTGTTCCAGTAAACTTAGCAAGACGCTCGTTTTCTCGCACCCCGATGGACCGCAATAAGCCCTCTCGCTGTATCAGACACAGGATGCCGAGTCGCGAGTGACGGCTTCGTCCTCGGGCGTAACGCCAACATCTTGTGTAACGATCTCCGTCAAACTGATCAAAATTACTTCAGAGTACTGGTATTTATATTTTTTTTTCGGCGGTGTGCTACAATGTTAGCTTATGCAAAAGTTAGGAAGACCCAGAGAAATCCACGTAAAGGGGTGAAGCGAGGAGGTAAAATTGCTCTAATTTTACCCGCGCTGGGAGCTTTGGGAGGGGTAATCAGTGGAGTTAGTGGTGTTGCACGAGCATATAATACATCAAAAAACGAAAACAGAAGAAAAAAGAGAAGTGTATTAGTATTTCTATCCCATATAAGAATATGGTGTTGTATGCATGTATAATTGTGATTGATATAGCTACTACTGACAGATTGCTAGAGCACATGCAAGATGTATTTATATATATTGTCAGGTGTGTCACTTTCAGTCTGATAATGGTGATGGTTGAGATAAACAATAACTGCAACTTTATAATTGATGATAAATATATTGCTGGTTGAAGCAGTGAGCTAGCTGGGGGGACTGGCATGTTAAAAATAACCTGTCTTTCCCTGGGAGTTGGGTGAATGAGGCCGAGATGCAAAGCAGTTTCTCACCTCGGGGGTGTCAAATCACAAGCGATTACACCTCTTCCACACCTTCCAGCTGAACAAGTCTCATTCGCTTTTTCCCTGCAAGCATGGATGGAAGTGTTAGATAGGAAGCGATTTCACTCCTCACCGTCTACCCTCACCTCAAAATAATTATTCACTTTTGGTGAAAATTATTACTGTTTTTTTTACAGCACACACACACAAATGGGCCCTGACATACTGCTATAGATACCATCATGAGAGAGATTGTGCCACCACCAGCAATTTCGATTATAGATTGTTGCAACTAGATTTCACTTCGACAGTTTCGCTTGTGCACTCCTGCACGGGGATTTGGGGCTGCGACTTCTGTTCCTGGGGGTTCCAACCCTTATCCTTTACCGGGGTTGTGGGGGTGAAATATTTTTTAGTTACGACATCTTGGCACATTGTAACCACTAGATGCGGTATTGTTACTACCCACACTATCTATCTATCTATCTACTTCTTTCCTTCCTCTTTATCTACAATTCTTACGTTCACTTACTTTCGGCTGTTTTCTTTATTCTTGTTGTTTCTTCTAACCATTGTTTTTTGTGCTAGGTTGGTAAAATTTTCGGCAACACTGTCCACTCTTACAGTACTACAGACGCGGACATGCCAGTAACGTAATGGTAACGTTAAGTTAGACGCCAAGTGTATTGTAAACGCGGAGTCACGTAGTCAACTCAACACGCAGCTAGCGAAGTCGAAAATTATACCAGTTCCAGACCGGAGGATGGATGACAGGCACAAGAAAAATAAATGTCTTTAATGAAAAAAATCATATGTAATTAAAAACTGAATAATACAAAATATAATAAAAATGTGTTTTATTTCTAAGGTCCACCTTTTCATAATATTTTTAAAAAGGATAGAAAATACTTCAAAAGAAAAAATACTTTTAAAAAATACTTAAAAAGAAATACTTAAAAAGAAAATATATGTACTTAAAAAAAATTAAAAAATACTTTTAAAACAATATTTAAAAAGAAAAAAATACATAAAAATTTGTACCTATAACTATAAAAAAAATATTAAAAAAAAAAAGAACTTAGAAAATAATTATGGCTATATGAAAATATTCTTATTCCATGTTTAAGACTACAAGATAGAGCATGAAAAAACCAGACAAAATGATGAAGCATACATGGAAAAACAAAATGGCGGGCGGAAACAAAATGGCCTACGAAAACAAGATAGCGGCCAGAAACAAAATGGCGGCAGATTATCCGATCCTCAGACCCCAGCCCTTGCACTGGAGTCTACCAAATCCATCTACTAATGCATCGAAGTGTAAAAATTAGGAAATTTGTAAAGCATTTACTTTTATAATAATTTCAGTTTCACTTGACCGACGCGTGAATAAAGAGATAAGGCCCGTGGCAACGTTAATTTTACATGTGGCGGAATAATACAGAACGTGCATACAAGTAGATCTTAAGCTGGGCTTTCTGAAGGGCTCAGTTTACCGTGAACAACGTGTATAGTAAGGCTGTGGTGCGGGCGACTAGTCGCGCAAGAAGACCAACTACGGCCAGACGATTTCCCAGTCACCACGAAATGAGAGACGAAGTGGTGAACTGGCTTGATGAGCAGTACGCCACATACTATTGTCAGCGAACGGAAGATCTAAATTTACGCTATGACAAAAGCTTACATAAGTTTGGTGATTGTGTTGAAAAATAAAGGAATGGTGCTGAAATAAAAAGGTGTTTTGTATCTTGGCCTATCTTTAGCCGTTCTCCTACAAAAATTTGGCAAATTTACTTTTTGACTTAACCGTCGTGCATGTACGTCTGCATATTTAAACAAATAGTCAGTGTAAATATGACGCATTATCATAATATCTGCATCTATGTGACAATAATAGCCTTGTTTCTCACCCTAATTGATGCTTGTTATTGCAATGGCAAGGAGAGTGCTGCATTATTGGTGTGGTTGGAAGTGACTGGCCAGTCTTATAGTCAGTTGTTTCTGATTGGTTACACGGCGTTACAAACAATCTGCAGTTCAAAGACAAAAGCAATACAAACGCACGGGTGTTTGAGTTCTAAAAATGCGAATATTGCAGGTCCGTAGTCTATGATATGTTACTCAGTGTTCATAATGCGCCGCCTCTGCTCCTCAGTTTTGTATTCGGTTAGGAAAAAAAATATATATAATAACAAGTCACTTAAATAACATCCAGTTTTACAGCATGAAACTAACCACAAAATGAATAATTTTTCGCTTTACATAAAATTTAAACGCATACGAAAACAACTTTGAAAACAAACTGAAAGTATGAAATATTATTTTGGCGCCAAGTTAGTTTGTTTATCGTTTGCTCCAGAAGGAAAATTAGCACGGGAACTGTTGTGTTATTTTTTATTCTTTGCACCTCCGACGAGCCTTGCAAAACTACTAGTATAAATACAACGCACCTAGAGCTCTGTCGTGTTGTCGGCCTCACCTCGCTTCTTATTGGTTGATGTACATCTCTCATAGTGTCGTGCTTGTCGTGGCATTGTAACTGCGGCAATACAGGACAAGAGAGAAACCCAGATATGTATATATGATTTGCCTCTTATAAGAGAAACTCATCTTCGTTGGATATGTATTCTTTGAGACACGCGAATACGTGCGAATACTTGATGCTAATGATTCAGTATGGCATGTCCCCGCCCCCCTCTGTGATGGTCTCGGTGAGCACTTTTTAAGGCCGTGCTTACAAAATTCCTTTCGGCTTATTTGTATTCTTTTGCCAGTTGTTAATGTAAAATTGCAATGTTGCTAATAAAAACAGTGTGTATATTTTATAGCCCTCAAAAGTTAACGTCTGAGGCCACAATTAAGTACTAATCGGTTTTCATTACTAAGCCTGCTGGGAGAGACTTGCCAAGTGCTCAGTTTACCGTGAACCGCATATAGGAAGATGGTGGGCGGGGCACTGTGTTTGCTCGCCATCTCTACACAGGAACTACGTGAGGTGACACTAGGTAGGCTGGCTTGCGTGACGCATCCCGTCCTCTCAAGGTCACTGCGACTGCAGTAGTTGCCTCAGTGTGCACTTGCACCGCACCCAGAGTACGCCTTCGCCTCGCACTCTCCCCTCTCCCGTCATGCTTACCACACTACTGCTGCACACATTCCTCATACACACTCCTACAGGTTCATTGAGGACTTTTGGAAGCCCTGCTTACAGGATATACTTCCCCTTCTTGATTGTATCATTCCGCATGCTTGGCGTTAACACTGCCGTGAGCCTCGTCACTTTAACCATGTGTCATTACAGGTGAAACAGTTGGATTGTCAGGATTGTCGTGTACAAACCAGTTGTCTACAGGGCAGATGACTAGTTACACAGCCTCATGTGCAGTTCGCACATGTTGTGTACACTGAGCCTGAAAAGGTTAACTCACTTCGAGATTGTGAAACAGTGAGAGATCGAAAATATGCTAAAACATTCTTACAAGTTATTAACATTTTAATAAGTTTTTTTCGTGTCTTTACACAGAAAACGTACGGTAGCTCATGGGTTTTTCTTGAAAATGNATTAACATTTTAATAAGTTTTTTTCGTGTCTTTACACAGAAAACGTACGGTAGCTCATGGGTTTTTCTTGAAAATGAAATTATCTCATTTCTATGAGTTTACACAACACGTATTTTCTAACCCTTTCAGTCCTGAGTTAATTTATAGCTTCAAGTATTGCAATGCAATAATATGTTGGTTCGTGCTGTACTTGTCCTGATGCAACTATNATATGTTGGTTCGTGCTGTACTTGTCCTGATGCAACTGTTACTTCATTCACGCAACCAATGGAATGTGTGCTACGCAACCAATGGAATGTGTGCTTGGCGCCTGAGAGTCATCGTCACAAACCATGAGCCGTGGAAATGTCGACAAATCACGTTGACGACAGGGAGACCCTGGCCGCGTCCGGCAATGATCCTAGAAGTGTACAGTTCTGGTCATGTGTTCCCTTCGTCTGCAACATGTCTACCGTAGTGGACCGAGGGGCTGAAGGGGTTAAAAACAGTAGAAGTGTAATTTTAATACGTGTTTTTCTTTTTTCGTTGAAGTATCAAGCCTGTCATGTGTAATGTGTACTGATTCAGTAGATATAGATAAGCATAACTATAAACATGTAAATATAAACGTATTACGAAAAATATTCAAATGTTCTGATAGTAATATTTTCGACTCATACGAAGTGTATGTTGTTCTTGTACGAAACCCCATTACGAATGTGCATAAAAGTTACTTTTGGAACTGTGTTAATAAAAAAAATCGTGCAGCGCAGTTCACTAAACAGCCGAGATGTGTGTTTCGCAGTGCGCCTGGTATTATGCAACATGCTTATTCACTTCCCATGTCGTTGCATACTTGCAGGGGGTGTTACATTTAACTCGGGCGGCGTTAGTTTACCGACACAACATACATATAATGCGAGTGGAGCACACCATACTCAAGTATTTCCCACCACCCACAACTGAAATGTGTTCTGGCGCGAGGCACTCACAGACGACGCCATTGTGAACAGCCGACAGCAGACTGCTCACCGAGAAGCAAGCACTTCTCAGAACAACATTTTAAAAAGACAAAGCACATTAACTGCATTTATACTAGCGTATACCACACACTAAAGATGAGGTAGATCGATTACTCGTCTTCTGCGCATCTACTCAACATTCACCTACCCACAACCTTCAAAGTCGCATGGTCAACAGTGATGAACGTGTTTGTATACTACTTTATTTTCACATTTATATTAATCAAATGCTTTCTTTCAAAAATTTGAAATTAATCGAACTGCATTTAAAACTGGTTAGAGGAAGTATNACCGAGAAGCAAGCACTTCTCAGAACAACATTTTAAAAAGACAAAGCACATTAACTGCATTTATACTAGCGTATAACACACACTAAAGATGAGGTAGATCGATTACTCGTCTTCTGCGCATCTACTCAACATTCACCTACCCACAACCTTCAAAGTCGCATGGTCAACAGTGATGAACGTGTTTGTATACTACTTTATTTTCACGTTTATATTAATCAAATGCTTTCTTTCAAAAATTTGAAATTAATCGAACTGCATTTAAAACTGGTTAGAGGAAGTATGCATACATCTCGAAGCACTTGTTTACAAATCGCAATGTTTGAACTTCAAACGCCGTCTTTGCTAGTCGTGTTGGCAGGTGAGCAGTTCAATGTTGGGACACGGAGACAGGTTGTGCGCAGCCAGCGAGCTCGCTCTACGTCATCTGTAGTCCACGGCGTACACACTGCCATACCGGCGCTCTGTCAAGTTGGTACACACGTCGTTAGCTAACATACTTATATATCTTGACGTGTTTCCAGTGCAAAGTATAACAATTCAAGTTAGTTTTTTCTTGCCGAGTACGCATTAGAGTAGACTTTACATATTACGTTCGTAGCAATTTCACAGCTTCACTTGTCCGATACCTACATACAGCGATCAGGACAACAAATAAACATTTTACAATGGTGGAAGAATACAAAAATGAGGAGAAAAGTAAATCCTAGGCATGGCTTTCGAAAATGTTCACTTTACCGTGAACAACCTATACCAAGGTTCATTCTACTCAGGTTGGTAAGTTCAATGCCAATAGTTTGTTTGGTAAATAACAATTTTTGCCACCAGGTAGCACTGCTGCATATAGAGGTCACTCTAACGTGCACAGTGATTTATTCGTTTTGTACGTAAATAAATGGGATGTTTGCAATATTCACAAAATAAATATAATGGTGTAAAATATTACGATTTGCATTTCGCTAAAACCTACGTAAAGAATTAACTTTGTTTTTGTACTACTGCGAAACGTCCACGCTTTTCGGCCGCAAAACTGGATTTAGCAAAACGTTGGCTTACACAATTAAGTACTTTAATTAAATGTCACAAGTGAATGTAAAAGTTATTTATGATGAAAGCTATATTTATTTCGCTTTTAAATTCCAAAAACTGTTTACTGTAGTAAACACAGCTGAAGGCCATGAAGAACATCAGCGAAATTCTTTTAATATTTAAACACGGGAAAGTATACGGCACAATTTGAGCCAAACACAAACTTTTACATAGAAATTGTGTGTATAGAATGTCTATCTACCGCCAACGACCACTTCGCAACGCTGAACCTGCGGCGGCCATTTTCCATACGCCAAATACTTCCGTAAGGAATCTCGTTTTCTTCTTAACCTGAGTAGCAACTCATCTTTATTAACTCTCCTGTAGGATGACATTTTCATATCTCGATGCAGTTACAACAAAACAAGTACGTAATTAAAACAGGCAACTCAGAAATACACATCTTCGTGTTAATCACTGGCGCAACCTGCCACAGCAATAAGAAGTATAATCCGTTCACGGTTACTTCCAACATTTCTGAAGCCCTGCTAAAGTTCTACTTCCAGGATATTCCTCCGCCACACACAAAGCTTATAAAATTAATTACACCAGAGGAACAACGCACCGCATTCGTGCACACTCTGTGTAATAACATTTTGCATTAGAACTATTTGTTACTACGCACTACCAACTCACCGATTTTCTAACTGTTATCATGTTAGTAATACATTAAATATTACAATTTATAGATACAATTAGAGTAAAAGTTAAATTCAACCCGAAAAAAAAAAAAAAGGTATTTTTAAGTCAACAGAAGGGTAAAATGTTTGTGATACACGAGATATTTAGGAAACAAGCAAACACGTCATACATTGGGTGATTTTTTCAAAAGTTTGATCCAAAAAGCGTGAAGAAACCACGAACAGGCTGTACTGCACTGGCCCAGAGTAAACATACTGCAATGATACCAGCATGACACCGACACTGTACTGCGCTTGCATAGAGTAAACATATCGCAATGACGCCCGCATGACACCGACACTGTACTATGCTAGCCCAGAGTAAACATACCGCAATGACGCCAGCATGACACCAACACTGTACTGCGCTAGCCCAGAGTAAACATACCGCAATGCCGCCAGCATGACTCCGACACTGTACTGCGCTTGCAGAAAGTAAACATACCGCAATGACACCAGCATGACACCGACACTGTACTGCGCTTGCATAGAGTAAACATATCGCAATGACGCCCGCATGACACCGACACTGTACTATGCTAGCCCAGAGTAAACATACCGCAATGACGCCAGCATGACACCAACACTGTACTGCGCTAGCCCAGAGTAAACATACCGCAATGCCGCCAGCATGACTCCGACACTGTACTGCGCTAGCCGAAAGTAAACATACCGCAATGACACCAGCATGACACCGACACTGTACTGCGCTTGCATTCTCTTTGTATGGAATTACGGCGGTCGTACTGACCAAAACTGTACTGCGCTAGCCCAGAGTAAACATACCGCAATGCCGCCAGCATGACACCAACACTGTACTGCACTGGCCCAGAGTAAACATACTGCAATGACACCAGCATGACACCGACACTGTACTGCGCTTACATTGAGAAACATACCTTAATGCCGCCAGCATGACACCAAAACTGTACTGCGCTAGCCCAGAGTAAACATACCGCAATGCCGCCAGCATGACACCAACACTGTACTGCACTGGCCCAGAGTAAACATACTGCAATGACACCAGCATGACACCGACACTGTACTGCGCTTACATAGAGTAAACATACCGCAATGACGCCAGCATGACACCGACACTGTACTGCGCTTGCATTGAGTAAACATACTGCAATGATGCCAGCATGACACAGGCACTGTACTGCGCTAGCCCAGAGTAAACATACTGCAATGACACCAGCATGACACCGACACTGTACTGCGCTTGCAATGAGTAAACATACCGCAATGACGCCAGCATGACACAGACACTGTACTGCGCTAGCCGAAAGTAAACATACTGCAATGACACCAGCATGACACCGACACTGTACTGCGCTTGCATTGAGTAAACATACCGCAATGCCGCCAGCATGACACCGACACTGTACTGCGCTAGCCCAGAGTAAACATACCGCAATGACGCCAGAATGACACCGACACTGTACTGCGCTTGCATTGAGTAAACATACTGCAATGATGCCAGCATGACACAGGCACTGTACTGCGCTAGCCCNATGATACCAGCATGACACCGACACTCTACTGCGCTAGCCCAGAGTAAACATACTGCAATGACACCGACACTGTGCTGCGCTTGCATTGAGTAAACATACTGCAATGACACCGACACTGTACTGCGCTTGCATGGAGTAAACATACTGCCATGATACCAGCATGACACCGACACTCTACTGCGCTAGCCCAGAGTAAACATACTGCAATGACACCGACACTGTGCTGCGCTTGCATTGAGTAAACATACTGCAATGACACCAGCATGACACCGACGCTCTACTGCGCTAGCCCAGAGTAAACATACTGCAATGACACCAGCACGACACCGACAGGTTCCACGTGGATACGCTGCGTTAGCGGGTCAGATTGTCTTTGCGATATGCGAATGTCTTGAAAGTGCGGTGACGACGTGTGTACCGGTCTCTAGTGGCGTCAACTGACGGAACTGAACTGGCACATCCAGGCCACGAGATACTCTGCCCAACATTGCTGCCAGTCGCCGCAGCCCCCACCTCTACGTCGGGCATGCACCGTACCAATTAGACGTCATTATCATATCGTAGTTGTATACCCGGTTGAATGAGACCACATGTATGTCAGTTGTGTTATTAGTGACAATGTGACAGTTTCGGAATGGACCACCCTGCTAACGTCACACCACAGTTTCCGTCCTGATGCCCCATCTGTAGGTTTCTTCTTATTTCAGAAATCACAAGATATGTAGCATGTCTGTTTGTTTATAAAATATATAATATACCAAAAATACTTAATACTGTTATTAACATTAAAGTATTATATTTCTGAGTGAATGAAACTTTACCTAATATAAGCCTTTTGTCAACAAATTGTACTTAACATTTATTTCGAATTCAACATGAATTAAAAGCAGTAACAGCAGTGTCACGACGGTAATGGCTAATAAGAAGTAGTTTACATGTAAAATATTATTAAACTGCCTTCTGGAAAGTTACTTCTAAGTAAACTTTTTTTACTGAAATATTTCCATTTCCTGGTAGCACAAATGGAAACATATTAAATTGTCACTTATAAAAAGTTGTTTTTTTTTATTCTTTAGTTTACGCAAAACAGTGCATAGACTCTAGACTCCTCGTGTTTTTCTTTCTATGGAGAGAAATAAAAAAACGTTTATGTAGATGCGCAGCGGTTGGATCGTGGACTGCAAACGAGGCAGATAGACAGTAAGCAGTCGTCTGGCTAGGTCAACCGTCAGTCAACACTCATCAATGTGTGTGTTTATATCTTCATTGGCAAAAGACCAGCACTTGTGTGTGAATTAAGTTCTTTTAAACATTATAATTTAATTTCATTGCACTAAAATTGGTTGTAGGAAGTATACAAACATGTCAAATCATTTGTTAACCTAAACAGTGTTATAACCTCAAGTCCTATCCACGTCATTTACGATAGTCGTATTGACAGGTAAGCAGCTCGATGTTGGGACACGGAGACTGCTTCTGCGCAGCTAGCATCATCACTCTACCCCATGCTCACTCTACACTTTGGACCAGTGCTTGTATACACGCACGAAGTAGATGGCTGCCACCATCTGACGACACTCACATCATCTACGGATTCGGCATTCGGTAGACATCTTTTCAAGACTTGCTTTTCGTACACATGCGTGCTACCGTTTTGTCAGATTCACTTTAACATATGTTTTTTTTAATATTATGTCACCGCGCCTTTATATTATTGTATATTACACTTGTATATTATTCCTGCCTTTCACGTACCCTTCTCGTTATTTGGCGGACTTGGAAGTCTATAAGGTCGAAACAAGTAAAGACACAATTATGCAAGTTGTCATATGAAAGGCACGGTAAACTACAAATAACAAACACACAGGACTTGTAATGAACTATGAAAGCAGGTACTGAAGTAAACATGTGTGTGTTCACGTTGAGGACGAGTATCGGCGAAATAGCCACTCACTTCGCGGACTCGGGAAATAGGTTACTGCGCAGCTGTGATGCGCACTCCAGCCATACTGGATTGTTACATTTCTATGCTGATTTCGTAATTTGTAAATAGTAACAACAGGCTTACTATGCGATACACACGTAACATTAGTGTACGGGAGTACACGAAGATAGCCACGAAGGACCGAGTTGTTACACTTGTTTCGAAGTCCAAGTATTAGTTTGAAAACAAGTGTAACAAACTCGGAAAGTAAAACGTCACTGTACGAATACATTTTTAATTATTAACTACCATGTGACAAAAGTATCAACATTCAGAAGTTTGGTTGACACTTTCAGTCTCCGTGTCGTAATTCGCTGTTGGGACTGCATTCCGAGGTCACACCTGCTGCTGGTGATATGAGGCGCTAACACATTTCTATTGGCTCATATATAAGACAGAGCGTGGCGTCGACGGCAGTGCACTTGCGAACTAGCAAATGTCTTAAGGCAGCGCATCGCATGTCACACATATTTGAATTCTTGCGCCTATACAAGTATCTCAGCAAATAAATGTTCTGACATATGATAAGGAAAGTTTAAAAAATATTATCTAAAGGCCGTTGAAGGTAAAGTAAGCACGTTTGAGGCCTTAGTTACTTTTTTCCTATCAGCCATTTTTAATCCTTCCGCCACTTTTTAAAATAAATATTGCCAAGTACGTAATAAACACAGATACTGGGATGAGGTTGGGAAGATCCAGGAATTCCAAGTTTCCACATAAAAATTTACATGCCCATTCCACCCAACCCAAAATTGCAGAAAAAGCCAGGTTTAAGAAACATTTATATAAACGGTTTTCATTACCAAAACTGTAGAATAAGAGAGACTAGTAATGTTATCTTTGGATGAATAGTGCAATGGGGCAAAATGATATTAGGAAATTATTTTTATTTATCCTGTCTTGAGTGTCTCATTAGAGACAAACAACTAGGTTATTTTCCCTCAATATATCTGCAACATGCTATTTAGGACATTCCTAATTAAATGACTTTGAAAGACAGCACCAAATGTAAGGTAAGTGTACCCCATATGGCCTAACTAAGGTTCTGGAATTTTTTGTGTTTAATTGCAAACAATTGCCTTGTAACAACTGGACTCAAAAAAGAAAACACAAACATAATAACATATACAAAATTGCTAGAATATAAAGACAATAGGGAACACACAAAACCTTTTATAAACGGTGCATGTTGGGTACAATGTACTAGTCAGTAGGCAATTTAGGGTACACTTGACAAAGTGCAGGACTGATCACAGAAAACTGACTAACTGTGACAGTGCGCATTACATTTCACGGGACTCGAAAGTTAACGTCAAAGGCTACAATAAAATATATTTATTGACTATTGTTCCAAATGAGAGGACTTCAAAAAGTGCTCACTTTACCGTGACTGGCCTGTACAGACACCACTTTGTACTTTTATACTAATAAATATAATGGAAGGGAAACAAATATAGAAAACGACTAAACACGACATTTCTTACCTGCAGGGTTACCACAAGGGAGAAAATGAGAAAGTCGCGACCGTAGTATGACCCATCGACGTACATAGTACATCTTGTCTCAGCAGACCACAATGTTGGGAGGAGCATCGAGTAGCTTGCCTATAGCCAGGCTGAGCTGCGTTTCAGCAGCGATTGCCAGTATGTCTCCGTCCGGCCAGGCCTTCAAACTAAGCACAGTCTCGTTGTACTCTTAGCATTTACACACTGGTATATATTGCGAAGCGATGTCTGCTTAGTTACCAACACACCTATTGTAGTAGAAAATAAGGTACGTTTATGGTAACTGATGTTTAGAAGATCTCCGACCTCGTCATACTTTGGGTGATTTCCCAAAGGAGTGTGAAGAACCCGCAGTAAACACACGAGAGGCGGTCGCCAGGGAACTGCAGCTGGCCAGCGGGTAGTTTCTGGCGCGAATGTTGGTAGCCTCGCTGTCCGTTACAGCACGTGGACGGCTGCACCGAGCAAGGTTGGCAGCGCCGGAGGGAATGTGCTTCCGTGTGTTAGAGTCGCGTCAAGTGCCATGTTTACATTTGTAAGCACTGTTTCACTTGACCAACATGTCAATATGTCATTATTGTAACCATAGAAGCAGGGTATCAAGATTCCACAAATGTATATCTTAAGCAGAGCTTTCAAAAGTGCACAACTAACCCCGAACAGCTGTACAATTACCTAGTTTCACCTGGAATACGCATATTAACCCCTGAATGGGACCCCGAGATAATAAAAGTTTGATCAGTAAATGTTTCGGATAAAGAAACTTTACAGAATTCTTTAAAATTGCTGATGGTTTGTTAATTAAAAGAACTAATCTACTCCAGTGAACAAAATAAGTAACGTTGAGTGTTTTGTTTGTTAAAGAACATAAAATCGAAGTGAGGAGATTCCAACCACAGCATATTTCTTTGCCGAGAGGTAACTGCCTACATTTGTAAATTTACATTTGCATGCTAAGTATAAACAATATTCCAAATTACTGATAACACTTTGTATCTATGCTTCTTAATTTTATTATAATGAACTTTAATCCTTACGTAAATCGAAGGAAACAGCCACCATGCTTATCTTGTTGCATGTTCGCAAATGTGTGCAAGGCTGGGTTCAGAGCTGAACTTGTGAAAGCAGCAAGATGTCAGATCAAAACTGTTTTCGATACTTTGTTGAGTTTGCAGTAAAAAAAAAAAAAAAAAGCAACCGTGGGCTGATCAGCAATTGTCAGTCATTGGAAAAAAAAATAAAAACCTGCGAATTCGTTACCTCTGTAGTGATTTAATGTGATTATTCTTATCAAGATACATTGTGTCAGCAAAATATGGCAAAGTGAAAATATGCACTTGAAAGTGCCAGTAAGCACCTATAAGTGATCTTCAAGTGTAATCTCTTCAGCACGGCTGTCAGCAAGGGAAGTATTGGACGAAGTAGTAGATGTTCAAGGCCATCAGAAATAGAAGGAGAAAGAACATTTTCTCTTAAAAAAAACAGCGAATGAGGCTCCTGAAATTGCGCCACGAGGTTACGTCAAAATTATTTACTTAATTGTTACCGCAGACGCGGTGCAAACAAACTGTCATCCGATATTTGAAGCACTCAAACATTTCGAAAGCAAATTTGGTTCGATATACTGAGTTAAGGGCTTTCTAACTATTAAAGGCAAAGAACTAATGGCAAAATGTAAAGACATACAAGTATCATTTAGCATAAGAGACACGCACGACATAAAAGCACTAGAATTAAGTAAAAAGATCAAATCACTCACATAAATCTTCAAAGGTGGCAACACTGTAATTTCAGTTGGTAAGGACGCCGTCTACCTGGAGGTACTAGCGCGTTTGAGGGAGCGATAAGGGCGACAATGCCACGTGCATCAAGTGCTCCCTCGCCGCTACGAGCAAGGCTCTCAACTGGCGTGTAGTGTTCTCGTAGTGCTGCGTGTGCCTATGGCACTTTCAGCAGCGACCCTGACATCTTATTGGTTGAAAGTCTATAGCAAGGTTCAGTGCATATCCCTCGGGTACTTTACTATGTTGGAGAGCTGTGACAAGTTGTTTGTAATGCACGCGGTGTTTTGAAAGTAAGCATGACCGTAGTTCAGCGCATTGGATGCACGTATAGCAGTTTCGTAAAAAAACTGGATTTCAAATAATCTGCAACGCAGTTCAAGCGACAGAGTCCCTTAAGTGCAATACCGTTTGTTTGAAATCTTCCCGGACATTGAATGCATCAGAATAATAGCCGCCATTCCTGTTACTGGTTCTTCTGAAGACTTCAGTCACGAGGAAAACCGCAGAGTTGTTAGTTAAATAACTGACTTCCTTATAACTATAAAGTTCGCCTAACATTGTTTGATTAGTAACTGACCAACTATTTCACAATGTACAATATTATACCAGGTTCTCTTAATTATATTGTTGTTATTTAATCTCTCAAAGTACACTTCGTACGTTCAGTTTTACAAAAATTGATTCCTTCCTAATCATATTGACAAACAGCATTTTGTAATGCGTCGTGTTCAAGTGGCATAACTCAACACCAATTTCTAATAGAAAAAACTTTGTTTTTCGATTAAATTAACTGAAAGCGATAATTCTGTGAGGAAAGAGGCAGGTCTGGTTTACGGGTCTGCATGAGCAACGTTTCATCTTCAACATTTGCGTTTATGTTATGTATAAACACCGGTATAAAAATGGCTTGAGGTGGTTTATTATTGTAACGGTTGCAAAGCATCGTTTGCAAAGTACCCTCAGTGCGAAGAATCATCGGCCTGCAAGGGCTGGGACAGGACAGGGACATCGTACAATGACAGGGGCGCCACTGAGAGTCCTGTGAGAGGAGAGAGACTGCATTGCCTTGCACATAGAGGCGAGGAGGCAGGAGGAGGGCGTGGCTACGTCGTCCTTAGTGCGTGGTGCTGGTAGACAGGTGGCTGCGGGAGTGCGTACTAAGTGCACACTAGCAGTCACTTACAACACTGCAGTACTGTACATTACACCCGCCTACCCCGACCATACTCCACGTCCTCTGCCCCATTGCTGAGTGTGTCTACGTCATCTGGAAGTCGCAGCAGACACACAGTTGTGCAGGCCCGAGCGACCCAGGGACATAAGGGAAGAGTTGCAACTCAACAGTAGCCTATAACGAGGAAACCTTATCTTAATCATTTGTTTGCCTGTTTGCCAACCTTACAGCACAGAGTAAACTACACGTGTTCACTTTGTTATGTTGGCAAACAAGGCGCATTACGCCGTCAACCTGTATTTTACTTTTATTTTGACGCTGACCTGCGTGATATAGGCAATATTATTTTTTGCGTCGTTTTCCCACGGTCAGTTTACACCACTACGGCATTTTTGAGAATGTAATTCAAAATTATGGAGGTTAAATATTACTGTATAAATGATTTCATGCAAATAAACATTTTAAAAAAAACACATTCGCGAACTATCAGATGTGAAAATCACATAGCCAAAGAGGGCAGTGCTACCAACGCCGAAGTTAAGATATGTAAACCAAGCACATGTTTCTACGATATCTACAGAAAAAACCTACAGGACGCTTTATTGCATATTTATGAAATAAGCATATGGCAAATATCGCGCACAACATTCTAAATGGAGAAGTTGTACGAACGTAGAATCCCGACTTCGGGTATCTATGGTGAGGATTCGTGGGCCTCGGGTGACCACCGCGTGAGAACTGCCAGTCGTAACACCAAGTAGACGCGGGGGGGGGGGATTTTCTCTTGGTTTTATGTGATTATTTCTGGCTTTGTTTGGTTCTATTAATTATTTTTATTTATTACTTTTGTGTGTTTTTTTATGTGTTACGGACGCGCTAATCTGCATGCCCTCAGCTGAGTTGGCAGCGATCAACGAGAAGTAGTTCCATTTCTAAACGTCGTATTAAAGGCGTGACGTTTGAATTTGCAAGACTCTGGATTACTTTCATTTAGTTTTCAGCACATACGAGCGACAGTCGGTTATCAAAGCCGTATTTACAACAACAATTCCAAGGCTTCACTTGGCCGACGCATGAACAAAGTGAACTGGTCGACGGTAATGGCAAACGCGGCGGAGCGATACAAAATGGACGACCTGCCTACACGTTGATTTAGTCAACTGCGACATCACAAAGACAATTAGAAACTCGTTCCGTACTATTCGGTGTTAAGATAGACTTCAAAGGCTTTGGACCGCAGTTCTTTAAGCTCGGCCTGTGGGATTATTAGCCCGCAACAATCATGCTGCAGTGTGGCCCAGTCACTATGGCTTTTTTTTTCATGTCGCGACTATGGATAAACGACAGCAGCACTAGTAACGTGAGTACTGTCTGCTGTCATGTAAACAATTTACTAGTCTCAACCTATGACTCGCAATGGATGTTAATTAATTATAAATAACACAAAATAAAACCGTCCTCCAGGCGTCTTTCTAAAAGTCATTATCTCAAACTACATGGCTCACATATGGCAGATGCATCGTGGGACATAATTTGTTTACTTTCAAGTCATTAAAAAGTAGAAAGAAAAGAAAGTAAATTCACACCGTCATATATTATAATAGTTCAATCGTGATTCCTGCAACCAACTTAAAACAGCAAGGATGGTTCTTGAATTTGAATAAGTTGCAGGAACGGAGGGAGCACCTTCGCGAAGTGTCTGCTGAGACGAAGAGCAACAATGGATCCAGGTCCATAATGGCGGAGAATGGAGGTCGAGCTAGATTCAAGCTCTTCATCCATAGCGATGTTGCCGACTACAAAAAAAAAAAAAAAGTAAAACATGAGTGACGAACTTTAATAACGCGCCGGAACTACCGAACGCTAACAGAATGGCATATTTAATTACGTTTGCATCGTGGCTGAGCGTATGTTAGTTCCCATTACACGAGAGGTTGCTGTTTGCAAGTATTCGCAGTTTCGTTGAAACTCGGTCATGAACTGGGAGGAAACTCGATCACAGAGGCGCAAGACTGTACCAGTTCCAAACAATGTAAGACGCAATAAAGGACAGCTGTATGTCAATAATGGCGATGCTAGAGGTGCCGTGTTGACGATATTACGTAGTTGGTATTCAGCGCTATATTCAGTCAGGTCAGCACTGTAAATTAAAATGTATACAAATATACACAACGTGTCGATACGCCACGCATGAGGGCAGTACCCTCAATTTACGTCGCTGGAAAAAGTAAAGTTGTGCTGTGTTGTCTTGTAGTGCAGACAGATGGCGCAGCTAGTGGAGGGAGGGGTCTGCCCCCAACACTCGTAGAGGCGCGCAGTGGGTGCTCGCTGCCTTCCGCTACACACCGCCCACCCTCCCACCTCACCACACCCACTACTTCTCCACAGTACAAGTACACACATACTTCGCCGTCCACTGAACACTTCTCATGTGCAACACCATGTCAACACTCAAGCTGGCAGCAATGTATTATCAAAAATTGTTAAGGTTCATTCTACTCAGGTTAGGAACAAAACGAGATTTCTCATGGTAGAGTTTTGCATAGGGAAAATTTCCGCCGCTAGGTTCGCACTGTTCCAAAGGGTAATTTTAAGATGCGTGATTTATAAAAGATAAATATTTTACTTAGTTTACGAAGTTATTTCATATTATTTAATTTGTGATTATTGCAATTATCCTGTTTTTTAATGTAGAAAATGGAAAAAAATTTGGCTCCTTGCTGTGCCTTACCTAGAGGCGAAAATTTTCCCTATGCTAAATTTTAACATTGATCTACCCAACCTGTAGAAAAAGTAACCTTAAAGATGGTATATTGAGTTGCGAGAGACGTATTTACGTCAACAATGTGAAGTACGCGAGGTGATGGTAGTCAGAGGTCAGAAGTCAGTACTCACGGAGGCAGAAGGCAGGCGAAGACGCCGGCAAACACACTACACACACTACACACGAGCTGTTCGCGTCGACGCGAGGGACGCACTGACACTGCCAGCCTTCATGCCGACCCGCCGCGGCGCGCGCTATCTATAGNTCACTGCGGCGCACGCCCATTGGACCGCCGTGACGTCAACGCGCGCGCCCATTGGCCGGGCAGTCAGGTGGCTGCGCCCTGCTCGAGCCCGCCGCCTCCCTTCCCCCTCTCCGCTTCCCCTCTTTCAAACACTAACCGTCCGCTACAACGTTCCATCGTTCATCTGCTTTAGCCGCTCCGCCCCGCTGGCTAGCTGCGTGTTGAGTTGACTACGTGACTCCGCGTTCACAATACACTTGGCGTCTAACTTAACGTTACCATTACGTTACTGGCATGTCTGCAAATTCACGTTTATGTGTGTAAAAACAGAGGAGAGCAATTACAAATAAGGGTAACATGTGTTCATTTTTATGTTAATTATGTCGGTAAAAGGAAGAAGGAAGGGATTTGCTTGACTTCATAATTTCGCTAAATTAGTTGAAATGATTGTTGTGTTAGTTGTTATTCCGTTTCGTATAAATGGACAGAAAAATAATGTACGGCGATGCTGACTCTATCTACTGCCGAATGTCCGTACTATTTGTTCCCCCTTGTCCGTGACGACTTGAATTATGATGGGACATTTATAATACAGTGTGACAGCACTGATCCAGACCTATACCTACCTGAACATAACGGCAACGCAACATTATCGCAACGAGCTCACAGTTAAGTCCAATGTGAACTGCTTTTACACTCGGTTCATGATCAAATTTGTATACATTAGACGTATGCATAACAAGTGTGGTTCAGTACGCTTCTTATGTTCACTCCATCACACACGATTTGGATTTATATTTACTGAGGTGAAATAATGATTTATTTTTAAAATGAGAAGGTAAAAACGTAAGTTTTCCTTCCAGTAAATAAACATTTTTTCTCCTTCTTCTTCTCTTCTTCAAGCATGTTGTCTGAAGACGTTGTGGACGCTACGCGGAATGAAAATACCGCCATTTCGCACACGTGAACACGTCGAGGAAGTTCCTACACGACACGCACACGAAGACCATGAACTGCTTCGTCAACGTGCGTGATACGTACACGCTCGTTACCTACACGTTTTCCGTCGCGAACCAAGCCTTACTACTCAAGAACGTATACTTTAGCGATACTTCACTGACCCGGCAGGGTCGCTCCTGGGACTCGTACCGGACGATGCGGCTGGTCGGTGGGTTTTCTCGGGGATCTCCCGTTTCCCCCGCCCTTGCATTCCAGCTATGAAGACTTCGATGTTAAGAGACGCCCAAATCTCTCCACTTCATTTTAGATTGCATGCCTGCGTGTTCAGAACACTGTTACAGGTTCGCAAAGGGAAAATCATGTTGGTGATATTGAAATTCACTTGGTTGAGATGCATGGACCGTCATTCTTACTGTTCGTGGTTTACAATAAACACAATTAAATATAACAAATAATTTGGTTAATAATCACATTACAAAAATATCTCACCGACAGGCGTGGTAGAAAGCACTGCGCCATTTGGAAAGAGAGCTGATTATATTATTTGAGTTGGGACAAGCGTTGAAATAGGTGTGATAGGTTATTGCAAGCGGCACAAGCCTGCTGTTATTAAATACCTACAAACCCCTTCATATGTAGTCGCAAATATTGTGGCGAGTTAGTAAAATAGCTGTACGAATGTTGCATACATATATCAGAACACTTTAGTTGTTAATTATTCTGAAAGAAGATACATGTGAAATTAATTACTTAGTGTAAACAGTAGTGAAATATAAATTCGCGGCGTTCCAGACGAATAATTTAGTACCGATATTGTGACCAGTGTGCTTATTATTCGCTTACGGCGGTAAATCAATAATATTAAAATGTAAGTAAAATACAATAGAATTCATAGATGAAGTGAAAAAAAAACTATTACTGATAATTAACGATTGTGGTTTTTTCACAGAAAGTATATTGAAAGTAAAATTTTATTTTCCTACATGTAACTAATTACAAGTAAAAATTGCTCAGAAAGTAGTCATTACTGGTAACGTGATTACTTGCAATTAGTTACGTGCCATCACTGTCAACATAATCAATTGGCCTACTTTCCTCTGCATTTATGAGAGTAAATTTGATGAAGTAGGCCCTATTAACGTAAAAGGAACGTGCGTGTTAAATTTAAATTTATTTACTTCCATCAATTTGAAAATAATTGTCTGGCCCACTTTAAGAACATCAGGTGCATTGTAGTATTTCTCGTTTGTCAAATTGGTAGGAATCAGTTAACTGTTTCCTGAGGTATGACACAAAAGCTTAAAAACTTCATATGCCGCTATCTTACAAAATTGTGAACAAAATGATCTATGTATTTACACATTTGTTACTTGTAGTTGATACTTTCAGCATACCAAGTTTCGTTGAAACGGGTCAAACGGTACGGTATATAAATCAAATTAACCTCAAATATTTACATGGCAGCCATTTTTAAAATAAGCGTTTTGTCTATTTAAATTGCATATTTTAACATTACCTGTCATACTATTAGTTACCTGCCATACTTGGCGGGACTCTGCTGGGCAGTTTCCGAGATATGAAGTACGGTTTTATTTCTTCCTTTAGTGCTATATTCCAAAAAGGCGGAGTAATAAGGATTAAATATGTATATGGTAAAATGTCAAAATCAAAAGTTTTGTTTAAATTGATTAAATGTTTTTCGAAATGTCAAATGGCAACCTAAATTTTATAATGGACGCTATTTTGAAACGAAGCTCACGTATTAGTAGTAAACTATAAAAGTCCTTACTAAGTACTCTGTGTGTGTATTAAAGTCCTTACTAAGTACTCTGTGTGTATTAAAGTCCTTACTAAGTACTGTGTGTGTATCAAGTTTGGTAGAATTCGGTTCACTTGCTCAAACGTCCCTAAGCATGTGCGTGCACACAGACTACACAGAAAAGTAATCTAATAATCTATATTTTCTTCCGAAAGTAGACTAAGAAAGTTTTTAATATCTTGATAATATCATGTGCAATCCAGTAATAGAGATGCAACAGCCAATGAATACACAGCTATAGCCGGGGTGTGTAAAAGACAGAGAAGTGAGATGTCGTGAAGTGTAGTGTAAGTTTGAGCGGCAACGTCCTACACCTTCAAAACACGCCGCCATCATAGTGCACTTCTATATGCCACGTGTTTTGTCCGTCGGGCCGCAAGCCAGTCGTTATAACGACGTAGGCGCACCTCATATGATAGACTACCGCCTCACACACTGAACAAGGCCAACTTAAAACATATGCATTAACTTAACAATTATGACGTGTACACAAGAACAGGAAATGCGTTATTTAACGTGCTGGTACACGATAGAACTTAGCTGATCGCTTGTCTGGTGTTTTAGGTGTTTAAAGAGAGAACTTTGTTTTATATCGAGGGTCAAAGTTTGTAATAGCGACCAATGAGAGCATTGCAGTAGACATTGTTAGCGGCGAACTGGTATCTAAACATGAGCAAGTATGCTGTATGCATCTATGTAATTATATTTGTGACTGTAATGGCAATAAGAGTAGCTTGCAGAAGATGCCAACCTTGAATAACTCCGTTACGAAGTGCTCCTTGTGTTATCAACAAGACGTAAGGACATGCTTATCGCGAGAGCTCAGTGCCTCGAATTAAAAATTACTTGGTGAACTATGAAAAGTAAATACATAAGACACGTGCGGGGTGGTTGGTTGTGTGTGAAATCAGTGTTTGGCCTCATACGTGTACCTCGGTAAGTAAGAGGTAAAACATTATTATTAACAGCCAGCACTTTTTACTTTTATCCTATTATATATATATTCTAAATGCTATTTTTTCGGGCTTTTCTGTCCTGTTAAGTAAAAGGAAAGAAGAAAACGTACAAAGTGGCATCTGTCGTTTGATACATTGTCTTACATCGCATGTAATAATGTCCAATAGAACTAATATCTAAATGGAGAGGAATGCAGCTACTGGGGAGTGCATATGGCAGTGCCGGGAGGGTTAAGGGCTGTCACGTGACCTTGAGGCTTGTAGAACGTTTACTGTGGATCGCCAGTAAGTCGTAGTTGTTTAGTTGTAAGCTACTTGAGCGTGTCCTGACAGCCTAGCCCGTCCTCGCGCCATTCTGTCGACGTGGGCGTGTAGTCCAGTCCACGTTGTCGTCGTGGTCTTAGCAGCTGCCACGCGCACTCTACCTTGTATTCGGGGCCGCGGTGGCGCAGTTGCTACAGCTCTCGCCTCCCACCAAGTGAACCGCCTTCGATTCCCAGAGGGCTCGCTCCCGTATTTTCGCACGTGGCAATCGTGCCAGACGATGCCACTGGTCGGCTGGTTTTCTCTGGGATCTCCCGTTTCCCCCCGTCCTTGCATTCCGGCGCTGCTCCATACTCGCCTTTGATTCACCCTCATCGACTCTCAAGACCTTGGTGTTAAGAGCCACCCAAATCTCTTCACTCACTGTACTTTAATGTAAAGCTTCAGTGCTACCAAAAAGTTATAATATTACACTTTTTAAGGAAACTTGCATACAAGTTTACATGCAGGCCTACTCATTCCTAAACGCACCAAGCGACGCAAGGCAGTATTGAACATTGCCATTTTCCCAATAGGTGCTTTTAAACATGCAATTATAATTCTGAAATTTGAAAAATGTAAGAACAATCATACATTTTTTTCTGGCTGAAAGCGCTTATGAATAAAGGCCAACTGCCGTCAAGCATCACGTGTCTCCAACATATCATTATCAACGTAAGTTATAGTCTATTCGCGGTTTCTCCACACTTTTTGAACCAGACCCTTAAAAAATCACCTCGTGTATGACGTGTTTGGTTGTTTCCTAAATATGCCAGCCATAGATCACAATACTGATATTAACACAAGTCTCTCAGTTTTTGTTAAATTGTATTCTCACCTATATTTTATTTATAAATTATATTACTTAATTTGTAATTTATATGAATAAAAAGAGTGAGAAAATAGGTGTTCTCGTAATTCTAGTAAGAAATAGTTCTTATGCAAAATAATAATAAACTGAGTGCGTTAGAATGTGGTGCGTTGTCCCTTTGGTGAAATTTTCTTGACTTGGTTAAGTTTTGTTTGCACGAGGTGGAGGAATAGTCTTAAAGTAGAACTTGAGCAGGGTTTCAGAAAAGTTGGAAGTAGCCTTGTATGGATCATATTCCTGATTGCCACGACATGCATGGTCCCTAAGATCGAGATAAATAAATGTCTATCAGTCTAAAAAAACTGGCATCGGTGTTTATAGTAAACTCTCCTTTCTTCCCCCAAGCTAGAACAGATATCTACGATTATCGTGTAAAGTAAAGATAACGTCATGAATTAGTTTACATTGGCAATGGTCTTTATTTGAATACTGCACTTGGAAGAAATAGTTATGATAGTAACTTATTTACATTACTATTATTTTCGCATATGTCACCCAATGGATTCACGAACAAAGTTGTCGGGTCCACAGCAATGTTGAGTAACGGAAGGATACAAATGGGCAGTGAAGTAGATCCTGAACGGGACTTTCACAAGTGCTCAGTAAACTCTGAACGCAGCTTTACTTGCAGCACAATGCGCAGTGTGGTACGGCTGCTGGCTCGCAGTAAGTGCATAAGTGTTCGTCTACAATGACGCTATATCAAGACATGTCCTTGGACACGCTGATTGGCGCACGTGACCTTCTTACGTCACACCGCAGTGTCCTCACACCAACTTCAGTTCTGTCCTTGTGTGACTGAAGAGGAAGGCTTCAGATTTTGAACATGTTTTCGCGCGCCACTACCAAAACATTTTAAGATAAACACAAACAATTAACGTCGACTATGATAACAATTTCAATCTACTAATTGTCAATAAATCGCGTAATAAATTTTGTTAACTAGGATGTAAGTATAATTTACATCGAGCAAAAAAATAAGCACGTACAGGACACCCGAAGATATCGACTGCCTACTGCACACGCACCTAGCGAGTACGAACAACGGGTTTGCTATATTTACGTTGGTTGGAACTGGCATCGTAGGAACCATGTTGGACATCCCATGTTTCAGTGTTCCCCACAGGGAAATACCGAGAGGTGTGTGGTCGGGGGAGCGAGCTGGCCATTTTACAACACCACCACCACCTCCTAACCACAGCGGTTTGGAAACGTTTCATTTATCACTTGCCTCTCCACCAAAGCAAAATGCGCAGGACCACCATCATGATAAAACTACATATCACGACGTATGTCGAGTGGTATGTCTTCCAGAAGTGCCGGTAAGGTCTCTCTGAGGAAATGGGCGTACATACAGCCGGTCATTGTCCCTTGAATGAAGTATGGCCCTATGACGTAGTCTCCAACGATTCCACACCACACGTTCACTTTCCACTGTCGCGGGGGCTCCACGTGCCGGACCCAACGCGGATTCTCCGTCGCCCAGTAGTGCATGTTTCGTAACTTTACGCGCCCATGGTTTGTCAAGGTCGTTTCATTGCTAAATAGTATGTTCTTCATAAAATTGCTGTCATCCCTTACAGACATCAGAACAATCCTACAAAACTGAACACGCTGCAGGAAATCACCTTCATATAATGCCTGACGAAGAGCCACGTGATATGAATGGAATTTTCGTTGGTGCAGTATCCTTAACGCACTTATTTTTCTTATTCCTACTAACCTGGAAAGTTCTCGCTTACCCATGTGGGGGTTTGCATCGACACATGCCAACACGTCGTGTTGATGCGACTCGCCCGTAGCAGTCTTTCGTCGCACTCGTGTTGTGGATTTCCAAACTCCTCGTCACAAGAGACGTGTGATGGGCGTCTGATTAGGATACCTGTCACCATACATTTGGACTGCTTGCTTGGCATTCCTGCCACACTCACCGTGAATAAGTAGAGCGCCCAGTTTTCCCTCCTTCGTGAACTTCATTGCGTACGTACAGACACACACTGCAATAACACTTACCATAGCAGATTACTGGGACTGGTGCTATTAGGAAGCGGTCCCACCAGGATGAGTCACGGCGCGTGTTGCTTGCTTACAGCTGTGAGTTACAGGTCCACTGCCCTATGCTACCAGCCCAGCTGACTTACATCATATTTGCACATTATGTCCTGGCGTTTCTGTGTTACTTTCCATTGTAAATGCTATATCACTGAATTCCTCTTTGCACGTACTTTCCGATTCCGTTGAAATAAATGTATGTTTTCAGGGGAAAAATCATATGTGGTTTAATTATTTCTGTCCATATACGTGTTACGAATAGTCACTTTGCGGCAAATTACTTGCCCCCGTCCGTAATTTTATAGCGAAACCTGCATTTCGTGATCTGCAACCATTCCGGAAATTTCGGGGGTGTCCACGTCAGGCGGACCATTCTGTATATATAGTTATAGTTAGTGGCGCTGTACGAGGCATGGCAGTTGTTAGAAGTTCCAGGAAGTGTGGGTGGTTGAATTGTGTGACTAGCAGGATCAGCCACAGGACGCAACTCCCTAGACTAACTGGAGGTAGTATTAAATGCAATTATTAAAATAAATAAAGGGATGAAGTTAAAACAGTCCTCCAAGGAGGTGATAGTAAAGCATAATTGAAAATGACACAAATAATAAAAAGAGACTACGTGCAATCACATAAAGAAAAAAATGGAAACGTCACGTGATCCGGACAGCAAGCTAAAGGCGTAGAACGAATCATATTGACCCCAGCATTAACCAGAAAGGACACAGGTGCTGGAGTGACAAGAGATGTACCTGTCGTTATGCACCGCCGTCAGGAACCTCCTGCATAGCCCGCAACCTGCAACACACCTGTGAGCTCCACTCACTTGTGCTTCTGCGACTAACGAACACATTATTGCCTACCAACACGCTGCTTTCATTGGTGAATAGGAAAGTCCTATTGGTTGTCACTAAATACTAAAGTAGGGCCGAGGTGGTGTAGAGGTTAGACTACTTGCCTCCTACCTAGACGAAACGAGCTCGATTCCCGGTGGGGTCACTCCCGGATGTGGGAATCGTGCCAGACGATGACGCTGGCTGGCGGGTTTTCTCGGGGATCTCCCGTTTCCCCCACCCTTTCATTCCGGCGCTGCTCCATACTCACCTCAATCACCCTCGTCTCTCAAGACCTCGCTGTTAAAGGCCGTCCGAATCTCTTCACTCGCTCACTCTTCAGTTAAGTTGGTAACGATGGAGGGGAAAGTAGTTCCGTGCCTTGACGTTCAACTGACAGTGTTGGGCAAACACCTGTGAGAACTGAAGTGATTCCATCTGCTCTAATACATATTATTGTAAGAATTAGCACATTTGTAAACCATTTACTTGTATGATCATTTTGAAGTTTCAATTGACCAACATATGAATAAAACGATGAGGCTCACGGGAATGCTACTTTTACAAATGGCGGAGGAATACACGGTGTGCATTCAAGAAGATCTTAATCAGGGTTTTCAAAAGTGATCTCTTTACCGTAAACAACCTATAGCATAGTGAAGAGATTTGGGCGGCTGTTAAGGTTCGGTAGCATCCACTATGCCAGATACTTTCATTTCCTAATAATTTAAGTTTTTGCGAAGTAAAATTTAAAAAAATTCTCGTATATGCAAACTTCTATTTGCTTTACGCTGCAGAACAGACACAAAATCCAAACTATCAATGTAAGAATTAGTCACAAATAGCGCAATGTTACATGGGACGCCTGAGGGGTGTGTCTGAGTTCGTAAGGGATAGAGCTCTCAAAAAAATAAAAATACTAAATTTTCTTTCTAATTTATTCACGCAGCTATTATTACCAGCATTCAATTATCCATCTCCACTCTTACTCTTTTTATTTCTTAGTGAGCTCAATATTTAATGTCTAGTTCAACCCTAATTAACGTCCTTCTTTATGTCTCTGTTGAGTTACTGTCAATTAGCACATACTCTTCATTAACACATGCTTAGTCTGTCTGTTGCCATAATTTGTAATGTCTTTCACTCACGCATCTAGTCCAATATTCCAGCCTGCCAGCCGCACCCTTCACTGCTTGATACTCGCAGTCGCAGATTTCCCTTCCGCCGGTCACTTCTCTCGCCGCTCGTCGTCTATCGCTCGGAACTCAGCCACCCACTCACTCATCAACTCCTCGGCTCGGAAGCCTGTCACACTTATGTAGTGTTCGCCCTGGCCATCTGGAAGGTTCAACGCACCGCGAGTCACGCTGAGAGAACGATGTCAGTAATCCAGAGCATTCTTCAGATAAACGCAGAAATCAGTACAACCAGGGTCAGCAGCCCGCACCGCAAAAATATTATCATGTCGGTTCGCTTTCTGTAACAGATACGTTGCCACCGGCCTATCGCTCGCGTGTTCATTCAGACAATCCTTTGACTTGCTGACGCCACTATCGTATAACTGCTGTTCTTCGCTTCCACTCGCTCGCGTGGGATGCGAAGCGTCGAGCGCGTAACTATAGTATGAACTACAAAATATCAAAAGGTTCCTGCCTTTTGACAACTGCCAGATAACGCGTAGTAAAAAACTAAACACAAAATATCAAAAAACTCGTAAATTGTAAATTTTCTTTACTTAGAAATTCTCAGTTATTTACACTGAGATTAAGATTATGACACACAAATGAATAATTTCTGTAAAAGAGGTGAAGCCGAGTGTTAACTTCGAGGTCTTCAAAGGCGATGAGGATGAAGTGACGTGAGTATGGAGCAGCGCCGGAATGCAAGGGCGGGGGAAACGGAAGATCCCAGAGAAAGCCTGCCAACCAACCAACTGCATCGTCCGGCACGATTCCCACATGTGAAAATCCGGGAGTGTCCTGGCCGGGGACTGAAACCGGTTCGCTTTGGTAGGAGGCGAGCAGGCTAACCGCTTAGCCACCGCGGCCCCACAAACTTTACTTTTCAAAAGTTGATTTTAAAAGTGTTCACTTTACTATTAACGGCCTTCAAACACTAATATAACCAATTTTTTGGCTGCCAACAAAATTTCTGTGGTCACCCAAATAAAACTGGTATTTTTGCAGTTTAAGAAGGTAAGGTAGCAAAGACTGGTGTGTTTTAGGAGTGAGAAGGGGGTGGTAGTGCAAGTTGTGTGTGAGCTTCATGTGAGGGGCGGCCCGCTATCTTATCTCTACGTCATGATAACACAGTGTCCGCCATCACCAGATAACACTGGTACTCAAACATGATGGTGCATTGTTATGACGTATCTACACCAGCTATCGGCCTTCTTATCGCACTCTTCCACTCAGATGTAGATATGCCTGCGAGCTTGCATGATGGACGTGCCGCTCAGTCCACATCACATCTCGGTATGTTTATTATTAAAGGTTATGTAGCGCCACAAACAATACGTACTAATCTGTAAGTACTTGTTGTTGAGGTATCTCTGGCTCAAGTGGCGGCCATGGCCTCGCAGTCTTGTGCAAGTCACAGAAGCAGTTTGCCTCCTCCACACCAAACTGACCCTTGTTTCTAACGCCCGTCTCATTAACTGTTCAATTGGAATACGTCATCTCTGCTGTCATTTCCCTCATTTTACACATTCTGTATCTTTCCTATGATTCAACGTTACCCTTTAAAAACGTGCAAATAATAACGCTTAAGGAACCTTGCAATCATCACGATCTACTTCAAGATTTATATGTAATCACACTGTTACTGATAAAGCGAGGAGAGGGGGGGGGTGTTTTAATTTTTTCGAGTAAGAGCTCTGCCTAGCAAAGCTGCAGCCACGGAGTTTAAATTGGGAATTAATTTTAAAGAACATCCCTCTCATTACATCAGTTTTAAAGATAACTTTGTCAATCAAAAAATATTCAGCGTGACGTTTATAAAGGAATACTTGCAAGTTTATAAATCTCGCCAATACATTTTTTCTAGAATTTTAATTTTTTTTTTTTTTTTTTAGAATTTAAATTTAAATATTACATTGTACAAAATAAATTGATACGTGCTTTTTTTTTATGTGGCGGCATTCTCTGAGAAAGTCGCATTGGACAGTTTTTTTTTGTTTGAAACAGTTACCTATCATTAAAAGTGATGCATTTAGAAGACATTTCTTTAAAACTGATCCATTAAAATTCCGTGGCTGCAGGTTGGTACATAAGAAACGTGTGCAGTATTTGTTCGCGCAGGAGACGCATTTATACTTTATAACTGCATACTGAGGACTACATGTTGAACATTGAACTACGCTCATTTTCCAATTGAGATTACACGAAGCTATATTTTATAAATGATCTCGTATAATAATAATAATGGCGTGTGGGGAGTGCACCCAGGGTAAGGCAACACCCTCCGAGTTTCGGTCTTTCCAGCTGGGACCCGTAGGTGACCGTCATCCCCGGACATGACAGAAATGTGACCCTAGAATGGAGCGACGTGGAATGCAAGGGTGGGGGGAAACGGGAGTACCCCGAGAAAGCCCGTCGGCAAGCGGCACCGTCCAGCACGATCCCCACGTGCGATGATCCGGGAGTGGACCCGCCGGGGATCGAACCCGGATCGCCGTGGTGGGAGGCGAGCGCCCTGGCCACTACGCCACCGCTGCCCCATGGTCTCGCAAATATCGTGCAGATATTGTCTGTATAAATTATGACTTTACAAGAAATATATTTGTCTTGTGCTAGAAGAACAATTTTATCTATAGACGTAAATATTTTGTACACACGCAGATCTCATATCTAACGCTAAAATGCGTACAATAAACTGAAACATAAGACAAGACAGAACAAAATAAATAATTTATTTTGTCATAATAAAAAGATTCATTACAAACACAATGAGTATCTATTATACAAACAAATATAAAGAGGAAAAAAACAGTTAAATAGCCAATACAGACAGCTGCAGTTCAATTGCAAACATGTTACTAAGGGAGCTAAAGTACATACTTGTCGTAGTTGTTTACCAGTGTCCCAGTGGCAGGAGTGAGACTGGCTCCGGGTACATTGTTCTCTATGCAGCTTAGTCAAGGGGAGATTACCGCCTTGCCTAAGCAATAAGGGGCAGGGGAGTTCAGAGATGAAGGTTGGTAACAGTGTATCACTCCACCTCAGTGCCGAGGTCCCAGTAGCAGGAGTGAGACTGGCTCCGGGTACATTGTTCTCTATGCAGCTTAGTCAAAGGCAGATTACCGCCTTGCCTAAGCAATAAGGGGCAGGGGAGTCCAGAGATGAAGGTTGGTAACAGTGTATCCGTCCACCTCAGTGCCGAGGTGCCATTGACAGGAGTGAGACTGGCTCCGGTTTCATTGTTCTCTATGCAGCTAAGTCAGGGGCATATTGCCGCCTTGCCTAAGTAGTAAGGGGTAGAGGAATTCAGAGATGAAGGTTGGTAACAGTGTATCACTCCACCTCAGTGCCGAGGTGCCAGTGGCAGGAGTGAGACAGGCTCCGGGTACAATGTTCTCTATGCAGCTAAGTCAAGGGCAGATTACCACCTTGCCTAAGCAGTAAGGGGTAGGGGAGATGAGAGATGAAGAATGGTAACAGTATATCCCTCCTCCTCAGTGCCAAGGTATCAGTGGCAGAAGTGAGACTGGCTCCGGGTACATTGTTCTCTATGCAGCTTAGTCAGGGGCAGATTACCGACTTGCCTAAGCAATAAGAGGCAGGGGAGTGCAGAGATGAAGGTTGGTAACAGTGTATCCGTCCACTTCAGTGCCGAGGTGCCATTGACAGGAGTGAGACTGGCTCCGGTTTCATTGTTCTCTATGCAGCTAAGTCAGGAGCATATTGCCGCCTTGCCTAAGTAGTAAGGGGTAGAGGAATTCAGAGATGAAGGTTGGTAACAGTGTATCCCTCCACCTCTGTGCCGTGGTCCCAGTGGCAGGAGTGAGACTGGCTCCGGGTATATTGTTCTCTATGCAGCTAAGTCAGGGGAAGATTACCGCCTTGCCTAAGCAGTAAGAGGCAGGGAAGTTGAGAGATGCAGGTTGGTAACAGTGTATCCCTCCACCTCAGTGCCGAGGTCCCAGTGGAAGGAGTGAGACTGGCGCCGGGTACATTGTTTTCTATGCAGTTTAGTCACGGGCAGATTACCGCCTTGCCTAAGCAGTAATAGGCAGAGGAGTTGAGAGAAGAAGGTTGGTTACAGTGTATCCCGCATACCTCAGTGCCGAGAAGNCACGGGCAGATTACCGCCTTGCCTAAGCAGTAATAGGCAGAGGAGTTGAGAGAAGAAGGTTGGTTACAGTGTATCCCGCATACCTCAGTGCCGAGAAGCCAGTGGCTGGAGTGAGACTGGCTCCGGGTACATTGTTCTCTATGCAGATAAGTCAGTGGCAGATTACCGCCTCGCCTAAGCAATTTGGGGCAGGGGAGTTCAGAGATGAAGGTTGGTAACAGTGTATCCCGCATACCTCAGTGCCGAGAAGCCAGTGGCAGGAGTGATACTGACTCCGAGTACATTGTTCTCTATGCAGTTAAGTCAGGGGCAGATAACCGCCTTGCCTAAGCAATAAGGGGCATGGGAGTTCAGAGTAGAAGGTTGGTAACAGTGTATCCGTCCACCTCAGTGCCGTGGTCCCAGTGACAGGAGTGAGACTGGCTCCGGGTACATTGTTCTCTATGCAGCTAAGTCAAGGGCAGATTACCACATTGCCTAATCAATAAGGGTCAGGGGAGTTCAGAATAGAAGGTTGGTAAGAGTGTATCAGTCCACCTCAGTGCCGAGGTGCCATTGACAGGAGTGAGACTGGCTCCGGGTTCATTGTTCTCTATGCAGCTAAGTCAGGGGCATATTACCGCCTTGCGTTAGTAGTAAGAGGCAGGGGAGTTCAGGGAACAAGGTTGGTAACTGTGTATCCTTTCACCTCAGTGCCGAGGTCCCAGTGACAGGAGTGAGTCTGGCTCCGGGTATATTGTTCTCTATGCAGCTAAGTCAGGGGCAGATTACCGCCTTTCCTAAGCAGTATGGGGCAGGGGAGTTGAGAGATGAAAGGTGGTAACAGTGTAATCCTCCACCTCAGTGCCGAGGTGCCAGTGACAGGAGTGACATTGGCTCCGGGTACATTGTTCTCTATGCAGCTAAGTCAAGGCCAGATTACCGTCTTGCCTAAGCAGTAAGGGGCAGGGGAGTTCAGAGATGAAGGTTGGTTACAGTGTATCCCGCATACCTCATTGCCGAGAAGCCAGTGGCAGGAGTGAAACTGGCGCCGGGTACATTGTTCACTATGCAGCTTAGTCAGGGGCAGATTACCGCCTTGCCTAAGCAGTAAGGGGAAGGGGAGTTCAGAGTAGAAGGTTGGTAACAGTGTATCCGTCCACCTCAGTGCCGAGGTCTCAGTGGCAGTAGTGAGTCTGGCTCCAGTTACATTGTTCTCTATGCAGCTTAGTCAGCGGCAGATAACCGCCTTGCCTAAGCAGTAAGGATCAGGGGAGTTCAGAGATGAAGGTTGGTAACAGTGTATCCCTCCACCTCAGTTCCGAGGTTCCAGTGGCAGGAGTGAGTCTGGCTCCGTGTACATTGTTATCTATGCTGCTAAGTCAGAGGCAGATTACCGCCTTGCCTAAGCAGTAAGGGGAAGGGGAGTTCAGAATAGAAGGTTGGTAACAGTGTATCCGTCCACCTCAGTGCCGTGGTCCCAGTGGCAGGAGTGAGACTGGCGCCGGGTACATTGTTCACTATGCAGCTTAGTCAGGGGCAGATTACCGCCTTGCCTAAGCAGTAAGGGGTAGAGGAATTCAGAGATAAAGGTATGTAAGAGTGTATCCCTCCACCTCAGTGCCGTGGTCCCAGTGACAGGAGTGAGACAGGCTCCGGGTACATTGTTCTCTATGCAGCTAAGTCAAGGGCAGATTACCTCATTGCCTAATCAATAAGGGTCAGGGGAGTTCAGAATAGAAGGTTGGTAACAGTGTATCAGTCCACTTCAGTGCCGAGGTGCCATTGACAGGAGTGAGACTTGCTCCGGTTTCATTGTTCACTATGCAGCTAAGTCAGGGGCATATTGCCGCCTTGCCTAAGTAGTAAGAGGCAGGGGAGTTCAGGGAACAAGGTTGGTAACAGTGTATCCTTTCACCTCAGTGCCGAGTTNAGATTACCTCATTGCCTAATCAATAAGGGTCAGGGGAGTTCAGAATAGAAGGTTGGTAACAGTGTATCAGTCCACTTCAGTGCCGAGGTGCCATTGACAGGAGTGAGACTGGCTCCGGTTTCATTGTTCACTATGCAGCTAAGTCAGGGGCATATTGCCGCCTTGCCTAAGTAGTAAGAGGCAGGGGAGTTCAGGGAACAAGGTTGGTAACAGTGTATCCTTTCACCTCAGTGCCGAGGTCCCAGTGGCAGGAGTGAGTCTGGCTCCGGGTATATTGTTCTCTATGCAGCTAAGTCAGGGGCAGATTACCGCCTTGCCTAAGCAGTATGGGGCAGGCGAGTTGAGAGATGAAAGGTGGTAAGAGTGTAATCCTCCACCTCAGTGCTGAGGTGCCAGTGACAGGAGTGACATTGGCTCCGGGTACATTGTTCTCTATGCNTAAGCAGTAAGGGGAAGGGGAGTTCAGAATAGAAGGTTGGTAACAGTGTATCCGTCCACCTCAGTGCCGTGGTCCCAGTGGCAGGAGTGAAACTGGCGCCGGGTACATTGTTCACTATGCAGCTTAGTCAGGGGCAGATTACCGCCTTGCCTAAGCAGTAAGGGGAAGGGGAGTTCAGAGTAGAAGGTTGGTAACAGTGTATCCGTCCACCTCAGTGCCGAGGTCTCAGTGGCAGTAGTGAGTCTGGCTCCAGTTACATTGTTCTCTATGCAGCTTAGTCAGCGGCAGATAACCGCCTTGCCTAAGCAGTAAGGATCAGGGGAGTTCAGAGATGAAGGTTGGTAACAGTGTATCCCTCCACCTCAGTTCCGAGGTCCCAGTGGCAGGAGTGAGTCTGGCTCCGTGTACATTGTTATCTATGCTGCTAAGTCAGAGGCAGATTACCGCCTTGCCTAAGCAGTAAGGGGAAGGGGAGTTCAGAATAGAAGGTTGGTAACAGTGTATCCCTCCACCTCAGTGCCGTGGTCCCAGTGGCAGGAGTGGGACTGGCGCCGGGTACATTGTTCACTATGCAGCTTAGTCAGGGGCAGATTACCGCCTTGCCTAATACGTAAGGGGCAGGGGAGTTCAGAGATGAAGGTTGGTAACAGTGTATCCCTCCACCTCAGTGCCAAGGTGCCAGTGGCAGGAGTGAGACTGTCTCCGGGTACATTGTTCTCTATGCAGCTAAGTCAGTGGCCGATTACCGCCTTGCCTACGCATTAAGGGGCACGGGATTTCAGAGTAGAAGGTTGGTAACAGTGTATCCGTCCACCTCAGTGCCGAGGTGCCAGTTACAGGAGTGGGACAGGCTCAGGGTACATTGTTCTTTATGCAGCTAAGTCAAGGGCAGATTACCGCCTTGCCTAATCAATAAGTGTCAGGGGATTTCAGAGAACAAGGTTGGTAACAGTGTATCCTTTCACCTCAGTGCCGAGGTCCCAGTGGCAGGAGTGAGTCTGGCTCCGGGTATATTGTTCTCTATGCAGCTAAGTCAGGGGCAGATTACCGCCTTGCCTAAGCAGTATGGGGGAGGGGAGTTGAGAGATGAAAGGTGGTAACAATGTAATCCTCCACCTCAGTGCCGAGGTGCCAGTGACAGGAGTGGCATTGGCTCCGGGTACATGGTTCTCTATGCAGCTAAGTCAGGGGCAGATTACCGCCTTGCCTAAGCAGTAAGGGGCAGGGGAGTTCAGAGATGAAGGTTGGTAACAGTGAATCCCGCATACCTCAGTGCCGAGAAGCCAGTGGTAGGAGTGAGACTGGCTCCGAGTACATTGTTCGCTATGCAGCTAAGTCAGCGGCAGATTACCGCCTTGCCTAAGCAGTAATAGGCAGAGGAGTTGAGAGAAGAAGGTTGGTAACAGTGTATCCCGCATACCTCAGTGCCGAGAAGCCAGTGGCAGGAGTGAGACTGGCTCCGGGTACATTGTTCTCTATGCAGATAAGTCAGTGGCAGATTACCGCCTTGCCTAAGCAATATGGGGCAGGGGAGTTCAGAGATGAAGGTTGGTTACAGTGTATCCCGCATACCTCAGTGCCGAGAAGCCAGTGGCAGGAGTGAGACTGGCTCCGGGTACATTGTTCTCTATGCAGATAAGTCAGTGGCAGATTACCGCCTTGCCTAAGCAATATGGGGCAGGGGAGTTCAGAGATGAAGGTTGGTTACAGTGTATCCCGCATACCTCATTGCCGAGAAGCCAGTGGCAGAAGTGATACTGATTCCGAGTACATTGTTCTCTATGCAGTTAAGTCAGGGGCAGATAACCGCATTGCCTAAGCAGTAAGGGTCAGGGGAGTTCAGAGATGAAGGTTGGTAACAGTGTATCCCTCCACCTCAGTGCCGAGGTCCCAGTGGCAGGAGTGTGTCCGGCTCCGGGTATATTGTTCTCTATGCAGTTAAGTCAGGGGCAGATTACAGCCTTGCCTAAGCAGTAAGGGGCAGGGGAGTTCAGAGATGAAGGTTGGTAACAGTGTATCCCTCCACCTCAGTGCCAAGGTGCCAGTGGCAGTAGTGAGACTGGCTCCGGGTACATTGTTCTCTATGCAGCTAAGTCAGGGGCAGATCACCGCCTTGCCTATGCAATAAGGGGCATGGGAGTTAAGAGATGAAGGTTGGTAACAGTGTATTCCTCCACCTCTGTGCTAATGTGCTCGCTATACCACCCCGGTCTAGATGTCGGTTTACGACAAACTTGCATGTAAGGAACGTGTAGGTATCGTAACGAATGAAGGTGTTGTTACGATACTGTTCATGGTTATCGTTGACATGTCTTGTAGGAACATGCTCGACGTGTTGACATGTTGGAAATTGCGATATCTTATTTTATGTCATGTACGTAAGGCTTTCAGCGAATAGCATTTCAGGAGAAAAGAAGAATAAGAAATAGTATATTTTATTTATTTTAATATATAATTTGTAAAAGAGAACTTACGTTTTTATTACCCTTCACTCGTAATAATAATAATATGCCTAGATTAATTTTTTTTGAAGTTAATCACTTTTTACTCAAATGAAGTTAGTTTTTAGTGGTGTGTGATTGGTTGAACATAAGACGTGTGCATTCACTGCGAACCACGCAAATTTGTAATCGTTCTATGGAGACGTTTGTTACGTACACTATACCGACCGTGATCCGTTAACAGACAAGTCGACACTGGCGGGTCTTGCAGTCCGCAAGTACAGGCGAGGCACTTCAGCTGGGAGCTACCTGTGTTCGTACAATGTCATCTCATCGTGTCCCATTAATGCACAATTACTACAGTTACGCATAGTGTTGGTAGTAGCGTTTATAAGGTTAGTAATACCGCTGCTACCAGTAGCGGTGTAATAGTGGCACCACTGGGAGTAGTAGAGCCAGAGGTGTTGTTGGCAGCAGTGTTAGCAGTATTGGGCGTGGTGAGAGAGTTATAGGTGAGAGAGTTATAGAGCTGTTAGTAGAGATGTGGGCGGCTCTTAACATCTAGATCTTGAGAGCCGATGAGGGTGAAGCGAGGTGAGTATGGAAACACGGTTCGTCTTAAAGAAAGGCGAGCGGTCTGACCACTGTACCACCGCGGCCCCGCTATTAGTAGTGGTTTGAGTTGTAGAAGTGTTAATAATAACTGTTACATTGATTGTAATAGTTGTGGTTTAAACAGCAGTCATTTTGAATAACAACATATGAAACCACGTCATCAGTACATATACAAAAAACCATTTTTTCAAATTTACAACATTTTACTATGTGAAAGTCTATAGTAACAATATTAAATAAAAACATTTTCTTAATTTTAACAAAATGTAATTTAATTTTTATTGCTTCCGTTAAAAATTTAGCTATAAATGTATTTTTCTTGTGTGATGTATTAATTAAAATATTATAAAGTTTTAAATAATAATATATTGTTTATTTTAGAGCAATTTTTTTGACATATGTACTGATTTTGTGTTTTATATCCATGATTTTTCGCACAAAGTTGGCAATTTTTAAATAGAAAATTGTAGATTGTATGAAATTATTGCTGTATAAAAAAGTTACCAACATTAAAAAACCTTGTTAATAAATATAATTCCACTAAAATATATTAATTAGTTCAAATTCTGTTTTTTGATTTTATGTTTCGGAAATTCATAATCAACGAGATCTTTCAATAGCCCTTAAACATTTGTTTAGATTACATTGTGTTATGATTTTGAAATTCTGTTGACATTTATCGTTAACGGGGATATAGGGGCGTACCGAGTTATTAATAAGAGTTATGTAGTGAACACTTTATAAAAGAGGTTTATTTAACATTCAGTTTATACAATATTATTTCAATATAAATATGATCGTGGGGAGCTATACAAATATACTGAAATATTACATTTATATTATTTTATAAAGATTTAACCAGCAACGTTTTGAGTAAAGCCTAATTGGAGTGTCCCACCTTGTTCATGAATCCGGAGACTCATTAAGATGTCGCAAGTCGACGGCCGGACACACCCATCTTCAGTGGTCGTCTCGTTCCAATGGCCCGACGACAAAATACACCACCCACGGACTACACTGTCCTATATCGGCTGCGTTGTCCCCGTTTACTGGCCGGTGGAGGGGGTTTCTGTGGTTTGCGATTTCATAACTAATTTCAGCGATCACGGCCCGTGTCCTGGATAAATAAGTGAATGTGTGTTCAGGCAGGCCGCTCAGCTAAGGGCCTGACCACAACTCGTAACAATTACAAACTAAACATGTTTTAAATAGATGCTGTTAAATGAACAGTGTGCACTAACGTTATCTTATATTAAATCATTCCATTATTGCATTGCAATGTTGAAGCGCTACCAAACCAATGTATCAAAAGTGCAATTGTCACGTGTTTTCACTTTGTCGGTGACCACACAATTGGAGTGGGAAGTGAGATTCATTATTATAACGACGAACCTAACCAAATGTATTCTCTGTCAGATGCACTAATTCACTCAATATGGCGTCGGACTTGTATGTTGGAATAGTCTAGTGTACAGACTATGTACGTGTTAAGGGGTCCGCCAGCCTGGGCCTCGAACTGTCTTGCAAGTGTTTGAAGTCCAGAGGTCGATACGAAACTGTTTGACGTGCGCCCAAAGTGGCGCACGTGTGGAACACACATTTCAGAGCTCTCCAACATAGTAACAAACTGCTTTTCCAAAGCGCTGTATCACAAAGTATACACGTTGTATACATGGAGAAGTGCTCGAGGGACATGCACTGAACCAATGCAATGACGGGATCGCCACTTCAAGATCCGTACTCACACGTGTACGCAGGCAGCACGACGAGAACACTGCCTTGCGCATAGGGGCGAAGGCGCACTCGATGTGCGTGGCAATATACTCCTTATCGCTCCCGCGCTTCTCGCCCTCAAACGCGCAAGGCTTGTCTTCCTACACAGCGGTGACCTTGAAGGCGGCTGGTGGACACAACTGGCATAAGCATAGGTGGCCAAGTCATATCATATAGTATAGTTCACTATACTGATGTTTGCAGTGCTAAGAGAAACTGTAATGCAACAGTACCGTGCTGTATGTGTATATATTAGATCTGCAAGCACAACTACAGTTCCAATGCGGCTGGGTGGTTCAAAGTTATTCTCGCTGCACTGCTCTGACGGTCGTCTACCAAACTGTGAAAACCACGTGACTTTGACTAAGTTCAGCATGATATTTGCTTACATAATTGTTTTGACTTGGCGTGTTAGCGTTAGGCCTTTCGCGGTAGCGTGAACACTCCCTAGTTACTATTTTCCCATCTGCAATTGATTTTCCTTTAACCATCTTTTTAAATAAGTATTGCCATGCAAGTAATAAACACAGTGTGTATATTCCACCGCACTCTGACGTTACCGTGCAAGGCTACAATAAAATATATTTGTTGATTATTATCATTCCAAATGGGAGGGTTTTCAAAAGTGCTCACTTTACAGTAAATAGCCTATAACAGCGACACACGGCAATGGAAACAAGCGAACTTAAACCAGGTTAAACTGTAGTTAGTATGGGGTATGCTTAAGTAAGCGCGTATCGCAATGTGCTAGCGTGTGTCGTAGTGAGACGCGGTGTTTAGCTCGTGTGTTGTGTTTGTGAGGTGGCACGAGTGTGAAGGCTGCCAGAGCAGGAATACACTTCAGTAGTGTCCACTCTGTGCCAGTCTCCGGCGGCTGTAGAAGCACGCGCTGCTTCTGCCGTGTGCTCGATAGAGCACGTACTGAACTCTGTCACTGCACACNTCCTAGGCTACTGCGTGCGCACTGGGACTTACTTATACCGCACGTTGGCAACACCAATGTTGCAAGCTTGGCAACTGAGACATTTTCGCCCCTAGGTGAGCGCTTGTGTAGGAAATGTACTAGATTTTCACTGTTTTCTACATTTAAAAAACAGGATAATTGCAATAATCGTAAATCAAATATAAAATTTCTTTGTAAGTAAGTAAAATCTTTCTCTTTTATTATTCACGTAGCTTAAAATGGTCATTGAAAGCTATCTTTTTGAACACTGCGCACCTAGCGGCGAAAATTTTCCCTATGCTAAACTCTCCCACAAGAAATCTCGTTTTGTTCCCAACCTGAGTGGAATAAACCTTAAACACATTTTAAAAGAAAAAGCTAGGTTTCTACGAATCTTTTAAAATCAAAGAATCGCAGTAAATTCAATTATAACTTTGCTATTCAAACATTACACATTAATAATATCAATAAATAACAATTTTAAAAGATAATTGTTAGTTTCTGCATCCTCGGGAGAGAGAGAAACAACACGCCGCTTTTCAATTTAACATCTTAAGTTGATCTCTCAGACTGCAGAAAAAAGCTAGATTTCTCGCTAGGTGGGATGAAAAACAAACTTTGAAAAAGCTAGATTTAGCGTGAAAAAGCTAGATTGGCAAGACTGCAGAACGCAGGGCAGTTGTTGGCATCCCTCGCCATCAGTGCACTTCCTACTTCCCGTCAGCCTCGCGTGTCAACTGCATGCTCGACAAATGCCTCGTCGGGAACAACTTCAACAGCTCGCTTCCATTTGTCTAAGTGTACTTACAAAAACATTTAACGTAATCCGTTATCACAAATCACACGTTTTTATATTTGTTTATTTTTATGTTTGTGTTTCGGAAAGTGTGTAAATGTATGTAAAAGATTGTTTTTAGTTGAGCTGCAAGCCGAATACTTACACGCTTGAGAAACAACATTCAACATCGCCGCTCCCTGCCTGCTTCCGAGAATACTTGCGGACAAACACGCGGTGGGGTCGATCCCGGGTTTTCTCGGGGATCTCCCTTCTCCCCCGCCTTTGCATTCAGGCGCTGCTTTGTACTCACCTCACTTCATCGGCTCTCAAGACCCCGATGTTAAGAGCCGTCCAGATCTCTTCATTCACTCGCGAACGTCAACAATTCGCAGTCTGGTCTTGAACACAAACACGCCTGTACAACTATAAATTTAAGTTTTCAATCTGTAAAACAAAATCTCTTATTCCCGAAATAGTTATTCAACACACGAAATTTAAAAGACTACGTTTTACGTACACGTGAAAATGTGAGGTGTGACGGGAAGTTATCAGAGTCCTGACCTCGCACCTAGCTAGTGTGTTTATTATCGCCGAGACGCTGTGGTGGATGTGTATAGCTTGCTCAAGTATCGCGAGCTGTTGCGTATTTGTCGCCTGCGAGATAGGGTCCAGGCAGTGAAGGAGGCTGTAGGGACTTGACTTGTGAACACGTGTGGCTAGAGATCTGCCCTAGGTGGCATTCTCAAACGTTACTTCGCCAGTAAACTTTACTCTTTGGCTGTCCCAAAACTCTCTGAGGAATGTTTTACTCGCTCTTGGCAGTGTCCCAAAACTTTTCTGTAATTACTTTGAGCATCTTGTAGGGGTAAAACTTTTACACACGCTATTTTGGCGAGGAACGAAAAGTACAGTGGAAAATGGCCGAGATTTTATGATTTAAGTGAACTAAAACAAAGTATTCACGTTTGGTTACATACACAGATGGAAAATTACAAATTATGGATAGAAGAGATCTTATTTTTTTTTCAAAGCAAAGTTGTATATACTGTTTCATTTTTGGACGTTATTTTTCACAATTAGGTTATGGTTTATTGTTAGTATAGCTTATTGTATATAAAGTTCTTTATTATTTTAAAAGAAAAAAAGTTCTGGAGAGTGATAAATATTTAATTGTTCTGAGTTTTGTGTACAGGTTCGCTTTACAGGGAATGACTGCACACAATGGATCTGGTATTCTGGAGGTTTGCTTTTTCAGGCATCCACACAACAGTACAGTTACTAGTGTTAATTACCTTAGTCAAATAGATTCAAGAGACATTATATGTTGGAAGACTTTTGCTATTAACGAGATTGTTGCTACTTCTAATTCTGTTATTAGTATTTCTCCTTCTCCAGTTTTGTATTCTCGACGTAGGCTTAAGTTTGAGCTGGGAGATGCGATTTGGTTGTTCAGAAAGTTGGTTGGTACGAATGGTCCGTGTAATAGTTGTTTGCGTAAGAACTATTTCTTACCAACACACCTATTTTCTTACTGTTTTTTTTCTCGTACTAATTATAGATGAAATATTATAATTTATATATAATATAAATAAATGTTCATTTTAACCAAAAATAAGGTACTTTTATGTTGCCACGAGTATTGAACGCGCTTGTGATAGATGGCATAATTAGAAACTGGCAAACACGTCATACATGGAGAGATTTTTCCAAGTTTTGATCCAAAGAGTGTGAAGACACCGCGAATAGACTACAAGAGCAGATCGTGAGAGCGTGAATGAGCTCCAACTGGCCTTGAGCCGAGTAGACAGTGTGTCAGGTATTTATAGTTGTGAGTTGGTTGC
>NQII01000700.1:684291-704358 GCA_002778355.1 Clitarchus hookeri
TATATATATATATATATATATATATATATATATATATATATATATACACACACACACACACACACACACTTATTACTATATTTTGATCTGAGTATATGCATTTCAATTTTTTGTTTGAGTATTATACAATTTGTTTTTGACAAACTATAATCTCCCCCTTTTTTTTATATAGCCATGACTATATCGTCAGGTACCCGCGATCGCTTCATTTGAAAATTTAGATTACTTTATATTCACTTTCAATTAAGTTGAAGACAAAAATTCTATATGGCATATGGCGAGAAAATTAATAAGAAGGATGTTACCTGAGCGGAAACCTGTATATACAAATGTATGCTCCGAATTTCGTGGTCTCGCGCGACTAATCGATACATAACAAATTGAAAGTCATTAAAGAGATATAATAATTCACAAATGAAGTTTGTCATTTTGCTAATTGGAAATTAAGAGTTTGCACAATATTACGTAAGTAAATAATTAATGTACATAAAGAAAAATATTTTTAAAGCAAGAAACATACAGTAAAATAAACAGATAAACATTTCAAAATGTTCAGATGATAAAGTTTGTTTTACAACTTTAAAGTGAATAAAAAAAATATTAAGCACGTTCCAACAGTAAAAATAAAAAATAAATATTTTGCGAAACACCAAATAAACAAGAAAGGAATTAACAGAATTACATATTGGCATGAAACAAGTGCCAACAGAACTGGCACTATATATATATACATATATGTGACGAAATTAATTTTTAAATAATTTTATATTTAAAACAAATTACCATCGATATTGTATCGCAAAACCATAAAATGTGCTGATAATCTAGAAAATATAGCCTCGTAAACAGCTGTGAGTGGGGCTGCTCCCCTGGCGCTCAACTACTGTGCATTGCAGTGAAAAACTGTTACACGTGCGTCCAATGTGCTCATCCACGACAACAACACACTTCAGACGAGGGCTGTTGTACAGACGTCACGCACATTACAAACGCCATTCCACTTTCACACCACTTCAACATTCCTAACAACGGCTTTCTCAAAGTGGCGTGTCTCTCAATATACGAACTAGATATATATATATATATATATATATATACAGTGGCTCACATTAAAATTCGGGCACCTATGATTATCGCAGTTTCATGGCCTTATGTTACATTAGAAATTAATATAAACATAAATCATATTGCAAACTCATTCATGTGTGCTTTAAATGAAATATAGCGGTAGCCAATAACGGAAATGAGCAATGCAACTTAACAAACAATATGATTTTGTCATCCCATGCTGCATAAGTACGCCACTTTAATATTCGGCCATCATCATTCAAACACAACACAAACGTAATCCTCTTTGCAAACTAAACAAACAGTCTTTTAGTACCTGGTAGCATGGCCATTCTGTTTCATTACTTCTCGCAGGCGTTGTGGCATATTAGCAATTATATTCCTGGTACATTCGGAGCCAATCTTACTCCATCATTCCTTGAACCTTTTCTGTAATTCTTTTGTGGACCTAATTACTGTAGTACGCAGTCTTCTTTTTAGTTCATTCCACAGATTTTCTATGGGATTCAGGTTGGGGGATTGAGGAGGTATGTTAATGACTTTGGGACAGGTATACAAAAGCCAGCTCTAGATCATAATACTACCTCGACTGTGTTTAACAGTAGGTTGTATGTTCCCAGGTTTTAGCTCCTGATTTGGCTTGCGTCATACTATTACCCTGCCATCTGAACCAAACACATTCAATTTCGTCTCACAGGCAAAAATAACATCATTCCACCAATTTTCATTTTTGTCAGCGTGGTCTTTTACGAACGTAAGTCGTTACTTCTATTTGCCTCATTAACGAAATGCTTTTTTCTATATACCCTGCTATTATATACTGCTCTTCTGATAACTCGTAGTATGGTTTTTGGATGGACGTTATTTCCGCATTCATTGTGTACCTCCGTTGTAAGTTTGCAAGCACTAATTTTCGGACCTTTCTTTATTTTCCTGATTACTAGACGTTCTTCTCTCTCGCTTTGATTCTTTGGCTGTCGTTTTTGAGGTACCGAATCTATTCTGTCTTCCTTCTGAAACCTTCTTATGATGTCTCCAACAGTGCACCTCGGCAGATTCAAGTGCTCCGCAATTTCTCGTTGAGATTTCTTCTTTGCATGATGAAAAATGACCAGCTGCCGCTGTTCAAACGTCGTATTCTTGCCCCTACGTCCCATTTTCCTGACTGACGTAGCTAACAGAGCTGCCCAATACAACCTCTCAGCGCAGAGAGCGTGCAGGGAACTACACGAGGTACGAACGCAATGTGCATCGTGCCTGTGCCACGCGTCCACCAAAACTGGCCGAGTAATAAAGTGACGCACTTATGAAGCACGCGAGGACAAAATATTGTGTTTCATTAACTTACACTGCTCATTTCAGTTATTGGCTACTATTGCATTTCATTTAAAGTACACAAGAATGAGTGTGCAATATGTTTTATGTTTATCTTCATTTCTAATGTAACATAATGCCACGAAACTGCGATAATCATCGGTGGCCGAATATTAATGTGAGCCACTGTATATATATGTGTGTGTGTGTGTGTGTGTGTGTGTGTGATCGAGGGACTTTGTTACATACTGTATGGGCGACCGCTGAAAGTGTCATAGGCAGTCGCAACACGACGAGAACACTGCGCGCCAGTTGAGAACCATGCGCTTAGCGGCGATGGGGCACTTGATGAGCGTGCCAGTGTCGTCCTTATCACTCCCGCGTTTCTCGGCCTCGAACGCCGACGAAAGTCCAGGTGGGCAGGCTCATTAAGGTTAAAAGCGAAAGTAAACAAACGCCAAATAGTTGTTGAAGGACGTGAACTAGACAGTAGTGATGGCGGTGTGTGTGTACGCAGGAGGCAGCACTGAGAGTGCCTCGCCGTGCGACAGGGCAGTGTAGTTGTGCTTGTTGGAGGCAGTGCTGGTGAAGTGCTGAGTGCAGCTACCCTCTCCAGCATGCATACTCAGTGCACACTAACTGTCACCACATTCCTCACCTGGTTTCCTCCACGGTACTTCCCCTACACACACAGGCAAAATACACGACAAAGGTGGCTTTACAAACACATGGCACGCAACATAACACATACTGCACAACATTCCACACTACCAGAAACCTAATGCGAAATTCACTCACGATGGTTTTGCGACTAGTCTGACGACAGTTTGCAGTGTTCGTAAATGTATTTGCTGTTTTAACATACGTAAAATGTAGTATATTAACAGATTTTGTGTGACATTTTGTTGAATGTGGACAGTGATTTATAAAGAGTGGGCATTTTTGCTTGTCTTTAAAATCTCTGCCTTGCAATCGTAAAGATGTGAATGAACTTTAGAAATATTTGCTAGTATACTGTCACCTATTCTTTCTTCTAAATTTATATCTTGCGGCATTTCTTTGTTTCTCCATCATAATTATGTTCCTCCATGAATAAAAAACTTTGTCAAAAACTAAATTGATCACCCTGAAGGTGCCATCGCAGGGTAATGTAAGAATGTACACGCACAGGACATGGTAGCATGTATAAGGAAAACATCAACATATTGTACAACACCAAGCATGCATTGCAAGGGACCAACACTTGCAGGATGCTCTTAGTATAGTGAGACGACCGGTGAGGTGCGAGAATCTAAGAAAGTGGCACCCACATCACGACACCTCTAGTTGAGGCGGTGTGCCGCTCTACAATGGAGGGCAGAACACGGCGCTGGCCAGGACGTCTCCAGACCACAACTCGGCAGTCGTCTGTATCCACACAGAACCGTGATTCATCTCTGAACACCACTCGTCGCCAATGTGCAAGCTGCTACGCTGCATGTTTCCCGGCAGAAGGTCACACGTGCTCGACGATGCTCAGATCGTAATGGACGCCGCGACGACAGACCCCGCTCTGCTAGCCGCCTGGACATGGTACTGGTGGACACAGGCGTCTCCCCAGCTGCCGTCACATGTCCCTGGATGGTGCGCAGCGACGCCCGTGGAGTGCTCACAGCCTGTCGCACGACGAGACTATCCTCCCCGCTGGTGGTACATGTGTGTGTCCCCTCCTGTCCCCACTGCGTCCAACACCGACTCACAGTGTAGGCAGAACAGTTCAAGTGGCGAGCAAAGCGCCCAAGTGTCCAACCTGTCTCTCGGAGGCCGACGGCGCTGTCTCTCTCAAACTCATCCAGCTGGGCAAAGGCTTGTCGAATGCATTGTCGGGGCGTGCTGCGGGTTCAGTGAACGCGGCTCAGTGACTCGCACTGCTGCCAAGACCTTATTACGTGTCTTGCAGTTATGAATGATGGAGGGACATGTATGCCCCATTGTGACAAGTAAACTGCATTAAACGCAGATGGGACACATGTCGGGTTTTAACGATTCTTTGTGGCACCCTTCGTTGTACTCGCGTGATTCGTTTATGGTGATGTTTTTTTTTTTTGTAAATGAGTGTATTACTGTAGAATAAATACATTTTTAAAAACTGAAATGTCGTTTATTAACGTAAATACAACCTCGGAGAAATTCTAACATTAAATATTTGACTAGTTTGAAGCTACCGTTGAAAGAATGTGGTAGAATGCATGTCCAAGGTTCACAATAGCTACAACGTGCCCCAATGACGGACATCCAATACAACGTGGACCGGATTTGAGATTAGAACACTATTTATGTAAACGCGTTGCTATTTGTACACCTTGCCAATCCTAGTTTTAAAGAACTTATAATATATTAAAGTTACTTGTAGTGTGTTATGCATGTAAGAGAGCGGGTCTGTTGAGAATTCAAATGTGGACAGAAACTTTACTGAGTGTTGACGACGTGACGGTGACAGTAGAGGTGGCGATGTGGGAGTCAGTGTTGGCAACATCACACAAGACTGAGAGCGGCCTGCCTCATGTTTAGTGTACGGTATAAATATTGCGATGCGGCGGTGAGCTCGGGCGGAGGCGAACGCCAGAGTGTAGCAAAAGTTGGCAGCGCGAGCCGTTGGTGCGGCTNAGTCTGTGCTGTGGCCCGCCCGCCCGCCTGTCTCTAGCCTCGCGCCAAATAACAGCCGCCTCTCTAGCCTCGCACCAACTGTCCTCATCGCTAGCTGCCCGCTTTGCTGTTGCTGCCTACCTGCGGCCTCACTATCAGCAAGTATACCGAACTGAAACGGCGGCCACGTCCCATGTAGTAGGTAAGTATGTAGGTCGTTAGATCCGGAGCCCGTGGCTCAGAGAAGCAGGAGCGGGGAAGAAAATCGCTCATAGTCTGTGAGATGAAAGATTACGGGTACTTTGGAGCTCGGAGTTCCGGTCCCGCGGTGGCCATATCATCATCCATGTTGGATGTAGGCAACCTTGACCTTTAACCCTGGTGACCTTTGACCCCAAAAATAAAATAAAAAAATTTAAAAAATTATATTTAAAAATTATTAAAAAATGTATTTAAAACAACTTAAATTTCCGGAGGTCCCCGCACCCCCTCCACCCATACTCTTTCCACCATCTTGGTCGATGTAGTCTGCCATATTGGTAGGCATCACAGCCACCATCCGCCATCTTGGTTTTTAATTTGTCATTTGTTTATGCATTACTGGAGTTTGTTTGTCATCTTCGTTCGACTGCCATCTTGGTTATTTTCGTTTGTCATTTGTTTTACATTGCTGGAACCGTTCCCAGCACCGCGCCCAGCAGACGACTGACCCCTTCCACTACCGCCTTCAATATATTTAACTGACCAATTACGCCACCCCTGATTCTCATTGGCTAATTGCCCACTTCCTTCCAATATATTTAATTGCTCCGCCAATGTTCGTCATTGGCTAATTACTCGGGTATTTTTGGAAACCTTCGTTCTACGAATCAGTCGGCACTCCTCCACTCCCTTACAATATATTAAATTGCTCCACCAATATTTCGTATTGGCTAAATACTCGGGTATTTTTGGAAACCTTCGTTTCGACCAATCGGCTGCCTACTTTAATCGCGAGGGCGGACTATATTTTCACCTTAAAAACTCTTTATAAGACGCACCCCTGGCCCCCTCGGGAAAGTAGTCATTTTTCTCGCTGTCGTTCCTTTTTCTCTATTTCAAGAGGAAAGCCCAGTGACAATTTCGAAACTTGCAGGGTTTCAAACCCGTGTTAAATTTACGATAGCCATGTTGTCAAGTGAAGAAGAAAATAACAGCAACTGCAACACAGAATAAAATGGAGATAATATTCTTCATCTTATCCGCACCATATTGGCACGAGGAGCAACTTCGTCAATGCCGTCTACTAGCTCAAACCCGCAACCATCAGGCAACCCGTACCAGCCGCCATCGGCCAGAACGTCCTACAGCTTGTTCTCTCCCAACTTCGCAGAGTGCCCCATCAGCTCCGACTTAGAATACAGTGATATCGAAGGAGAAATGGAAGTGTCCGCCGCCGAATTTTCTTAATTTAGGTCAGAAGACGTCAGCATGTACAGTGAACTGAATTGTGGGTACCGGCGCGTATGTTTTCGAGATGCTCGAGGAGTTCTGCAAATTCAATTTTGTGAAGGTACAATTCACTGGCAATCTTGCTACCATAATTTCGAAGGCTGTTATGTGCGGGACACTTTAACGTGCGAATATTAAAACTGTTACGTTTACAATTTATGCCCTAACTCTACGCTTCCTTGTTCGCTGGAGGAGTTGGTAAAACAAAATCGTGATGTCCACGTATACAAGGCAAGACTGTACGAAAGTGTAGTGTACGAACTTTTCCGACAAAGTAAAAATAATTGTGCGTGCAAATGGCAGGAGAAATGCGATGGACATAACCATGTTGTGAAAAGGCAAGGTTTCCCGGACTGGGCCTCCACCTGCACGCCTTCTGCATGCGAAGTGCACCTAGGCTCGAGGCCGAAACCTTCCACCAAGTCTTCTCGTAATGGTGGAGCGCGTCCTAGTAATAGGTTCATTCCCGAGAGCAAATATGCAAGTACATATCCTCTAGTGCACGGCGTAACCTACACTGACCAGCCGGCTGTTACCGCAACTGTGGATTGTTGTGACGATTATGTTCATTTCCTCCTTGAAAGAAGCGTCTTCGATGGCAAGACTCTTGAATTATCAGTGCAAGATTGTGACAGTGACGAGTGTGCAGTTCATTTGTACCGTCCACAAACAAAATTTCCCACAAACATCGACCCATCGCCAGAGGTGCTGGTGTGTGCGTGTGCATACGAGCTTTGCTCTGTCGTTAGAGAAACCCAGGAGATGAAAATCTCCCATTCCACTCGTAATTGTTTTAGTTGACGAAACACACACGTTTTACAGTGTATAAAAAATACTAACGTATATGATTAAGAGTTTTGATGTAAAAAAGTATGTGTTTAGGCTGTGCAAAAAAACATCATTATGTACAAATAAATTTCTATGTGTTAAATTATTTCATTATGTTTTGTTGTTTACAAATTTTTTTTGCATTTTTTCAGTAAATATGTTTATTATGTAAAATATTTTCTCCCACGTGTTTTGTAAATATTATATATNGTCCACAAACAAAATTTCCCACAAACATCGACCCATCGCCAGAGGTGCTGGTGTGTGCGTGTGCATACGAGCTTTTCTCTGTCATTAGAGAAACCCAGGAGATGAAAATCTCCCATTCCACTCGTAATTGTTTTAGTTGACGAAACACACACGTTTTACAGTGTATAAAAAATACTAACGTATATGATTAAGAGTTTTGATGTAAAAAAGTATGTGTTTAGGCTGTGCAAAAAACATCATTATGTACAAATAAATTTCTATGTGTTAAATTATTTCATTATGTTTTGTTGTTTACAAATTTTTTTGCATTTTTTCAGTAAATATGTTTATTATGTAAAATATTTTCTCCCACGTGTTTTGTAAATATTATATATNTTTTTTTGCATTTTTTCAGTAAATATGTTTATTATGTAAAATATTTTCTCCCACGTGTTTTGTAAATATTATATATATATGTATATGTTTATTTATCGCTAAATATCTACTTCAATTTGACGTGTAAATACAATGTATTTAGATATTGAATTAAATTTTTTACAAGTTTTTTGGAATTATGATGTAAAATAAATAATTTTGTTGCAAGTATTTGTGTAATATTTTCATTCGTATTCAAATCATTTTAAAATGACGTGAGTGTTTTGATTGCTGCTACATGCAAGCGCTAAGGAGTGTGCGTGGGAAGGGGGGGAGGGAGACACACAACAGGCAGGTGCAGGCAGTGTTCTTGCGTGACGTGTCAGAATGAAGGTCGTCACGTGATCACATCTCCTCCGTCAGCATACTCCCCTTACGTCTTCTCACTCTCGACAGGTAGTTAATGTAGGTCAGTAGCANGATCACATCTCCTCCGTCAGCATACTCCCCTTACGTCTTCTCACTCTCGACAGGTAGTTAATGTAGGTCAGTAGCAGTACCATTGTGCAGTGCACATTTTTTTAAAATTGAATACCCTTCTTGAAATGGTTATTTGCTAAATATTTCACACAAGTTAATTTTTTTTAATAGCAAAACAAAAAAAGCTAATAATATGCAGCAAATTTTACAGTATATTTTTGAAGTCATATTTATTTTGGCGCGTTGAGGGTAAAAGTTCAGTGTGCAACGGAAGTTGCGCGCGCACAGTGTAACGAAATTCGACAGTGAACGTGGTAGGCGTATGACCCAACGCGCATGCGCGTATCGTCTAGCTATATATGTACAAACGCAAGGTACACAACATAGCACGTGGTTATATAATTTTGGCTGTCTTTTAGTCAAGTACATTATTGTAAATTGAAAAACATTTAATTTATATAGTTTGAATTCAGTTATGATATGGTACAAGATCTGAATGAATATAAGCGTGAAATAATAACATACATAATATTATTTTATTTTAGTCACGCCAAAGAAGTATAACTTCTAACGCGCGTACATAAGTACACGCACCCATGTTTTTTTATTATTGTAGGTAAATAAGTCAAGCATAAATATTATGTAATAGGAGGCACTGTTGTGAAATATCGCACATACTTGTCCCTTCTCCAAGGGAAAAGTAAACGCAATCAATGTTTATACCAAAGAAAGGAAAATAAATACCCACGTTTTTTACATGGAGAAAAAATAAATTATTGAATACACACACAGTTAGAAGCTAAAAACATTTCGCTATATTTAACTAAAATCACAAATAAATATATCACTATATTGGTTCGCAAGTATAGGAGTAAAAAATGCATGTCTCTAAAATCACATTTGTACATCCATATAAATGTCTAATGTAGCTGCAGACTCTAAGATGGTAGAAAACTGAGCACTAATCCTTCCATGTAACATTTCCCGTCCGTAAGATCACGCACGCAGTTAGTCAGTTCGAGGTGTAAGTCGGCAACATTGTTACGTAAAGCACGTGAAATGCTTTCAAAGTTATCTAAACNTTAAAACCGACAGAAAATCAGTTCATGTAATAAGTAAATTGAAAAACATTTAATTTATATAGTTTGAATTCAGTTCTGATATGGTACAAGATCTGAATGAATATAAGCGTGAAATAATAACATACATAATATGATTTTATTTTAGTCACGCCAAAGAAGTATAACTTCTAACGCGCGTACATAAGTACACGCACCCATGTTTTTTTTTATTATTGTAGGTAAATAAGTCAAGCATAAATATTATGTAATAGGAGGCACTGTTGTGAAATATCGCACATACTTGTCCCTTCTCCAAGGGAAAAGTAAACGCAATCAATATTTATACCAAAGAAAGGAAAATAAATACCCACGTTTTTTACATGGAGAAAAAATAAATTATTGAACACACACACAGTTAGAAGCTAAAAACATTTCGCTATATTTAACTAAAATCACAAATAAACATATCACTATATTGGTTCGCAAGTATAGGAGTAAAAAATGCATGTCTCTAAAATCACATTTGTACATCCATATAAATGTCTAATGTAGCTGCAGACTCTAAGATGGTAGAAAACTGAGCACAAATCCTTCCATGTAACATTTCCCGTCCGTAAGATCACGCACACAGTTAGTCAGTTCGAGGTGTAAGTCGGCAACATTGTTACGTAAAGCACGTGAAATGCTTTCAAAGTTATCTAAACACTGGTGAATCTCATCCCGTCAGACAGATGGGAGGGTGGGTTAGCATCGAGAGGCAGGGGAGACCACATGTCTTCGCAACAAAGGCATCTTTCAGCATTTGTGTAAGCAATATCAGAGGCCGGAGATTACTGTACGGACACGGGTAAGTCCGTCACATCGTTGGAAGTAAGAGTCCCCGTTGTCTGCACATGGAAAACAGTCATTTCGGGCGATCCATTTTCCAGTTGCGGTATGTTGCCAGCTTCCAGCAGCGGGGAACCTTCAGTTATGTTGTCGCATGTAGCCAACTCCCCCTTCTGGGAGCCCTGAAAGGGTGGCGTCTGGGTGCTCCGGTCCGGAAGGGCGTCTTCGTCGCGACGCCGACTGTTGCTATAGGTGCAGCGCCGGATTCTACCATGGTCTCCGATGGTGCAGCGTGGCATCGCCCTGAGGCGATAGATGCAGAGGCACCCATCTTTTCGAATAACTCCTCCGCATTAATTAGGAGAGCCTCGTCACTCTCGGACCAGAAATCCATCGATGACATTACGATGATGACAGCTAATTTCCTTAAAGTAGCCACAAAACGGAGTCTTCAATACCAATACAACTATGGCGCATCGACGCCCGAACTAAAGCTTATAAGTGAGTACCCATCCCCCTCCTATAATGCTCTGCTTACCCCCCACCACAGCCTGCCTCCCCTTCGTCAGGTGTGTACGCCTGCGAATAAAAAATATTACCTATATATTCAATTTTATTGCCAGGTGTACAAAACCCTTAAATAAATCATTTTATTATTATTTTTTCTTTTAAATTATATACATTTACCATTAAAGTTTTAATGTTTTATCAACTAAATTCTGTCAATGGCCAATAACAAAGTAATGGAGTGAAGGACGGCCAAAAGCTAATAAATGGAGTGGGAGTTAATCGAATGGAATATCAACAGAAAAAATTTAAAAGGCTCATTTAAAATAAACGCAGACATTATAAGCAAAAATCTGAAGGTATTTGCAGGTGGGTTATCACAAACGTTGACAACTAAATTACGCGAGCAGGTGCAGCCCCATTCACCAATTCCAACTGGAAACTTTCTGGCAACTCACACACAACTAGCCACGGCTAAATTAACATTAATAAAATATTATAATATATATACTAATACACACATATTACTCTACTGGGATCCACACACATTTACTGTGTAAAAATTATGCCAAACCGAATTTCAACTGGGCAACCAAAACCAAATTTAGAATGCAAATGGAAAATGCGCAACCCTATTCACAGTGAACTAGCCCAACACAATACCACTCAATAAACACATTAAAACACTGAAACTGCAACCCACCTGCGAATTGCCCTACGACCATCAAAGAAAATGTGAGTAAACAAGATGATTGCCTCAGAGCTGACAGACGTGGCGATGACCCACACAGGTGTCCTGCTCACGCTGTGCACCCTGGCACTCTCTCCTGCTACAGCGGCACAATTGTGCTTCTCTACCTCTGGTCCGAGCCCCTGGCCGTGTTACTCTTGGGGGGGAGGGGGGTAGAGCTGGCCGCAACGACTGGAACCTAGTCCTTGCACGTGACTGTCTCTTGGAGTGTCTGTGGTCATCACACGAGAGGCAGGAAACTTGGTTCGAGCACTTCTCGCATCGTATCGTGTGCGTGGAAGAACCGCACAAGGCACAGTACTTGCCTTCACCACGCTTGCCTTCTGCGGCACAGGAGCTGCTGTCCTGGGAACTCCATCACCTCGTAGTCTGGATCCAGCGAGGGCGGTTCTGTCTTGGGCGAAGCAGTCTTCTCATCTCTCTGCTGCTGGCGGGCATTGCAAGCTTGTTAAGGCAACGCCACATGCCACTGGCCAATACAGCATAAGCTATCTACCGCGCATACGTGGAGAGGTGGAGGATCCGAAGAGCAGGCAAGGAGAAAGGAGCATCAGAGGAACCGAAACCGAATGTCGGCGAAGTTGTGAACTAATATCGATAGTCACGAGGAGCGCTCTGTGCACACCTTGCAGCCTTCCCGGGTACTCGGCATTTTACGGAAAAATCGTTGGGCAGAATTTTCTGCCAAACGCGTGTGCGGCCAAATGCCGCACAATGTACACGGACATCGTAGACACAACCTCACATGCGTACCGAAGTTGCAGCTGATTAGTAAGCGAACATAGAACAGACGTTTGTTTTTTAGAGCTGTGTTCACTCGTATAAATGACGTCCTTCATAGCAACAACAGCGCCTCTGTCCAATAGTGGCTGGCCCACCAGCGTTCTCCGGGACAAACTGGGGACAAACAACACGCACAGTACCACACCTGCCAAGTGTTTGTCGCGTATTCTCCGCTCTGTAACTCGGACCGTGTTTTGAATTATTCAGTGCGTTGTTTTGGAATATCGTGTTTGTATACTGCCGCCCCGCATAGTTATGCCAATAAAGTTATACGGTAGTAAGTAATGATATGCAATGTGTATTAAAAATAAATGGCGAGACTCGTAAGTACGGTATATTGGGAGGAGAAATACGCTCTTCGAGGTTAATTGAGCATTTTTAAAAGCCCTGCTGAACAAATACATTTCTCCTCATCTTGTAAAGTCTTCTGCCATACATGAAGTGTGCTCTGTCACGGGCTTTATCCCTGCACCAGCCAAGAGATAAACATGAGATCGCTAGGGACATTAATCTGTTACTAATATACCAGTTCATACTATGTTATGTATAATAACAAACACCAACTTTCCATTAATTTAAACAAAACACTCGCAATACAACTTCAAAATTTAGAACTATTTTAATTAGCTCGTTGCCAACTGAAGTGGCCGGCTGAGTGCCAGTGTGTATGGTAGCACGTGTGCAGTTATCTCTCTCACTTTGTTCTATTCAACTCGCCTCCTGTAATACGTTAGGAATTTCCATATCAATATGCGTAGACATTTTCAATGTGTAGCAGTCGGAGTGTGATGACGCGTGTTGTTCCAAGCCGGCGACATAGACGACTCTCCATCCAGTGCTGCAACTATTGGAAAACCTCCCGGCATCCCTACTGCATACAGTTCAACGGTAACGTTGCTTGACATGCGCGCAGTTCAGTTGGCAGCAACATGTAAACTACAGTGTTTCACTCACTGTCGGCTCCGGATATTCGCTCATTAATATCCAACTATTGGTCGTAATGTAGCGAGATGTGCTGCGGACATGCGCTGGAGGTATGGTGACGTCACAGCAAGTGTTGGAAGCATGTCTGCACAAGCCTTGCCATGTTACGGAAGGTATCCATCAACATATCAGGAGCCACGGCGTCAGTTCCTCACCGAACATGTCTTGAACTTTCATAATACTCCGCAGTTTGTTGCGATAGACTTTCACTTTCAGCATGCCCCATAGGAAGAAGTCCGGTGGAACAAGGTCAGGCGAACTGGGTGGCCAAAGTTCTTTGGAAGTGACACGATATTCAATTAAGGGCACAATCTCTCTCATGCTGGCGTTGGAAATGAGTCAAGTGGCGTCATCCTGCTGAGAATCGCCAGTAAAGAGTTCTGCACCATCCAAAACACTACCAGACTCTAGGAATATCCCCACGTAGGCACCAGTTTCCACTGTTGTGTTGTCAACAATGCGGCGCCCTGATGAAATACATTATGTTTCATCACGAAGGGGTGTCCATGCACAGTGTGACGATTCTCCGCAGCTAGCCAGATATTCGTGGAATGGACAACCCTACTGAGATGGAACCACACTTCGTCAGGGACTCACGTGTAGTCGAGGGTATCAGGTTGTGAGGCTGGAGCGAGTAACAACATCTGACTGTGTTCTCTTTGTCGGGAGGATACGACTGTAGCACAGCAGTAACGAGATACGCACACGGCTCTGCTTTCTTGGCAGCTCGTCGACACGTGTTTGTGGAAACTCTAATTTCCTGCGACTGACTTTGGCGAGGCACTTGCTGCATTGTCACGCCTGGCAGTTGTGTACGCCCTCCTTCGTGCACACCCTACAATGTCCCCTTGTTTCCAGTTCCTTCGCCAAGTATTGAATGGAAGACTGACTTGTAGTCAGTTTCCAGTCCCCAAACTGCAACAGACTGTCGCTATCACGTCTGTGTGTACTCTGTTGTTCAGTCTGTGAGGACATAAACACACGCTGCTGCACTGAGTAACGACTCGTCTTGTACCCAACAAGCACGAGCGACTATCAGGTGCGCTGCAACAGTAGGGGCGAGAACTCGGAATGAACGCACGTGCGGGTGGCATTAACGGCAGAGTCAATAATCCTGTAGTTCCAGGCCCAAGTTCCTGTTCAAAATGTAATATTTACATTTGCAGACAGTGATTATATTTAATTTGGTTTTCTGTCTTTTAGGCACTCTAATACTTGTTCACGGTATCTTTATCCTTTATCAAGCAAACATTTTGAAAAATCACCGCGTGTATAGCATGTTTGGCTGTTTGCTAAATAAATTATATATCACAAGCGAGTTCTGCTTCTGTTAGCATTAAAGTGGTTAAATAAATCTTTCACTCATATTTTGTTTATATATTATATAGTATTTGTACCATAGTCAGTGTGGATTAAACCGACAGAAACGTTGTAGTATTGCGTATATTGGTAATGGCTAGTAAGAAATAGTTTTTATGTAAAGTACTGCTAAACTGGGTTTTGGTGAGTTATTTGAAAATCAGACGTTTCTTACTCACACACAAACATTTCCAGTAAAACTGCAGGAACACATTTTATTGATATGTATTAAAAACATATATTTGTGATCGCCTGCCCTGCTTAGAAATACGGTGCGTTCTTTATAACTTTTTTCCTAAACTCGCGCATGTTTTTATTTCCATGTGGCGGAAGGATGCGTTATGAGTAGTCAGAAAGTATAAAACTATCAGGACTTCAGGAAAGTTATAACTTACTACGTATATACTATAGCATCTTTATAGATGAATGTAGTGTAAGTGTTCTTAATTTCCCATGTAGCGGGTTCATAGAAAATGCACTGGAAAGTGTATGTCAAGCACAACTTTTAATAATGCTCGAGCAACATGTTATAGAGCCGGAAAGCGCATACGGAACGTGTATCATGCAGTCTTGTGTCTAGCAGAGAGTGCCGTAGTGTGTTGATAGGTAGCGCCTGCAACATCTACAACCCGCACTACAGTACCGTGCTCCTGGTTGCCTACGTCACAATCACTCGCCCGTTCAGTATTTCTGAAAGGTGTCCAGGACATTTTACACTCTGGAAGGCAGTTTGCGTTTCTTATTTACGTTACTAATGTTAATTTATTTTGAAAGTAAAATAATGTCTAATACGAGTGTTTCACAATATTTTTTAGGTATGAAATATCCGGAACATACTACTAAACATACCTTACCGACACCTTTGTCTCTATTATTATAATCAAATGCTAGGTTCACCGCTGAAATCTCAAGAGGCTAGTCGACGAGATAAAGACTGCACGTTAATCTAGTTCCTTGCTCATAGAGGCGACGATGCATGCGATGAACGCAACTAGGTCGCCCTTAGCGCTGCCACGCAAATAGGTGTCGAACACGCGGAATACTTCGAGCCAGACGGCGTCCTTCTAGCTGTGCCTCAGGCAGCGATAAAGGCGACACTGCCACGCGCATCAAGTACTCCATCGCCTCTGTGAGCAAGTCTCTGAACTGACGTGCTGTGAGCTGACAGCGACACGCAGCTTCTCTGACTGCGCGGCGACGTAGAGACCAGCTGACAGTCAACACTGACTACGTCAGTCAGTGTCTTGTCACTGCCCTGGCTGGCTTGCCGTCCCTAATCACTTCGTAACGTATGAGCTAGCTACACTTCAAATAACCGACACAACAACCATGCCCATAGCCACTATCACACACGTCATAAAACAACATGCTGCAATTAACATTAACAACCACGATGTTTTCCATTTTTTTCCGTTCACATTTTACTTCCAAACAAGATTTTTATAGCGGTTTTTTGTCTGACTTGTCTCGAAAATATTTTCCCTCGATAGTTATATTATTACAGATATTTAGATAGTACAATTCTCTCACTTTCGTTTTTCATCTTATTAAATTTAGTGTTTTTAATTGACACAGAAATATATGTGACGAGCAACGTGGACACGAGTCAAATTAATCTATTTTCGTGAACGGAAATGTACGTTTATAAAAGTGTCTTTGAATTTCCCAGTACTACAGATGAGTTACTATTGGATACCATGCATAGATTCTTGAACAAAGTGTTGAAAGTTTGCCAACTTGCTACGCAGTTATGCAATGGCTATGGTTATGCAATGGCTATGGTTATGCGTGACTGGCAAAAACAACTACAGTATATACATTGGTTTAATATTTCACTGTTTTCGTGATGATTATAGTTATTTAAATTTTAGCACGGCCTTAAGAGTGGTGATTTCTCTACGTATTTATTAGTTAGTAAATCTTAAATTAAATTTTTGAATTATATATAAACTGATGATATAGTATAATAAGTTAAAAAAAGGGAAGAGAAATAAAAATACTGAAATTTTATTCAAATGACAGTAAAATTGTGAACTCACATCGGAGAGGCTTAACCTAGGACTTTTGTCCATTTATTATATTATATTTGATTCTGTGGCATTGCGTGGTCTAGGTCTAATATATTAATCTGTTATTTGCTGTTGTATGTTCGATTAAAATTGAATGTGTCTTGAAAATTAATAATTATATTGTTTATTTTCTTTCTGAGGACAATGCACGTTTATTTAATGCTCATCTCTGTATTTAACGTAACTTTATTTTCTTTCGTGTTGCCAAGTAAATGTTTGATATTGTTGGCGATAACAAGTATTTTTGGAATCATTAGGACCTCAACTAATCAAATAAAGAAAACGGAGAGTTGCCTAGATGTAAGTCGTATAATTTTATGATATGATGAATATTAAACTTCTTCTCATTCATCTACAAACGAAGTGATAACTCGTCACAATAACAGAAGTGAAGTTTGCGTTTACATGGAAACTTCTCTGCTCTTGAAGACAAAACTAACACTTTTATAGTTTTACTGTTTCGCTAGACTTCATCGCAATTTAGGCAAAAAGGTATAATTAGTCATCATTCCATTCCATAAAAATAAAATTATTCTTTTTAATAACTTATTAAATGAACATGATGGATTGTAAAACGTGTTACATCTGACGCGACACGTTTAATTGCTATAGAATCAACGAGCGACTTAATTGGTCGACGGCCAGCCAGTAATAAACGTTGTACAGCACAGTAGGCGTGTGCGGTGTAGCCAGGACCAATAGGACGAAGGTAAGTGGAAGTACAGAGACCAACACAACTGATATTGCTGTAGTGGAGAATATAGGCAACTCACTTCAATATTGTCCTCAGTGACAGTAAATATGTGTCGTCTTCAGAAGGTTAGTCTTCGTGTCGTCAAACACATGTGGGCAGCATGCAGAGGGGAATTTGTTACTAGATGCATCCTCTTGTATGTCGGTGGTGTCCTTTCCTTTCAAGTGAAGCAATATGGTCGCCAATCGACCGCTCTACATTGTTATGTAGCGAGCTCTTTCACAGAGATGGAGGCAGAAAGGCTTGTGTTCGATTGAGACTTGATTAGTTTGTTGAATGCGTAGGCTGTAATCTGTTTGTTCTTGTCCCGAGATTATATTTTCGTGATTGAGGAAATTTATTGGAATGGTACGATAATGAATTTCGAATTTTCTAAACGGGTTTTGTTCCTCGAGCGAAACTATATATTTCATGTTGTTCCCTCACTCGTTATTCGTACAAAAATTTGGAAGCATTATGATTTATTAAATTTTTCTTGTTGAAATATATTTCAACCGTACTTAGTTATTTCAAACGCGACATATCGTAAACGAATACGTATGGATTTCTAAAATGTAGTAAACAGAAATATAATTTTAAATCAAAAAATTAACTAATACTGACATATAAATAAGTTTAGCTTGATGTGTTCAGTATTCAGTCTTGACAGCGCGGGGTGAATTGTGGGTAATAGTGGCGTTGCCCGCGGACAAAGTCGAGCTGAACTCTGGTCTCTCGGCGCACATGACGCGGATATAGCTGCGTTTACAATCGGGGGAAAAACTATGCGTTAAGAATAGTGCAGTAACCGCCGTTCTCGCACACAGAACTACGTCTTCTGGATTTACGATTCACATTTCACGTGATCATTGTTAAGTCCAGGAAACTCGCGACAAGCCTGTCTTCTTTACTTTTGGATGATGACTTTTCATACCCTAACTTCGTATAACGCAAACATAAATAAGCAGATCGCTATTCAAGGCAGACATTTCTTAGCACAGAAGTCCACAAATATAATTATAAACATGCACATCAGTTTAATATTCTTGGTGCCTACATTACTGTCACTAGCAGTTTCCTGTCACAACACCGACTGCTCTGTTTTCATTGGTCACTGCCACACAATTTTACTTAAGATACAGAATATAACTAAGTATTTTTTTACCACTTGAGGAAATCGCAACACCGCACACGACCTGCCAAGTTTCTATTGGAAAACAGTTCATAAGATAACAAACACATTTCCAGTTCTTCTATACACGTATTAACGTACAAGTTAACACTTAGTTGTATTGTGAAGGCGGGTATGAGGCCGCTGTGGCTGGTACATCGGTGCGGTGACGTCATCTATCAGTTGTGCGGTGTGCGCTGCTTCTGCGCACCGGTTCCAGGTAGGATAGTGACGTCATCCGCGTGGTCCTGCAGCCCAGCCTCCAGCCTTGTGCCCCAGGAGCACATGCACAGTGTCACACCGTCTACCAACACTGTGCAACACTGTACCACACACATCCACCGCCTTGACAATGACACCTCCTCTGCCTTCGCATCAACTATTTATTCTCGCACTTATTATTAGCGCATTTCATTTAGCAGAGATATTTTATGTTGGCACTGAAATAAAGCTTCAGTATAACCCAACTCTTTGCTATTAATAATATACAGTTTATAATGCATCTCATATCCATTATGACATAAGCAAGTTCCCCTTTCTCTGTGCATGCCTCTCTTTTCCTAGTTGTAAAGTAGTCGTTTGTGCCTATATTAATAAAACATATGTCTAATCAGACAACATTGATCGTCACTTTCTACTTAATAATCAAACACAAATTTTCACTGCGGGTTTTAGTGTGCAAAAATAAGACTGCACGTAATTTTTTTACTACTAATTGTAATAAAGCATAAGTTTTATATTCAGATAAGTGCAAGTCCGCTTAGTGAAAGGTTTCACGAAGTACAAATTAAACAAAGAGTTTGGTGAAGGAACAGCAAGTAGNTAACATTCAGGACTGTGTTAGTTGCCTGCGATATACTGGTGCCGATTCCCTTATTCAAATTACACAAGTAACTTATTATTCTAAATCGGAGTTTGAAGAAAATTACAGTGGTTAATAAGATTTTATTACCAAAACAATATAAAAACTTTGTCTTAGAAGAGTTTGGTGAAGGAACAGCAAGTAGCAGCTAGGTATTTTATACTTTGTATGTCATCTAAGCAGCTAAGTTTTCCATTCCTTCAGAAAATGGCTCCAAAGTAAACATTTTGAGTGGTACTAAGTTACAGGTTTACGGTAGCTAATTGTAACAAAGTTTTACTGAAAGTGTTAGATTCAAGGTTAGAGGTACTAGAACCTAGTTTAAGCGAGTGTGTGACATGAATCAGCGCTAAACACGACAACTGAAATGCACAGGTTTGTAGCTGCCAGTAACTTACAGAAAATACGACAAACTTCAATCCCNCGAGTGTGTGACATGAATCAGCGCTAAACACGACAACTGAAATGCACAGGTTTGTAGCTGCCAGTAACTTACAGAAAATACGACAAACTTCAATCCCAGGCAGCAGTTTCTGCCGACTTTGTTGACAAATATTTGACCAGAGTTAGACTGTAAATCAGTGCGTTC
>NQII01000701.1:0-16585 GCA_002778355.1 Clitarchus hookeri
TGTTTTATATAATAGTTACTAGCATTAAAATATCTTGTAACTAAATCTAATCCAATTAAAATAAATTGAGTATATAAAGTTCTGTTCTTAATTTTATTTTTCGAGAATTCCTGCGTTGAAAGACTTTACCATAGCCCTTAGATTATATTAGATAACGTCTTTATTAATATTGTGACGAAATTAAGGCAACCTGCTTTCTCTTCCACTTAACCACATTTTTCAATTTAGATCCACGTGTTGCAGTTTAAAGTCCAAAACTGCACTTAAATTTGCTATATAAATTCATTTATCATTACTGCTTAATGCCATTAATTACAATAATTTTCACACAAGATTCAGCAAATAATTTCTAAAATAATAACAAAGGAAAATTCTTTCGCAGTTTTATCCACCCAAAATTCAGGACATTCACATTAAAATATTCACATTTAAACAAAGCCGCAACTTCTACACACACGAACAAACGCACACATCTACAAAGCACGAGCACAAACGCATTAATGAAAACACGAGCAAACGCACATCTATAAAACACTACCACTAACATATCTACAAAACACGAATACACACACATGTGCATAACCTCAACAGATCACCAAAGTCAACAAAGTCAATGTTAGACCTGTTAATTATTTAATATTACAGTACACTGAAGGCTTGCGACTTAGTATTTCAAGGTGGTAATAGAGTTATTTATTTTTCTGTAATTTATCAGTAAATATCTAAACACACATGTGGCAGCCCGTTCATATTATTGTCGCTCTTACAGCGAAAGATGAACCATTATATGATGTATGAGATAAGAAAGATAACGTGTTTTAATGTGATTATTAGTATGAAGGAAACTAAATCTGTTCGGAGGATTACGATGAAACCCTGTCAAAGGAACTTTCTTCAGCAGCGTTATCACATGAAATGTTTGGCGGTTTTTAAAATTAAGCCCAAATAGTTAATTTTTATATTCTGAGATGTGGTCCTTGGGTTTATGTTTCGAAATTAGTCTAATGTAAGAGTTTTGAATTCTTTCTAACTGTAAGTTTAGTTCTTCAGAGATATCACTGTAAACTAGGTCAGAATAAACCAGAGTCGGTGTCACGAGCATTTCCGTCAATATTTTCATCGTTTTCTGGGGTAAAAAGTCCTTGATTCTTCTTTGGGTGTTCAGCACCGCATACGACTTTTTGCAAATATGCTTCACTTGTTCTCTCCCAGAAATAGTATCGTCCATAATTGTACCTATGTTTTTTTACATTGTTTGGGAGAGGTACTGGTGTATTATTAAGTATTATATCTCGTAACTGTGCATTATTAACATAACTCTAATTTGGTTTAGAGCCAATAATAATGCACTGTGTTTTTACGTGTTTAGTATTCTTATTAGACAAACCTTAAATGTGTGAAAGATTTTTGTTCATTGATTCAATGTCATAGTGTAATGTACATGCACTACGTGATACGTAAATTTGTAAGTCGTTGACATAGAGACGATATTCACCATTTTCAAAATTATACGGCAAATCTTTAATGAACAGAGAAAAGAGTAACGGACCAAGAATAAAACCCTGGTGACCACAGAAATTATCATTTTCTTTTAAAAATTATGGAATAATAATTGGATTAACAGTAAAATATTAATGATGGTAACCATTTCTCGGTGAGCGTTGATCGACGCACGAACACAAGACACCAGTCCACGGCCATATGATATTTTATACGACGAGGAAGGACACGCGGTAACAGGAAGTGGAAAGTAATCGGGGCTTAACGAACTGTTCGTCCAACCGTGGCCAAACTGCAGCAACTTGCACCGACAATTACGTATGTTAATTGTAAGCTGGGTGGTCTTTATCTCGCCTGATGTAACCTTCTCAACTTAATTAGTTTTAACTGCAAAATCTTATCAAACAACTGCGCATTCTCGCAATGGAAAGGGACGAAGTTCTCGCCAGCCAGCAGGGAAGTCGGTTATCGCCAATTCAGCAGGAAAACCAGTAGCTGCGTGTGTACAAGCTTCATGGTACCCTCATGCACTAACGCTTCAGCTTCAGGTCCTGAACCTTTTTATTAACAAATTTTTAGCGGGACAAACCTTTGTCACGTTGATTTTAAAGTTGATTTGACTGGATAATAGGAGGGGTCTTTCACTAAAGATGTATTAAACAGAAACTGGAACTGGAAATATTCACAAGCTGCTCTGGTGTCGGACTAAGCTTCAAAGTTAATAAAGACTTTGCGTTTAATTAAGCGCTTCTGATTGCCCTGCTTAAGATCTACTTCTCTCCTCTTTTTACATCCATCCAGCATGAGTAAAATATACACTTCTGTATAATAGCCCTAATAATGACTTTATTCATGCTTCAGTAAAATGAAAACGTGAAACTGTTAGGAAACTATAGTCTGTTCGCGGTTACTTTGCACTTTTTGAATGAAACCTTTGAAAAACCATCCCATGTATGAAGTGTGAGTGGTTGTTTTCTAAATGTGTCACGTATCACAAGCGTATTGCACTTCTGTCAACATAAGTGTCTTATTTTTTATTAAATTGAACTTGTATTTATATTTTATAAATAAATTATAATATTTAATGTATAATTAATACGAATAAAACAGCGAGAAAAGCATGTGTGTTGGTAATGCCTAGTATGAAATAGGTTTTATGCAAAATATTATTACAATGAGTGCGCACGAATGTGGTGCATTGTCCCATTGGTGTAATTTTCTATACTTGGTTAATCATTGTTTGCATGATGCGGAGGAATATCCTAGAAGTAGGACTTTAGCAGGGCTTCAGAAAAGTTATAAGTAACCGTAAATGGACTATATGTGAGTTACTAATAAGCAAATTGGTATTCCAATATGTGCAAAGTAAACAAAAAAATACCACCTTAATTTGCTGTAAATTAAAAAATTCACTCGTAATATGCCAATGTGTACGGTGGCAGAAATGCAGTTAAAGGGTTAATGGCCAGTAAAGTTTTTAAAGTTGATAAAAAAAAAGTGCTTGCTTTACCGTGTACTCCTATAAGTATGTTTTCTGCTTACTTTTAAACTACAGTCTGGTACTACTTGGAGTGTCTTGAGCCCCGTAATAGCCCAAATGGCCCATAAAGTGAAATGCAGTTGGGAGGAGCACTTTAAGGAAAATATACACTACAGGGATTTGGAAGAAAAATAAGAAAATTACGTAAATGTGAATCAAATTTTATAGTGTTTGTCAAATTACCGAGCAAATATTTATTTCTGTGGATATATTTTTTACGCCTTAATTTTGTGCATTTTATTCAGGCGCAATATATAATGGAAACAACGCGTAAGAGCAAAACGTTTTACATAAAAGTTTGTAAAATAGTACTGTTTGTAATTGCCTGGTAGGCTTACTTAGCGTCTGACTGAGATGGCAAGCGCAACAATGCCAAGAATGTTGTGTAATTGTACAAAACAAAAGACATTGGAATCTTTTTGCTAAAAAAAACCCTACTTAAGAATAAAAAAAATTTTCAAACAAAAATTTAGTACATGTATTTTTAATGGAACAAATTACATGTTTTTAATTCAATCTTACATTATTGAGAAGTAGAAATAAAATCATTTATTTTGTTCCGTCTAAAACAACTGTTATCAATAATAAGAGAGAGGAGAAAACATATTTAAAATTGTATTGGCACAATTTTTTTAAAGCATATGGGAAAAGCCAGGTACTTAAAATGTTTCGAGGTCTTAATTAAATAAAAGCGTATAAATAATTTCCTAATTGATTCATACACAATCTCCAAAAAAAAAAATTCCGAACTTAATGCCTCTACAATAATGGCTATCACTAGCTATGTACAGCTAATATTTACATAATCATCCGTTATCTCACAGAAATTAAGAAAATAAAATAATTAAAAAAACAGTTTATATAAAAATAATTTATAACACCTATTGAACCCAGTAATCTTTAAAATGTTAGCTTCGATATCTGATAGGTTTGATATTTACTGTAAATCAAGTCTATATCAGTAGAATAGAATAGCCGAGCCTGGAGTAAGGAGCTGGGGTCCGGCACCGACGCCGACCACCTGCTCTATCACTCCGGTCGGCCGGCAGCTATATTGTATCCAGGTGACCTTGACCTTGACCGCGGTGACATTAAACCCCAAAAAATTTAAAAAAATAATTTTTTTATTCGAAAAAATTGAAAAAATTAAAAATAGAGGGAAAAAATTACATTGATGTCACACGGATGCCATATTGGATGACCTTCACATTAACCCCGAAAACCTTGATTTTTGAAATCACAAAAAATTCTTTAATAATACCAAAATAAATCTGAAATCATTGTAAAAAATCTAAAAAAACACCCTAAAACAACACAAAATATTATAAAAACTCTCAAAATTAGAAAAAAATCACAATTTTTTTTAAAAATTATAAAAATTAAACCCTAAAAATAATTAATTACTTCAATTAATTTTTTTTTATGTATGTAACCATACTCAACTGCTTATTCCGCTGCTCATGTCGTTTTGCTTGCCTTCAAGCTTACCGAGTACATGTCTTAACCATGCACACGGCTCCACGACTTGGGATGGGCTGCTTTAGCACTTTTAACAGGTGCGCACCTGCATGGTGTTGGAAAACCATGAAGTCTGCGCATGTGGGAAGTGCAGCATTTTCTCACGTCCGCACCTGCACGGTGGCTAGTAACCGTGAAGTGTCTGCGCGGTGAACTTTGCTCCTGTGTCGTGTAACACGATCTCCGCATCGCACTCGGCAGCTCTCTACAGTAGTTCGCTGTCCTTCCAGAGGTCTTAACGCTAGCTAGCCGCAGTTTGAAAATAACACTACAGAGTAAACATTCATTTTTTCACACCAAAGTCAATTTTGTAACAACCCACGGAAAATAGCTTTACTTTGTAAACAAGGTACAATATGCTTAGCCCGGGAAGGCCCCTCCCAGATGGGTTGAAAAACCTTGTGGCCGAATCGCTAGCCGCTAATTATTCATCGTTAGTCCTCACAGCTCTTCTCGAGAAAATTTTTTTTATTGTTAAAATATATTTCGTCCTCGTATTATCTTCGCTCAGCTTTAACTCATGGTCGCACTTAAAGCAGACAACTGACTACTGCCATACCACCCATCAATGCAAACGATGATGGACAACCTCGAAAAAAGTCTTTAATAAGAGCCCCGTGGCTAACCTCTTCGCACAAAATCTTCACAAAATTTTCGTAAAACATTTCTACCACAGCTGACCATACCAAATGGTCATACTAACTTACAAAGCCAACTGACCATACCAACCCACTAGTTGCGAAACATTTCTCAAAAATATTCCCTTCATTTCATTCGTTCGCCAAATAGAAATCATCCATTGTAAACGACCCGAATAAGACACAATACTTCATATAGAACCATAGCTCTCCTACTGCACATTCTCACATACATTTTNTGTAAACGACCCGAATAAGACACAATACTTCATATAGAACCATAGCTCTCCTACTGCACATTCTCACATACATTTTATTTAAAACAGACTCCCGCAATCGATTGTTTACTCCACTTAATTAATAAGTCTTTCAGGGAAACAGGAAGGACTGTATAATAAATAAAACACTCATTAGNGATTGTTTACTCCACTTAATTAATAAGTCTTTCAGGGAAACAGGAAGGACTGTATAATAAATAAAACACTCATTAGTATGTATAAATATTTTTAATTTATTTTATTATTGTTTACATTTTATTTTTCTAATTATTTTGTAACATTAGATCTTTACATTTCTCAGTTTGAAGATCATGGATAGTAGCCAACAGTCTCATCTGATGTAACCNATACACATGATAATTTGCTGATATCTCTAGAAATCCCTGCGCTCCACAGATCTCCCGGCAGGCTAGAGGCGTACGTGGGTGAAGGGGGGGGGCAGGGTTGCCTACACAGCAGGACGCGCAGCAAGACACGTGGCTGCAGTCCACCACCTGCCTCGTGCCACGTGTTGCCTGGTTATGCTCGGGGGTGGGGGAGGGAGTGGTTGTGGGCCAGCGTCGCTCTAAAATTCCTAAACCGTCACACGACAAATTCAATCTTACATTATTGAGAAGTAGAAATAAATTCATTTATTTTGTTTCGTCTAAAACAACTGTGATTAATAATAAGAGAGAGGAGAAAAAATATTTAAAAATGTATTAGCACAATTTTTTTTAAAGCATATGGGAAAAGCCAGGTACTTAAAATGTTTCGAGGTCTTAATTAAATAAAAGCGTATAAATAATTTCCTAATTGATTTATATACATTCTCCAAAAAAAAAATTCCGAACTTAATGCCTCTACAATAATGGCTATCACTAGCTATGTACAGCTAATATTTACATAATCATCCGTTATCTCACAGAAATTAACAAAATAAAATAATTTAAAAAACAGTTTATATAAAAATAATTTATAACACCTATTGAACCCAGTAATCTTTAAAATGTTAGCTTCAATATCTGATAGGTTTGATATTTACTGTAAATCAAGTCTATATCAGTAGAATAAAATAGCCGAGCCTGGAGTAGGAGCTGGGGTCCGGCACCGACGCCGACCACCTGCTCTATCACTCCGGTCGGCCGGCGGCTATATTGTATCCAGGTGACCTTGACCTTTACCGCGGTGACATTATCCCCAAAAAATTTTTAAAATTAATTTTTTTATTCGAAAAAATTGAAAAAATTAAAAATAGAGGGAAAAAATTACATTGATGTCACCCGGATGCCATATTGGATGACCTTCACATTAACCCCGAAAACCTTGACTTTTGAAATCACAAAAAATTCTTTAATAATTCCAAAATAAATCTGAAATCATCGTAAAAAATCTTAAAAAAATCCTAAAACAACACAAAATATTATAAAAATCCCTAAAAACTCCCAAAATTATAAAAAATCACAAAATTTTTTTAAAAATTATAAAAATTAAAAACTAAAAATAATTAATTACTTCAATTAATTTTTTTTTATGTATGTAACCATACTCAACTGCTTATTCCGCTGCTCATGTCGTTTTGCTTGCCTTCAAGCTTACCGAGTACATGTCTTAACCATGCACACGGCTCCACAACTTGGGATGGGCTGCTTTAGCACTTTTAACAGGTGCGCACCTGCATGGTGTTGGAAAACCATGAAGTCTGCGCATGTGGGAAGTGCAGCATTTTCTCACGTCCGCACCTGCACGGTGGCTAGTAACCGTGAAGTGTCTGCGCGGTGAACTTTGCTCCTGTGTCGTGTAACACGATCTCCGCATCGCACTCGGCAGCTCTCTACAGTAGTTCGCTGTCCTTCCAGAGGTCTTAACGCTAGCTAGCCGCAGTTTGAAAATAACACTACAGAGTAAACATTCATTTTTTCACACCAAAGTCAATTTTGTAACAACCCACGGAAAATAGCTTTACTTTGTAAACAAGGTACAATATGCTTAGCCCGGGAAGGCCCCTCCGAGATGGGTTGAAAAACCTTGTGGCCGAATCGCTAGCCGCTAATTTTTCATCGTTAGTCCTCACAGCTCTTCTCGAGAATTTTTTTTTTTAATGTGAAAATATATTTCGTCCTCGTATTATCTTCGCTCAGCTTGAACTCATGGTCGCACTTAAAGCAGACAACTGACTACTGCCATACCACCCATCAATGCAAACGATGATGGACAACCTCGAAAAAAGTCTTTAATAAGAGTCCCGTGGCTAATCTCTTCACACAAAATCTTCACAAAATTTTCGCAAAACATTTCTACCACAGCTGACCATACCAAATGGTCATACTAACTTACAAAGCCAACTGACCATACCAACCCACTAGTTGCGAAACATTTCTCAAAAATATTTCCTTCATTTCATTCGTTCGCCAAATAGAAATCATCCATTGTAAACGACCCGAATAAGACACAATACTTCATATAGAACCATAGCTCTCCTACTGCACATTCTCACATACATTTTATTTAAAACAGACTCCCGCAATCGATTGTTTACTCCACTTAATTAATAAGTCTTTCAGGGAAACAGGAAGGACTGTATAATAAATAAAACACTCATTACTATGTATAAATATTTTTAATTTATTTTATTATTGTTTACATTTTATTTGTCTAATTATTTTGTAACATTAGATCTTTACATTTCTCAGTTTGAAGATCATGGATAGTAGCCAACAGTCTCATCTGATGTAACCCCGATCCTTCATTACATCTATGATTAAAAATATCTCAACAAATCATTAGAGATCCCCGCGTTTTTGCAGGTCAATCAAATATCTGAGTCTATCCNTCCCCGCGTTTTTGCAGGTCAATCAATTATCTGAGTCTATCCACAAGTTCACTCGGGTCTTCGGGAAATATGTAACGAACGATCTTGACGCCTTCTGCCTTCTTCACACCACTTGTCGAAGGAATCTAGTTGGTGATATGCATGGGAACGCCGAGAGAATAATCAAACTTCTCATCAGATTCTTCTTCATCACCGTCGTCGTAGTCATCATCGATGCTGTCTTCATGATCGTCTTCACCTCCTGTATCATTCTCAATATCAAGTTCAGGAAAAACTTTTAAAATTAAGCTAGCGTGCAATTAACTGCATCGCGGAGGTAGGATTCGGAGCATCAACTTCGGATGTAATGAGTCTGTCTAATATTTTGAATGATAGGGTTCAGTAACCTGAAATATTTACACTACCATAATTTGGAAAATACGCGCCTGGCCCATTATAAACACATACGTTTATATGGCATACCATAGCGCTCCTTGTGTGAAAAATTTGGTGGAAAACGGTTGATTGGTCTCCAAGATATTGCATTAAAACTTTATTTATTTAAACAGTGATATCTTATAAAAACAGGTTAAAAATAGTTTCTGTATATGATATTTCTAATAGATACTATCAGCATAAAACGTTTGATTGAATATGGTTGAATTGTTAAATAGATATGTCAAACATATCTTAATATGTATATGGCCGCCATTTCGAATATCAATGTCTGGCATTATTTAAATCATGTAACTTTACATGACCTTGTGTAGTTGTGCAAAATTTGGTGGAAATTAGTTGAATTGTCCCGGAAATATGGCAAAATGTTTAATTTGCTCACCTCTCACTATTTTGCAAAAAAATCCTGCAAAAAAAGATCTCTGGATGCATAAATAATGCTTCTAATTAATACTGTTAGCATACAAAATTGGTTGAATTTTGAAACGTTTCATAGATATGAAAATGCATCTATATTATTTAAACAAGCCCCATTAAAACATCCCTGCCACACATGGCACATGCTTATTTACATACCCTACTGTAGTAATACTTAGTGAAATTTTTGTATGAATCGGTTCATTGGTACTTGAGATATGGCATAAACATCAATTGTTCATGTGACAATCACCATAAATTGAGGACAAAAAGTTTACGAAATATCACATTTGATGATTGTCATATATACGATATACAAATTCAAGTGTAAATCTGTTACAAAGTATTGTAGACATGGCACACTAAGTTAAAATATTTATATAGGCACCATTCGTAAAATAAGACTTTTAAACACTTAAAAAAAAACATAAAAATATGGCCTACCACAGTACAGCTTCTGCGCCAAATTTTAAGAAACCGGTTGATTATTTCCCGAGATACGACATATAACTTGTATTATTTCATGGAGGTCATCTTATAAAATGGCGGAGAAATGAGGCATTGCATTAACAATTTTGATGGATATAATTGATACTGTAAGCATACAAAGTTATGTTGGAATTTGTTTCGTAGTTTTGTAAATAAATAAATAATGAGGCAAAACTTTTACATGGCAACCATTTTGAAAATATATGTGCGCGAACCTCTCAAAGTTTATCACTTAACATGGCCTGCCATAGTGCTATTTATTTGTCAACTTAAGTAGAAATCGGTTTTTCGGAGATATCACATAATTTTATTTTGTCATATGATAATATTTCTCAAAATAGCGGCCAAAAGCTATTTTGTGTGAACATATTTAATATTTTTAATATATACAGCCAGCATACATTCTTGCATTGGAATTAATGACATGGTTTAGACGATATAACATAAAAAGTAAAATATATATAGCCATTATTTTGAAAATAAGTGTCTGACATACCTAAAACATATCAGTTAACATCACTTACCGTAGTACTACTTGTTTGCCATATTTGGTAGGAATCGGTCAATTGTTTTCCGAGATATGACATACATTTTTTTAAAATTTTTTTGGCATTATCTTACAAAATGGAGGATCTGTGTAGAAATATTTTATGATTGTTATATTTACTACGAGCATACAAAGTTAAGTTGGAATTGAATACATGGTTTCGAAGATATAGCATACTATCTAGCATAGCTAGGTGGCCATCATTTCGAAATTAAGTGTCTGACATACTTGAAAAATATTTGTACATATCAACTGCCGCAGTAGGTACTACTTGTTTGCCAAATTTTCTAGCAATGTTTCAATTGTTTCTCGAGATATTACACAAAAACTTTATTAATTCATTTAGCGCTATCTTACAAAATAGCAGAAACAAGTTGTTGCTTGTGGCTTATATGATACTTGTAATAGATACTGTCAGCATACAAAATTTGGTTGAAATTGGTCAAATGGTATGTTATTTATACCAAATATATCTAAAATATTTGAATGGCCGGCATTTTTAATACAAGTACCTAATTCATTTCAATTATTTACAGTTAAATGGCCTATCATAGCATTACATATGTGCAAAATTTGGCAAAAATTGGTGTTGTTTTTTTTAGATATAACTTATATTAGCTTTATTTTTTCATGTGGCACTATCTTCCAAAATGGTTGACCTACAACCATATTTACTTCTGAATTCAATGCCTACAACTTGCGCTGCCAGTATACAAAATGTGGTTTCAGTCGGTTAAATGATTTCCGATATATGACATCACACAACATTTTTAAATGGCCGCACGGTACACACACACGCCCAGACACGCATACACTCACAGACACACGCATACGTTCCTACATACACTCGCATACACACAGACACACAGGCTGGAAAGTGATCTCATAAGCCTTACTTTTCTTCGGTTGACATACAGGTGGCCACATGAATAGCAGAGAACGACCAATAGAATCGCTCGTTTCGTGCAAAAAAATCTCCTGAAAATATGATGTCCCACTTTTTTCGTACGATATCTGCCTTGCACGAGATATTCTCGCATGGTATTTAGTNTCTCCTGAAAATATGATGTCCCACTTTTTTCGTACGATATCTGCCTTGCACGAGATATTCTCGCATGGTATTTAGTATGAGAGTGCCATCTTGCACGGGTTTTGCAGCTATCTTGCGTCGTGTAAAAGCTGCTTAAATTGCCGTAAACACACATACTGTTTTTTGTTCTATGTCTCGACTGCTATAGGATGTTCACTGTAAAATGAGCACTTTAAAAAACCCTGTTTAAGATACATATGTATGCACATTGTGTATTCTCTTGCCTTATGTAAAAATTAACGTTTCCATGAGCCTAATTACTTTATTAATGTTCGGTCAAGTAAAACTGTGAAATTATTAGAAAAATTTATATTATACAAATCTGCTCATTTTTACACTTCGATACATTAAAATACACAAAGTGAAAAAAATAATTTAAGTTATCACAAACGGTTACCGAACACTTTTATTCGTCGTTAAGATATGGAACTACTTTCCACCCATCGTTACCAACTTTAATGGGCAAATGTCATGGCAGTGCGTCAATTAAAATATATGCATTCAAGGGGCAGTGACATTTTTCTAAGGTTCATTTCCAAAGTGCTCACTTTATCGTGAACAGGCCTTCAGTTGCATTAATGAGATAGTCCCGTGCGCAGAATTTCGCAGGGTGCCAAGCGTGTAGGAATGATGGGCCATTCTGTACACGAGGTCTCCAGCGGCCGAGGCAGCAGACCCGGCCCCAGCAGGCACTGGCGTCATAACGAGCCACGCGGCTCCCGTGCGCCATTGTGCAGGTGCACTGGCCGCTGACGGCCTGTCATGCCTCCTGCCGGCCTCACAACTGACTAACAACTGAAAGCTTTCTAATCCCATTTTGTGTCTTCGCCTCCGCCGCCTTCGCGAAACCCATTCTCTATGGGAGGGCGTGCGCTACCCGCTGTGATGGCCCTTGAAAAGCTTTACTGCCAGAGAACACCAGTTGCCTTTTAAAGCTTTCTTTCTGCCCGTGTTTTCGCACCGAAAGCCACACATTTTTCTACAGAACATGTAAAAATTTATTTATTTTAAATGTTATGGAAATATTACATGGTAACTACGTTAAAGTTTTCGTGTAGCAATATCCACTGCTTTTACTGAACTGCAAAAAAAAAAAAAAAAAAAAAAAAAAAAAAAAAAAAAAAAAAAAAAAAAAAAANTAAATATGAAACTGTAGTCAACATGAGTTTCATGTGTGCGAACGGAATTGTGATGAAAGTTTCAAGAAATATAAGCAGCATTAAAAAAAATTCACGGAATACCTTAGTCGAGTGGCAGTGTTGTCTTGTATTTCCATAACACTGTAGCGATATACATTTAACACATTTATCCTGTCAGTGACATCAATTAAAGGCGAAATTTGAAAATACCACTAAGCATATCACTTACACGTTGTGCAGGAACGTTGTGCATCAAAGTCTCTGGTAGTGCGTGCGTGGTGTTCTCAGATATTCGTAGGGCAAACAATGGTATGTGTGTGTTTATTACACGTGAATGCAAATATTCTAAAGTATATAGGTAGATCAGTGTCATTGCAATTCAGCAAGCGTACTTGCACATAGCCACGCACTACAAAATTTGCACCCTATAAAACATATCTGCAGGTTACCAGAACACTCTTGGACAAGATATTAAATTCAGGAAATTATACCGACACATTTGTTTTAGCTTATTTAATGTCACTGAAAGAAGAATTAAAAAGATGCTGATTGTGTGAAATACTTAACAGGGAATTAATGATTTTAGTAGAATTTGTAGAAATATACCACTTCTCTTACAATATTTACTTTTGGTGGAAAAAATTGTCCAAATTTATTAATTCACTAAAGGTTTATCGCAAATACAGTTCCCTAACGATGAGAACTAAAATAACAAACAATTAAAAAATTCAAATTCAGTGATTTTTGTTTTAATTAGTTTACCTATATTTTTTTTTTCACAGCTAGAAAAAAATTAATAACTTCCGTCAGTCAGCAAGTACAAATGGGACTCTTTTCTTATTTTACAGTATCCTCTAACATTCGGTGACACCGATACGTAAAAACTGTGTATGTGATTAAAAAATTTTTTTTTATAAATATTTTCAGTACCCTAGAAAAGGCCTTATACAAAATTTTGAAAATGAATGTTACACTTTTGGTAAGATTACTTAAAACTAAAGCATAAGTAGATGTACATTACATTTAACTAAACTTATATGCATAGAAAGCGCAAACCAAACAATAAAAATGGAAAGAATATTAAATATGTAAACAAACACTTCAATATAATATAACCAAGCCTGAATTTTCTAAAAATAAATAAGGAGTGGACCTAATCTGACATTTAAAACCAATCATTTTCTTTAGGGGCTTACAAAAAAGCTTATTTGGTCTGAAAAGCAAATAAATTAATAAATGAAATTATTACATTCCAGAAATAAAGATTACTGAAATTAATTAACCCTACTGTGTAAATACTACAACGTACATGATATATCAGGTTTTTTTTATATATTTAGTTGTATTTTAGAGATTGCAACTGAATCAGTCGGATACAGGTAATGCGGTAAGAAAAACACCCCACTCCTACCACAATCTGCAGTCATGCCAATTAGTTCATTAACAGCATTCATTTTATTTAACTTCAGTAAATACGTACAAAAACTTAAGTAGTAAAAACCCAATATGATGCTTATGATGCTGGCAGACTGTATTTATTACCAAGAGAAATAAAATAATTATTAATTAACATTACTTTCGTTTCTGAAACAGATGACAAATGACAGATTCAGTAATGGATGACATTAAATGAAATAATTTTCAGTGTTACGGCACACACGCCCACATACCCGTGAGGCGCATGTTATATTTATTTATTTATTAGATCTGGCAGAAGTAATAATGACTGCGGCTTTGCTTCAACCGTCACAAATGTTTTTAGTTCAACTATTGTCAGTTCAAGGTTATTGCACAGGGAAGTTTTAATTTTTTATTATGTTATTTCATTAATTTTGTATTGTAATCTTCGTAAAATTCTTCTTAATAAAGTTACAAGAGCCGTAAGTTATTTTTAATACGTCCAGAAACATTTTTGTAATGACCAGAAATCCCTTTAAGTTGGGAAGTAAAGTTACAAACTATTACACTCCGTGATAGTTGTTTAACTTAAAGAAGAAGTGAATGTGTTTACGAATGACGTGGATCGAATATCAACAATTTAATTTAAGGGGAGGGGGTGTTTATTTCCTTTTAAGATATTTTTTAGTGAAAAAATCTTTACTGCCTTAAACTTTCTTTCTAATGAAAGATAGGATAAGCTCATGCGATTACCTGCAATGCCAGTGACTGTCATCCCGACGCAAAGCACACAAAACAATATGTTATGCAATTATAAAACTCCAACTGTGCAACTGTTCAATCCACCTGCAGTAATTTCCTAGATCGTTAACATCAATCCTTCCCAAGAGGTAAGATTTTCTTCTTGCCCGAGTTAATAACCTTTTATCATAACACTAAAACATAGTCTATAAGTGTTGTGTGTCAAAGTAATCTGAAAAATGTGCTTTGGAGTTTTGATGAGAAGCTTTTTTCCCGATTTTTTATTAATAAAATTCAGAATATTTTCCTCCCACATAATTTTTTCGTTGGAATAGTTTTTGAGCGCAGTATAACATAATTTTTGTTTTCACGCCATCTTAGTGTGATTTGAAATAAAAGCCTTAATTTGTAATATTAGACCGACAAATATATATCAGACCACTAGCAATTTTACAAGAAAATTGATGTAAAATTTTTGGGCCCAGCTGCAACCTACATTGGTACAATGGTTGGCATTTGGTTGCAAAGTTGGCTGTGTTTGGCTGGATGGAACACACATATTAATACAACGTTGGCCCCGTGCATGCCAACAAAAATTTGTAGCCAAATAATGTTATGAGATTACTTAGCAACACTCAGATAGTGGTATCACTTAATCAGAAAATTCCAGAACACGTCGGAAATGTATAATTTTTAAACAATTTTCATTATTACTGTATTTATACGTAAACACGGCATGCTGCAGTAGTGGTGACTCCCACTGGCTCGCCTGCTCCTCCGGGTAGAACCGGCTGGCAACTACGTCATTTCGGCGCCGGTGGAGGGAATGATTGACAGCTGGTCTGGAATGACATATCTGCCCCCACACTGAAGGAGTAGGCAGCTGCGGGCTATTGCACGAACTTTCTTATAATTTCCTCTCTTGGTGCAACCCAATGTGTGAAGAAGGTTCTGGGTCAGGGCACCTACCCCATAAATATGGCCGTAGCTATATATTCGGATCTGTGATAGCCATTTGGCGAAATTAAAGGAACGGTGAAGGGAGATCGGGCCATCAAAGGACGTTGAAGAAGAGGACCGGTGACGAATCAGAGAGCAGCGGAAGGCGAAGTATCCGACGAGTGAGTGAGTGGAGAGATGCGGGTGTCTCTTAACATCGATGTCTTGAGAGCCGATGAGCGTGAAGTGAGGTGAGTAGGGAGCAGCGCTGGAATGTAAGGGCAGGGGAAACGGGAGAGCCCCAAGAAGAAACTGCCGACCAGCGGCATCATCCGGCATGATTCCCACATGTGAAAATCTGGGAGCGACCCCATCGGGAATGAAAGCAGTTTCGCCTAGGTGGGAGGTGAGCAGTCTAACCACTACACCACCGCGGCCCCACTGACGAGTGGCTTGCGATTGTGCATGAGAGCACTCGGGGTGCTCCAGAACATCCCGGGTAGGAAATACTGGTAATATGTGGACTGTAACAAAGTGGGACAGATTGTACGAGTAATTAGACTTGATTGTAAGTAAATAACAAAACTGTAAGTCATTTAATCTACAAATGTTAGTAATTAAAAAATATATTAGAAAAGTGTTTATAAAGACTGGTTTTAAGTATTTTATTGTGTTAATTTCTGTGAGGTGACGGATCATTACGTAAATATTAATTGTAAATATCAAGTGACCGACAATTTTGTCGAAACATTAAATATAGCGTTTTTTGTTTGGATTATTTATAAATAAATTAGGAACTTATTATCAACTCTTTCATGTAATTAAAACCTTAATATCTTAAAGAATCTGGCTATGCCCTTTGAAATAATTGTATTACTTAGAAGATATTCAAAATATGATTTTCCTTTAACTGAGTTTTGTTTCTTGTTTGTTGATGCAACATTGTGAGCATTACAGTGTGTGATGAGTACTTTTTGGTATGTTGGGCGACGAACAGTGGATTACAAATATTGTGTTGACATAGGATACTACTAAAAACTAGTAAGTAAAAAAAAAAGATGTACCCGTATATTTCCTTTTTTTTTTTTTTTTTTTTTTTTTTTT
>NQII01000701.1:16720-148202 GCA_002778355.1 Clitarchus hookeri
CTTTTTTTTTTTTTTTTGCTTGATTGTTCAGGTTTTTTTTCAGCACAGCAATCCTTTAAAAATAATGAGCCTCTACTTGGTTGTGTGTTGGTTAATAGTTGGAAAATATACTGTTGTAACTGGTAAGTATTCGAATGTTCGGCCAAGCCTATATAGCTGTTTACATTGATGTAAAAAGTTGAAAATATGTTGTGTTGAAATCCAATTATTTGGCTTTTTTTTGGGGGGAATAATGTTATAAATTTAACTTTGATCTAGCACTTGTAGAGTTCTAATGACTATTGTTCTAGAACACCGGCTCTCACTCTTCTAGTGATTACGACATGTATGTCAATGCAAGAAACTCATCCTCCATAGCATATGAAAAGTACACGTGTATGAAAAATTTCACAGGGTTTCACAATGCATAATACACTTACTTCACTTGTTTCTGGAACATACTGTAGGTGGCACTGCTCCGTTCTGTTACTGGTGCAATACAACTAAGATAAGAAATAACAGGGAACAAGAAGTCTAAATAACAAAAATTTTATACCTAAACCATTTCAATCAATAACAATTCCACGGATTTTATTTAGGCAATGCCATACTACTAAGGAATATTCGAATGCACTTAACTGTCGGTGGGTTGTAGCAATTGTGGAAATTACACTTACTCTCAAAATGTAAACCCTTGCGAACAGTCCGCTCAGATTATAATAGCATTTCGGAAGAGTAACCTGTTCATGAAACAAATGAAGAGTTTGATAATGTTGCAGTTATAGCTGAACCGGTAAAATCGTTTCAGCTCAGCAGTACAAATGGTTATATTCGCGCATTTTTACGTAAATCTCCTAAGGTAGTGTCGCTTATTATAAAGAGCAAGTTAAAATGGACAGAGAAAAAATCCCTGATAACTTTAAGTGAAATACAATTCAGGCCAATAATCAACCTGGCAAAGAATACATAAACAGGAAAGAAAAGTAATTTCACATCTGGAAAAAAACTGTCAAAAACTCACGGTGCAAAATGCCGGTATCAGTGTCCAACAAAGCCACTAGAGCAGGGAATGAACAGGAGAAGGTGAAGCAGTGAAATGGTCAAACATTAAGTGGCGCAGATACGGCGAAGATAAACCGTTCATCATCCACTTCNAGAAGGTGAAGCAGTGAAATGGTCAAACATTAAGTGGCGCAGATACGGCGAAGATAAGCCGTTCATCATCCACTTCAAATATGGACGATGTGGCAAACATTTCATGGAATTCGACAATTCAGAAAAAGTGAGAGAAAAAAGAGTTTGAATGGAGTACAAAACTGAGGAAATAACGACGGTGGCTTACAGTTCCTCATGCAAATACGAAGGGTTTATTATACCATCTGCAATCTGAAATAATATACAAAAATATAGACAGTTCATCAGAGAAACAGGAAATTTCAAAGGATTTAAACAAAGATGGAAGTGATTCTAAATAACAGAACACTTTGGAAATTTAAACCGTTTTCTTGATGCGGANAAGGATTTAAACAAAGATGGAAGTGATTCTAAATAACAGAACACTTTGGAAATTTAAACCGTTTTCTTGATGCGGTTTGAATTTTTGTAATGTTTTAAGTACAAGTACATAGAAGTTACCTGAGGTGGTAAATCCATGTGGTGTAGGTTTGAGTATGGCAATAAACGAATTAAAAAATTAAACTTATTTTTTGTAGCCCCATAGTTAACATAAAAACATAGTATGCCCCGTATGCTGTGTTTCGAACGTTGTATGCCCTTCAAACGAGACGTGTACGGCTATATGTCCTACTTGTGCACTTCCATTGTCCTCAAAATTATTTTGTGCGCAGTTGTATATGTTCCATTTTTCGTGCACAAGTACACTGTTAGAAATTTCTGTAGATTTACGGAAACTTTTACGGAGATGTAGAGTTAATTTACGGAAGTGATGACGAATAACGGAAATGAGCTCCGTAAATATAAAATACGGAAGCTCTTCGTATTCTCATGGTTTTAATTTTGAGCCACGAAGAATGCAGATGATGCATGAAGCGTTTAAATTCCCTTTTTTTCCTAACCTGCCCTATTGCTAAGTATTAAGTGTACGTCCGAGGTAGGGATGGGAGCTAATTACGTCTTCACAATACAACTTCGTGTAAAATAGTAGTAGGTGAGTGCGAATCAATCATGGAGTGCCAATTCGTTGATTCTTGTTCAAATTCCGCTACACAACAAACCCTTCTGTATACACAATGAAACACGCACAAAACGAAAATAAAACAATATTTTCGTAATCTCGTTTTATAAACCGCAAATATAGCAAGTGCTCTAACACGACTTGAAACTAAGTCAGGCGCGTTCGTCACTTTCATGTAAAACCCATATTTACAAAATACTTCGTGTAAATGTGTGGTAGGTGAGTCATTCAAGTTATTGAGTGTCAATATTTAGATTCGCGTTTGAATCCCACTCGGTTATACACAGTAAAATACATTACGAAAATTAAAATATTTTTCATACCCCTCTCTGTAAAACTAAAAAATAAAAATCCCACTTACTCTAACATGACTAGAAACTAGGAGCATGCATCATTCTAAATAAATTCCGTATTTACAACACTGGTTCTTGTGAAAACGTGGCAGGTGAGTGAATAATGTATCGGAGTCCCAAAATGTTTTCAGAGTTCAAATCCCGCCACCGGGCAACATTTTTTATTTTTTATAGTCTTTTCATACACAGTGTATCACCCACATAACGAAACCAAAACTTTTTTTGTTGCCCTTTTTTGTAAAGAGCAGATTTAAAAACAAAACAAACTTGCAAATTTGTGGACATATTCCGTTAATTTACGGAGATTTATGAGAAATTTATGGAGAGGGCGTTATTGCAAAAAACTAAGAGAACGTAATTTTAACGCAAATGTCTGGATAATTTGTAACCGGCATTTGCCGTAAATTTACGGTCAATTTTTCTAAAAGTGTACAGTAGGCACCTATCCCATTGGTTCAAAACAGAAATAATATAAAACATTATAGTTATCAATTAATACTACTCATACATTAATATGCTATTAACATTGTGTTATGTACTACTTCACGATTATCACTAGNAGTTATCAATTAATACTACTCATACATTAATATGCTATTAACATTGTGTTATGTACTACTTCACGATTATCACTAGACGCTGCTAATGGAAAATATGATAATGGAAGATGTTCTTGTTCCATACTAAGTGGTTACGTTAGTATATTAGACAGNACGCTGCTAATGGAAAATATGATAATGGAAGATGTTCTTGTTCCATACTAAGTGGTTACGTTAGTATATTAGACAGACAACTTTTTTTTAATGGTTTTAGTACATTTTACAGGCCTACCATACCAAATGCCAAGAAATTGTAAAGGAGAAGGTGGACATCACGTAAGGTATAATGGAATCGGTCATATCCGGATATTCCATCCGTTTATGTATAATATATTATTTCGTGAGTTGTTTTCTCACTATACAATATTACAGCGTAATAATGACTCCAATTTTATGCCCTTCGGCTAATCAGAGTAACGTAAATCAACTTTTAAAGTGTTACATGTCTTATAACTCAGCTCGCAGGGTGTGCATTTTATTTTAAACCAGTGGCGAGTGTGTNAACTTTTAAAGTGTTACATGTCTTATAACTCAGCTCGCAGGGTGTGCATTTTATTTTAAACCAGTGGCGAGTGTGTTCTTTTGTTTGCCAAGCCTGCACTTTTATCGAGCAACCAAAATTTTTTAACTATTCGATAGCACTGAGGCTATGTACTAGTGCTTTCTCTGTTTTGTGTTTTAGACGAAATGCTTTTGATATAGACTAGAAAAAATCGCTTATGTGGTGCCGACAAAAACAGAAAATTCCTTTCCATGACATGTAGCGCAGTTTTCTGTGTCCTGTTAGCAACACAAATTGTGATACTTAGCGTTATCGAATGTCTTAGGAATCAAGCTTAAGTGCCATAGAAAACTAATGCAACTATAAAAAAAAGTATGAAGTTTCGACTGCTAATATTCAGGTTGAAAAAGTAGGTCTACTGAAAATTACCTGCAACAAAACGACTGGTTTTGTTTGGTTTATACGTGATTTTTCAGAAAAAATTTGTTTACTACAAATGTGTTGAGATTTTGAAAGATATTGTTCATTTCTTCCTAGCCACGAAATTTATGAAATTGTACCCCTCTAATATCATATGCATTTTTCTCCCACTTTGTCTGAAGGATGTCAACTCAATCTGAGAGTCTAATGTTCATTACTGTATTTGGTCTCAAATATTGTGGACATGTATGCATTTAAAACACAGCAAGAAGATAATTTAGTTTCAATAAACACATGCAATGTGAAAGACTAAGAATTTTTTTCTAAACCGTGAAATTAATAAACTATTACTACAAATAAAAGTATTTTCACCTGAGTCACTGAAAAAATTAAATTTAAACAAAAATTTTACTTTTCAAACACTGTAACACGGTAGTCATTATTAACAAACAACACATCTCACTAATGCCTAAGTCAGTTAACACTATCCGGGCATGTGTAAAATGGCAAGTGGTTCAGCCTTTCCATGTTTATGGTGGAATGTAGATTATTATCCAGTCTTTTCAGCATAGAAAAACATGGAGTGTCATGGGCCGCAGGGAAAACTTGAAGCAGGCACATAATATTCATAATTTCAGGAAAAAGCGTTTTAGTAAACAAAAATGGCTGTCCTTGTTCCACCTTTCGAAATTTGAAGGTTTAATGTATCCGCTGCACCTACTATGCCATTGTGAGCCAGACATAAATGACAACGAGAATGTAACGTATATGAGTCAGTGGAAACATTCGGGTGCTTTGTGCAAACTTCCATATAATCACCTGTGTGTACAGAAAATAAATGCTTATATATTTGAAATAAATACTTCTATTCCCGTAAATTTTTTTTATAACAAGGCAGTTTAAAATAGAAAATATAGCTCACACCAATTAACTGAAACTGGTCAACTGTCGCAATATAAAAATATAAATATGTTATTTGTATATGTTTCAAAATGCTTGTTGTAAATCCACGATACCTCACAAGTGTAAAAACTCAATACAGATTATGACGGAAATATGTTGTCTCCTTCCGAAATTAGTTTTCATGTACTGTTCCGAAGAAATAACCTTGTCGGGTCTGGTATGACAAAGGTAATTCGCAATTTCTCTAACTATTTGGTAATGAGTCTGGTTATAACAAGATAGCTTTTTCCTTAAATCGTCAAGAATCCTCAGTGGTCTTACTAAGGCATCATTGTCATGTGGTAAGTCTTGACTGGGGATGATAAAAAAGTTGTTCGTTGCATAACTGTAAAGATTTGAGCACGAAGTTGGAAACATGTTACATAGAGACCATTTGAGGCCAATGGTACAATAATGAGACTCTAGGCCCATGGTTCAGAGAATGGAGTGCTGAGCCAGGTTAGTGACTTCAAATTGTGACTAAGTTTGATATAGGTGACTTGAGGGTAAACTTGGGGTATGACATAAATACAATGACCTTGGGTAACCCTAACATAAAAAAAATCAGGAAATTGAATGTTTCATTGCCATCCAGTAACCAATTTTATTTTAAATGGAGCAAAAAAATTTTATACAAAAACTTTATACTAATTTTAATTAAAGAGAACCTCACATACAATTAATTTATGTAGCATTCAATTCTCTCGAATTATGTCGCCATTGCTGTACCTAAATTATTTCAGAAATCTTAATTTTTCAATTTTACAAACATTCGTCTTACCTCCAACTCCAAGTCTCCTCTCCAAAAAATCTGCAGAACTCAACCCCTTCCAGTATCCAAAATTCCCTTCCCTCTCGACAGTAATTAACTCACAGTTCGACATCATTCGACAAGCCTCGAATTTAGTTGTATGCAATATCCTTATTACAACCCTCTCATTGGCCATCATTGTGATTGGCTTTTAGTAAATATTGCTTGCCCACATGATCTTTCGTCCCTGGTTCACCCAATTAATTGGAAATCCTCGAGACTCGCTTTTACTCACAGTTTGGTCTCCCACCTTCTAGTTTCTACCATTTAACACATCGGGCACAAATACTGTTATAAAACACATCAGTGTATACATGTTATAGAGCCAGTGAGGTTATTTTTAAGTGTAAAATTTACAGCAACAATTACAGGAAACAAGTTTTAGACCCTTCCAACACACTCGCAGTTAGTTTTTCTGATATTATTGCATGTATGGATAAAAGTGAAGGTATATTCCTTACAATCTTTGTGTAAATCGAAACGTACTAGTAAAATCGCTTTTTTAATCAACTGTGACAACTTTAAGATTTTCCTCGTCGTCGGAAGCTTATATTCAGTAGTTACGTATACTTATCAGTATTTTATGTCATATGCCAGTTTGTACTTGTATTATATCGAGCACATTTCNATTCAGTAGTTACGTATACTTATCAGTATTTTATGTCATATGCCAGTTTGTACTTGTATTATATCGAGCACATTTCAAATCTTGTATTAAATCTATTTGTGAATTTGAATAAGTTATCAGCATTACTGGTAGTGTACTTAATTATTAATGGGCTTCCTTATCCAATATCTGATGCTTCATGTGTAGGCAAAGATTTCTAATTGTTAACGTAAATATACTAATTTCAATATACATGTTAATGAAAAAATTAAAAAACNGTGTAGGCAAAGATTTCTAATTGTTAACGTAAATATACTAATTTCAATATACATGTTAATGAAAAAATTAAAAAAACAAGTAAAGAGTCAATCTAGATTTGAACCCTTACATTTAAGCTTAAGAAAACTCCTTATAACTTACTACAAGTCGCCGATTGTTTGCTTATACTGAAACGAGGAAGGGAGTCAAATAAGGCCAAATGATTGTGGAGGTCAACAGATCTTTCTCCAGCTATCGATACAGTATCAAAATAATAAAAGTAATAATAAAGAAACCTCAAGGGGGAGAGTAGCTAACTACCTGTAGAAAGAAATGGTTAAATGTTTGTTTCATGGGCCAATTTAATACAAAACAAATAAATAATAGTAACGATCCAGTTTGTTTACAATTCGGAAAACTTCTCTGTAAAACATTATTATTGACAAACAAATTTCAAAAGAGGGAAGATTGTCACGGCCGAGGATTCCACAAAAATAAACTCAAAATATAATTAATCGACAAGCTGCCTCGCAGTACCTAAAAAGGATTAAACATAAATACTGACTGGGACGATTGCCGAGAGATTCATATAGACTAGCATATAGTTCCTATTTGACAAAACTCTGAGTTGAAACACAGTTAATTAGTATGGTACATGAACGAGTAAGGGACACGACATGATTTACGTTTCTAAAGGACACTACTTATAACTACCGGTTGTGCTGGCCTCAAAACGTATACCAATCAACTCTATCTACATAACAGAAAAGTACAAGTTACTTATCTACATGGTGATAGACATCTTTCCGCCGTCTGCCTTAGGCCTTGTCCTCTTGCCACCATCTTCTCATTTGAACTGCCCAAGCTCAAGAGGTCAAGAGAGTAAAAGAGCGCAAAGAAAGCAAGATCACCCGAATAAAAGTATTTATACGCCCGCGCAAACCTGTCCCGGGAATAAAAAGAGGTTTTACAATATTTTTCCCGATCATTATACTGTTGATAGTTTGCAGAAAAAGCCAAAACAAATATCGAACAGCGCACGCGGGAGTGAGAAAGAAAAATCGCTCACCGTCCCGCTTCAAGCGCACTTATTCAAATGTGCCACTCAGCAAATATCACAGGCCACCTGCGACATGTTCGCCCGCGGCAAAGACCCTACCCGCGGCAATTAGCGCGAAGAGCAGCGCCGACGGCATTCGCAAGAAGAAAAGCAGACCGTTTCTAAAGATCGCGGCCAGCTGCTGAACTAAAGAGTGTATTCTCTCCCCGTGTCAACAGATCTTGAGAATAGGTTTACCTTAAATTAAGACTTCACCAACCAAGTCCAACTTAAGTTGTGCATCTGAATTAAAAATCATAAATAAATATTTATCTTCAAATATAGCCGTAACCGATTAGCCCCCTCTGCAGTAATTTGTGTCCCCTCGGATTAATTAGTTAATAATTAAAGAAAACTGTTTTACAAAATTCCATTATTATTTTTTAATTATCTATTATTAATTACAGTATTTACTTCCAGGGGAACACGAATTACCACATCCTTGTTCAGAACTTATCACTCGAAAATGCTAATCTCTCGGCATTCAAACAAAAATTTGCCACTTTTTTTTACAATTTTGCGTTGAAGAACAAAAAAAATTTCAAAAGTTAATTTGGTTTTCGTGAACAAATAACAGATGCTGGTCGTTTTAGGGTGTGTAAATTTGTGATTTTAATAAATAGGAAATCTTAGCTTCACTCAAGTATACATCACTAGGGAGACTCGAACATGGAAGCTCTGAAGTGCGCTGAGGTTGCGGAGGCAGCACCTACAAGCTGACAGATTTGTTCAACAATTCGCCTTCTGATGCTCCCAGAACAGCAGTCACAGCACCCAGTTGTCACCAATTGAGTCGCGCCAGGACAATAATCAACTAAACTCCAGTTTACCTACGGCATAACTAGGCAGCATCAACAAAACCTACAGGCACATCGACAATACGCAGGTCATTCACCTAGACGACACAAAAAATAATACTTTTGCTGCAACAAAATTAACACATTTTTGCTTGATGGTTGGAAGTTTGTGAGAGACACACTGCACCAAATAAAATCAGTAATTAATCTTGACACATTGATTACTACACTAAATTTTTCATCTCTCTGGGAAATACCCTAAACAAAAAACAAAAAACAAAAATAAAATACTTGTACCTAACCTTACCTTAATCCAACGAGGCTTGTATCTAGGACGATGAGACATGGATCGCACAGGAATAACATCAGGGTGAGAAAGGATGTGCTGTCCTTACGCAGGTATGTTGAGCACCACACTGCTATTATCATGACAGTTCTAACACCACTCTCCACATTTGGCTTCCACAGTGACACTCGTTCAGTCCATCCTGCCAGCACTCCCTACACCAGTCAGCCAGTAGGGTAAGGGAGTCAAGGATACCGTTCTCCGATGACTCCAAATCTTCACGAGACTCACACTCAACTACTCACAAGGTCATGAGGTGAGACCACCAAGACCAGCAAGGAGTCTCGGCCATCTTCTTTTTCTTCAGCCAAGCAGGCAGGTAGGAATCCATGGATCCAGGTTTACTCCACTATCTGCAGATGGCAGTATATGGGGAAAGTGGATCCCCAAAGACTCCCCTCCCCCCTGTCACAGCCAGTAGTCGAGCCCCTTCGAAGTTTTCCAGACTGCAGGCATGTCCAATGCCTTCGAAGTCCATCACTGCAAGGTTGGTGCAAGGCTTCCCACTGGGTGAAACTGAACTCACCACCCTTACATGGAAGTCATTTCCCCAACTCTCTTCCCCGAAAGTCCTCGTATAACCTCAACTTGCCCACAGCTTGTTCATCTTGCATGCACTAACCATATTCCCTGTCTCTCTCTCCACCGAGTTTTCACAAGACGCCAGTATCACCAGAAGTCCAGTCAATGCACAATCAGGACAAGGGATAGGTGAGATAAGGCCCTGTTTCCTAACCACCCTATCAGTCATGCAACAAAGAGCCATGCATATTTACTTATATTTAAAAAAATACAAACTCTTTTATAAGTGAAACCTATAATTCAACCAAAACGAGCTATCACCAACACCTATTTTAAACATAAGCTATGAACTTAGTACATGTGTTTCGCCACCTATCACCAATCACTATTTTAATTAATTATTTATTAATTACAAATTAATACATATTTTTCAATTAGTCGTAACAACAGTGGCATCTGGGAGGAGGCTGAACACAAAGACTTTTACCGGTCTTTCAAAGTAAATAAAAACAACAAACCAAAAAAAATTTCCAGCTGCCCATTGCAGCTAAAAACCATCACTCTGTTATGGCGAAAACACATGGATGCACCCGTAGGGCCCCAAAGGCACAACAGTACCTGCGCCAAACAGCTTTCCTAGCTTTCCACTAAGTTTTACTTTAGTCCCCTCTCAGAACTCTTCCAGTCTGTCATCCAAAGTTATCCATATTTTTTCTTACCAAAACTAGGACGTGCACAATCCAATGTTTTAAGTTTTCCTCAATTATTAATTAATTGCCATTTGCTGTTGTAAAATGTTTTATTCTTTTTCTTAAAATTCAAAATATATCTAAATGGTGCTTAAAAAATCTACACACTTACAAAGTACACTTTACATAAATAAGTAGCAAAAGGTAATAGAAAGCAACCACTAACTATCTTGTTTTAAATTAACAATAAAATCTCGTAAACTGAATACTATTAAAAATATTAGGTTGCTTTCGATTTTCTAGTTTTCCACCAACACTTCCGTTTGAAATTCAATAGTTCAGAACATTAGCTTACGTATAAAAATAACAATAATAACTACAATTCTCTTTTCTCTGGTGTCAGCCCTTAAAATCTATACACTTTGTGTATGCCAACTACCCCTCATGCGATTAGTAGTTCCCATTGGCCATCTTTTATTGGCACCTTAAGAGAGCCGATGCTCTACAANTAACTCCTACTAGAACAAGAACAAAGAAGGGGATGCGTAGCAGTATAAAAAAAGTTAATACAAGTGAAGAAGTTCATATAAAATGGTTAGGGAAGGTATTTATGTAACAATTGTAACAGAAGTAATAAGTAATACAGAAGTTCAAGCAATAAGGACAATGGAAGAAGGGAAGACAGGAAAGGTTATTTTAAAGTAGAGTGAACATGATTTAGTTAGGAACTCACCCGGTCTCGCATTCCGGACCCTCTGTCCAGATTGCCACCAGCTCCTCGGCTGGTTGCGTTCACTTCCCTGGACACTCGTCGGCTGCAGTTTTCTGGGCTTGTCCGCCTTTACTGAGCCATAACATCTTCCCGTATGTCGATGAAGAAGAGATGTCCTCATCTCTCAGCTGGTACTACAGAAGGAGAAAGTGTGGGGGATATATTGATGCAGACTAAGTCATATTCTGGCAGCAGGGCTGGACAAGGGTGTAGACTCTTCGCTATGGTAGGATTATGTCAGATAGGATCGAATGAGCTAAGGAAATCTGAAGGGAAACGGAGCCGCCAATGTAGTGAAGTTTTCCGTGACTATGTCTGAATGGCCTGGGTAGTGTTCTGCTGAGTGTGTAACTGTAAGCAATGGGAGCCCTGAACTTGGCATTAGTTAACACGTGCAAATACTCTTCCCCGCGACCGTGGCAGACCACTCCGGGTGGAAACGATTCACATCAGCCTGTTCAAGTCTTGCTCTAATGTCTATTTTTGAGTAAAATAAATGCTTGATACGCATATTTATTGGCTAAAATTTTTTTGAAAATAATTATTGTGAATTATGAATTGTTAGTTAAAAATGACAAAAGTTATTGAAAGGATAAAATACAACATTAGACTGTTCCCATCGCCAATAATAACAAAATAATTACACAAATACTGAAAGTTACAATAAGGTAATATCAAAATGAATGCTGAGAAATATAACGAAATTAGCCATACATAACAATATGATCAGTCTTAATATCAGCACATGATTTCTAGATGTCTGTTCGGATAGAGTAGGATTTAATATGGGTTTATAGGAGAGCATAAATTATTTTATAAATTAAAACTTAATTTAAAAAAAAGAACAATTGTTTTGCTGCAGCATGACACCTCGTATATACCAAGTATTGGGAAGGGNTAAAACTTAATTTAAAAAAAAGAACAATTGTTTTGCTGCAGCATGACACCTCGTATATACCAAGTATTGGGAAGGGTGAAGGGATACGTAAGCTATCATATATTTATTACAATACACACATTCTCCGACACCAGGAGCCTCCACCATTTGTTACGCTCTAACTACTATTGTAATACAAACAAAGAAGGAGATGCATAGCAGTAGTAAAGAAAGATAATACCAGTGATTAAGTTCATATAAAAGGGTTAAGAAACATATTTATTAACTATTGTTCCATTGGCATTAATTCCAATGGAAGAAGTGAAGAAAGTAAGGGTTATTTTAAAGTAGAGAGAACATGATTTAGTTAGGAACTCACCCAGTCACGCATTCCGGACGCTCTGCCCAGATCGAGACCGGCTGCTCGGGTGGTGGCCGCTCACGTCTCTGGACACTCGCCGACTGCAGTTCACTACGCTTATCCACTTTACTGAATCATAACCACTGGAAAAATCCCTCTTACCAAGGTCCAAAACCTGTGGGCATTAACTTGCCTTACAAAATTAATTTATTTCGTAGCCCCTATTTCCAGGGCTGATAACAAATTGCTACACACTCTCTGGCCTTTCCCAGCCAGTCGAATGGATATAAACATTTTGCCATAGTATTCAATGCTATAAAATTAGTTAAAGCAACAGAATTAAGTACATTTGACTTCAACTAATAACAGTCTTCGCCGGCATCGCACCAACTGCAATGCAGAAACTCGTTTCACGACACTACTGAACTGCGGCTCCAAAAGATGAATTCCTCAATTATTTTAGGTCTCGTCTGGTTCAACAAAATGCACTCATCGGGCCACAGAAAACTGGAATGTTTAATTAAATATGTATAAGATACTATTATAATAAACAAACATCTATATTTACCAGCGGTGCATGAAAAATATTATTTTAAACCATGCAAAAAAATAATTTTATGAAAATTCTTTTGTTACAAGAGCAAAATTGCACTGTACTGCTATCTGTAATTACTTCAATTCACACCTGAACCAGTCGTTTCGGTGAACTCAGATCTTAATTATACACTTTACCCTATAATAAATCGCCTTTTAAGGTGGCCGCCTGGTTGAAGAAATTTTGCACGTCTGAGGCCTAAAAGTGTGGGAGCACTAGAGGCGACCGAGACAGGCGCATCAACTCTCTCATCGCCTCTACGCGCAAAGCACAGAACTGGCGTGCAGTCTTGTCGTCGATGACACGCTTGTATCAGACTTTCAGCGGAGACCCTACCATTTTATGACTTAATAATAAAAATAAAGGTTAAATGCACGTCCCTATTCCTTTTTTTTAATGTTTCGTACCGGAGTGTTCATACTTAAAAATGACCGCAAAAACACCCGTCAGAGCCATTTTCAATATCACAAAAAAAAATGGTTTAGAGAGAAATGGAGGAACTGAAAAACTAATACAGACGTGTAACGTTTCTTAAATGCAATTCGTAAGCAGACCTCACTCAGCCTCCTTGGACAGATTTTTAATAAAACGTTTTGTGCTGGAGCTGTGCACGCCGTGCGGCGGCCTACCCAGCCCCCGCCTAGACGTGGCCCACGCTCCCCGCGGAAACGATCCGAACCCTTCCGCAGCAGGCCAAAGACTCCCCGACCTCGTGAACGCGTCACCTCGCGTACCCGGTAGGTATAGGCTATTCACGGTAAAGTGGCCACTTTCGAAAGCCCTCTCATTTGGAACAATAGTCAATCAATATATTTGATTGTAACCTTAGNCACGGTAAAGTGGCCACTTTCGAAAGCCCTCTCATTTGGAACAATAGTCAATCAATATATTTGATTGTAACCTTAGGCATTAACTTCCGAGTGCGGTGGAGTAAACACACAGCGTTTATCACTAACATAACCTAACTTATATTAAAAGGTGGTCAAATGATTTTTAAAAAATGGCTGAAAGAAAAAAGTATTTAGGGCGTCAAAAGTGCTCACTTTACCGTGAACGTAGCCTATAGCTGCAACTGCTGATCCGACGAGGCCTGGGTTGATGACTCCGGGCTGGCCACTTCCCTTTGTCACTTCATTAAGCAATATGAAAGGCCGCCTACCGCCGCCGGCGAGAACTGCACATTTCACGGAAGCGGAACACTGCGCCCATGGACGACAGCGGCCTTCCATGAAATTTCAGCACCGACCAAGCGGCGACGCCCTCCTGCTTCCAGAGTCTCACGGCATCCCAGTAGCGCCAAATAAACATTTGCAACACAGAACAGCGTCATATTTGGATGTGAAAATGCTCTACCTGACAAGGTCTAACTTAATAAAGGAAATATTACAAAATGGTGTAAATATTGTACATTTATTAAAGATCTAAACAGTTTTTCAAGGCTTCATTGCACTAAAGATAACAATTTAGATATATGGAAATATTGTAGAAATGAATTTGATAAAGAAACACATAAAAATAATAAAGATATCGTTTTTGAAACATTATTTTTTTAGTGTAGANTAGAAATGAATTTGATAAAGAAACACATAAAAATAATAAAGATATCGTTTTTGAAACATTATTTTTTTAGTGTAGATTATATGTATGTAATGAAGTGCTTTAAAGCTGCATACATTTACCATCACGTTTTAAACTACAGAGAGAATATTTAACCGTCTTGCAAATCTTGTAATTAACCCCATGTTTTCATGTACCACAAAACATGAGATAAACACTTATCGATTTGTAAATAGTGTAAAAGTGCATAAAAGTACTTTCGTAGTCAGAAACAAAACCAGAAAATATTGTCAGTACCATAACATTTATGTAGGTAAATAATTCATTTTTAGATATCAGTACTACCCCATATATGACAATGGCCCTGTACTGCGATGAATCAAGTGACGGTAACGCCATTTCTTTCATTGATACTGAACAAATGCATATGACATTTATCGGACGGCGTCAAATACAACCTGTGAGGGTATGCGGAAACAATTCAAATCCAAGGCTTCCGTCAACTTCACTCGTTCTTCACGTTTCAAAGCGTTATGCATACGCTTTCACATTTCATTGAGTCATGGTGCGTGCTCCACACTACGTAAACATACAGCGACGGATGCAATCGCTGCAAAGTTAGTCCACACGTCTGACCTCGTTGCCACCTGCCACTCGAATGAACGGTCGAACGCTGCGCGCGGCCAGCTACCCGTCGCCAAATGCGCACCTGACGTGCGTCAGCACCTTCCCGTGGTTATTTCATACTCCTTGTTACCTTTAGTTTATGATTCACCCTGGTAATCTTGCATAACAATAAGGTAAGAATATTACAATGTGAACTTGTTTCTGATATAAACAAATTCTATAAAAAAAAGTTTATGCTTTTAAATATAACAACAATATACTTATACACTTGTTATTATGGTTTTAAAAACCCTATTTCATACTAAATAGTGGTAAAAATGATGGCCCAGAACTTTAATTACGTGAGTGTAAATGAGTCAATAAAAATTTATTAGTATATAATAATAATATTGCTTGAATAACAAATAAATATGAATTACCAAGTGGACAAATGGGCCTACATAAAATAAATAAAAATGCACTTTTTTTTTGTATTGAATGTTATTTTAAATATGAAACAGAACATAATTTAAATAGACGTATCGAATATTCTTCACATAAAAAAAACAGGATGGTAAAATATTTTACTCTGACTACACCAAACAGATGCTGCTGAAAGATCTACTGCGCTGTACAGGTANAAACAGGATGGTAAAATATTTTACTCTGACTACACCAAACAGATGCTGCTGAAAGATCTACTGCGCTGTACAGGTATTATTACTTGGGTGAAGCTTCAGCACAGAGTAAGGACTTATTGGCAATTCCTGCTTTAAGCTATCAACCAGTTTAAAAAATCATATATTATCCAAATGTATTGTATTGTACGTTGCTTTGCCGTCGTAAAGTTTATAGAGCGGGCCATCAGTCTTAATTTGTGATTTAATCCTCTNAAACAGGATGGTAAAATATTTTACTCTGACTACACCAAACAGATGCTGCTGAAAGATCTACTGCGCTGTACAGGTTGGGTGAAGCTTCAGCACAGAGTAAGGACTTATTGGCAATTTCTGCTTTAAGCTATCAACCAGTTTAAAAAATCATATATTATCCAAATGCATTGTATTGTACGTTGCTTTGCCGTCGTAAAGTTTATAGAGCGGGCCATCAGTCTTAATTTGTGATTTAATCCTCTGCCTAAGGATTGGAATTAAAATATTGTTTGAAATGAAATAATTGTAAGCAAATATTTCCGAGGTAAACAGCATCATTAAAAAAGAAAATATTTATTAATAAATGTTAGAAATTAGGTTTCTGATGTTTTATGTTTGATAGTAAGTACCGGAAAGTTTATCGCAAACTTGTTAATTGTTTTAAGTCGTTGTATGGCTAGGAGTGGAGTGGAGTAGATAGGTTTGGGTGGCTCTTAACATTACGTTCTTGAGAGACGTTGGTAGTAAAGCGAGGTGAATATNGTGGCTCTTAACATTACGTTCTTGAGAGACGTTGGTAGTAAAGCGAGGTGAATATGTAGCAAAACTCTCTTCGACTCCGGGGGGTTGTACCGCCACCTCAGTTATCCTTCTTGAAATGCCTCACCCGAAGTTCTCCTGTCGTGCGAGGTATTAATCCTGTCAGTGCANGCCACCTCAGTTATCCTTCTTGAAATGCCTCACCCGAAGTTCTCCTGTCGTGCGAGGTATTAATCCTGTCAGTGCATCTTAAAGGCTCTTGCTGTGTATGAACAGCCAGAGAAGAAACTTGGAAACTCTCGGTAGGTTCTACTGCTGATGTATTTGCCTTGATGACGTGATGTAAAGTTAGTCATATCGATTGAAAGTTGTTCCTGCTGAATGCCTAGCAATATGCCAGTTTTCTGTACGCCACTGTTTGCAGTAGTGCTAGATTCTCTCAATATATTAGGATATGGTCGTTTGTGCGTTACAGAAGGACTAATACCTTCATTATCGGTTTGGCATGATGATACAACCACATCATTTACCCTTACACCTTCCTTAAGACTACGTCTACCAATCTGAAAAGTGCTGGCACTTGCGGTGGATGCAGCAGGTTGTGGCTAGATCCTCGTCTGACATACCCTGAAGCACTGTTAGCTCCTGTCGACTGCCTCACTCTCCTTCTAGGGCTCACGCAGCTGGTTCTTCCCCTCCCGAAGCACATTATCTATGAGAATGCTATCCTCAAAGAACTGCTGAGAAGGGTCATAACATCATTCGCTCCATGCCATGAGCTCCTTTCACTGCTATGCGACACAGTTTGCGCAGGGCATTTGGACAGCACTCGCAGGTCATCGCATGCATTTTCCAACTTATTTGTGAGTTATGCAGCTTGCAGTATCAGCTCGTCGATGCGGTGTCTCAGTTGTTGGGCATATGAACGAAGCTCACACATCTCTTTACGCAAGTCCTCGACTGCGTTAATCGAAGCCATTTGATCTTACGACTTGCGCTGCTTGCCCACTCTTCTCGGCTTGCAGTGTGGTGATGGTAGAACTCCACTGCTGAAGAAATTCCCACCATTCCTTCTTCATTGAACTCATTTCGTCCTCAACACCGTCCATCCTCCCACTGACACTGTCCATCGTGTCGTTTACATAGTTTGCTATTTCATTTACATTGACCATTCTTTCATTAATGCTGTCAAATTTCTCGTCCACAGAGTCAACTCTCCTATANTTGCTATTTCATTTACATTGACCATTCTTTCATTAATGCTGTCAAATTTCTCGTCCACAGAGTCAACTCTCCTATATACTAACTCGTTAATACCTTCTGTTTTCCTATCTACATTTTCATATACTGTGTCTATTTTCGTATCTACTGAATTTCTTACATTAGCTATATGGCAATTTGCATTCTCGTTAACACTTTCGGCAGTTTCCTTCGCACATTATTTAACACTANTTGCTATTTCATTTACATTGACCATTCTTTCATTAATGCTGTCAAATTTCTCGTCCACAGAGTCAACTCTCCTATTTACTAACTCGGTAATACCTTCTGTTTTCCTATCTACATTTTCATATACTGTGTCTATTTTCGTATCTACTGAATCTCTTACATTAGCTATATGGCAATTTGCATTCTCGTTAACACTTTCGGCAGTTTCCTTCGCACATTATTTAACACTANTCTTACATTAGCTATATGGCAATTTGCATTCTCGTTAACACTTTCGGCAGTTTCCTTCGCACATTATTTAACACTACTACCTTGGCTGTTTACATCTTCTTTCAAACTATTTACACTGGCGCTCACACTAACCATTTGGCTACCTAGCTCCTTAATTAATACTCGCAGTGCTTCTAGTTCTGCAGACATGTTTCTAGTGAACATTCACTGCGATGATTACAACAAAGTTCGCTTTCTTTGGCTTACAGCTATTCATTTTAATTAATTTGTTTTAATATCACTAATTACTTGCCTACTGCATAATATAATCTACAATTTAATGCCTCCATCCCACTTCTGACACCGGTGTTACAAGAAGCCAGAGGGGCGTATCCGAATTCGTGACGGATGAAGGTCTTATTAAAAATTAAAGAACTAAACTTGATTGATTATTTATACACACAAATATTATTTCAAACATTAAAATATCTCCACTAATAACTCATGTTATTCTCAGTGAGCGTGATATTTAATAACTATCTCAATTCTAATTAAAGTCCTCCTCAGTGTCTCTACATTTGTTAAAGTCACTTAGTTCACATGTTCAGTCTGTCTAATGCCATCATTCCAAATGTCTTACCGTCCGCCAGTCTCACTCTCCACTGCACCGATGCTCGAAGTCCGCAGACTTCACTCCCGCCGGTCACTTTCGTCGCCAAGAAGGTTCACTACGAACATCACCACAACCGGATGGTCGGCAGTTCTGGTGATAGCCACCTGGCGAAGTGCGTCGAGCGGTGAACGAAGAAGAGGACGTGCAGCGAGGGTGAAGGCGACTGCGGCGAACGAGTTCTTGCACGGTATTGCGAGAGTTCTACGGAGGGCGCGTTACTCGACGAGTAGAGTGCGGCTATGCACGTGAGCGCTCAGGGCGCTCCATAAATATTCCGGACAGTAAAAACTGGTGGTATCTGAACTGAAACATAGTGGGAATGGAATGACGAGCGATACAGACTTAATTGTAAATACTAGAACGGTCAATTATGAAACATATAATNACATAGTGGGAATGGAATGACGAGCGATACAGACTTAATTGTAAATACTAGAACGGTCAATTATGAAACATATAACTTTAACAGTAATTCAGTGGGTGTTAGAAAACTGTCAATAAATACTCGTTTTAAGTGATTGTGTTAATTTCTGCATGTCGACGGACGTTTATATAAATATACACCTCTCATATAGTTTGAAATATTGTACGATAAGGCGGTAGGAGTTTTGTAGTTCTTTTGTGATCAACTGAGAGCGCACTAACGCATTGAACATGCCTGGGATAAGTTGGAAACAGCAGTTTATAATAGTTTACAAACTCCAGAAACACTTTCAGATCTCGTAAGAGCTGCCCACATGGAATTGGANACATAGTGGGAATGGAATGACGAGCGATACAGACTTAATTGTAAATACTAGAACGGTCAATTATGAAACATATAATTTTAACAGTAATTCAGTGGGTGTTAGAAAACTGTCAATAAATACTCGTTTTAAGTGATTGTGTTAATTTCTGCATGTCGACGGACGTTTATATAAATATACACCTCTCATATAATTTGAAATATTGTACGATAAGGCGGTAGGAGTTTTGTAGTTCTTTTGTGATCAACTGAGAGCGCACTAACGCATTGAACATGCCTGGGATAAGTTGAAAACAGCAGTTTATAATAGTTTACAAACTCCAGAAACACTTTCAGATCTCGTAAGAGCTGCCCACATGGAATAGGANAAACAGCAGTTTATAATAGTTTACAAACTCCAGAAACACTTTCAGATCTCGTAAGAGCTGCCCACATGGAATAGGACCTTCTTCCGAAAGATGACATCAACACATTGATTAAAAGCATGCTATGGCGTGTTAGAGACCTGTACAATGCACATGGAGGCCATACGCGGTTCCAAGCTGCAGGTGGAAGAAAGAAACCCGCCCTAGTCAGAGACACCATTACGTTAATTTTGTTGTTCATAAGCGTTTATTTGTCTGTGATATTGGAAAATTGTTTTTTTTTTCCTTAGAAACAGTTTGAATTTCACGTTTTCTATAGGTACCTTCGATAACGTCTATTTGCTTTTATGTATAAGTTATTTCATACTTTTTTGCTTTATTTATGTATATTCCATACATTTGTGAGAAGTTTACTAGGTTTAAATAGAAAGTGATAGACGTTTATAAGACCACCATCCCTCAAAGAACGTGGCTACGCTTTCTGAATTGGAAAAGTTGTAACAATATTTGGATTTTACATTGATGTGGCCATTTTGATACACCCTTGTACTTTCTTTTTCCTCTTACAAGACTCCGGAGATAATTGTCTGGAAACCTTCCTGTAAGGCCGTTCGCGGGTGCCTCCACCAAACATCGGTGAGAAAGAGAGAATGTGGCGTGTTCCAACAAGAGTACTTGTTCAAGAGTGTTGTCGATGTTTCCTGGTAGTGACTAATCTAAACAGCTGTCAGGAGACGCGACGAGATACGACTTTCCTGCCCCCTCCCCCGTGGACGCCGTCACAGAAAGCCGTCGGTGTCTGCCGCTAGCCGCTGACAAACGAACCTGGACGTCCCGCGATAGTAATGAATGGCCGGCGGTATAGTCTGTTTCACGAACGAGTGCACTTATTTGACAGTTATGAGAGTATGCTTGTGTACAGTTATTTGGGCAGGTTGACTGTCATTTTAGTGTGTTCATGTGAACATCACCTCTGGCGTGAGGAGACACCGCTGTATTCACTGAAAAAGCTGTAAACATTTACTGCCTTCAGAACTGTCAAAAAAATGTGCACGCGTTCATGAGACAGACTATAGGAAANAAAAAGCTGTAAACATTTACTGCCTTCAGAACTGTCAAAAAAATGTGCACGCGTTCATGAGACAGACTATAGGAAAGATGAGTATTTGAGGGGGAAGGGGGAAGAAGTTAGGTAGAAGAGGAGGGGGATGACGCGCGGTGATGACAAGCAAAGCCACCCCTCTTCCTCCGATGCTGTATGTGTAAGGCCACCCAGGTAGAATGAGCCGGTGGGGAGGGAGCCCTGACAGAAGAGACGAGCTGAGAGGAAGACTCTTCTTCCTCCTCTTCTTCCTTCTCCTATTTCCTCTTCCTAGCGATCCGCGAAACTCCCCCTCCATCGCGGCGGGGACTTCACACGCCCCACTGCCGTTCTCTTTTCCTTCTAGCAGGCCCCGAAGTCGATTTTCGGCACCTGACGTACCCGCCCACGAACACGTCACACCTGCAGGCCGGTCCACATCCCGCCGATCGGTCAAAGAATAAAGAAAAAGGCTGAGAAAAAAACCGCGTTTGTTTATCAGGAGCTCGAAGCCGCTAGATTGGATTTTCCACTTCTTTGTCGCGACTTTCGTTTCAGATTAATTTCTAAGGTTTGCTACTTTTAACCGTAAAGCTGGCACAGCTTCTTTTTTCTTTTTTCTCTCTCTCTCTCTCTCTCTCTCTCTCTTTTTTTACTTTTCGTGACGAATTCGTTTCCACGTTGAGACGCCGTGGCGATACGAAGAATCACGCTGTTGAAGATGGGAGTTGTACAGGGCGACTGTATGAAGATAGGAATTCTCGGCGTAGACGTTCGAGCAGTTCCCAGTATGCATCAAAGGCGCACGGGAGTGCCACATAACGACATCTTATGTGGCCAACTGTCGTGTTAGCCAGGCGTATCTCGATCCCACGCCCATGTGGTGCCCGACGTCATAAGTAAACAATAACCTAATCGGCTAGTGCATGTCGACGTTAAACAAATTTCTAGGTGCTCTAGTACAAAGTATTCGTTTTGGGGGAAGCAGGCGGATATTTACAGTGACTTTCTCACTCGATTGTGATCCGGCCAACAATGAAGCGAAAACCCGAAAAGAATATGAGGGTTCTATCCTCGGGCCTTCCATAGAATTTCAACACCCGCTCATATATGAGTGTGTCTCGTATATTTTTTCTTTGTTGCAACTTATATCATACATTTAGTTTGCAGTACATGCAAATCAAAAACATTTCACTTGAAATGGTTCATGGGGCTATGTTAGAAGTCATATTTTCAACATTTAATAATTTGAGAAAAAATNAAACATTTCACTTGAAATGGTTCATGGGGCTATGTTAGAAGTCATATTTTCAACATTTAATAATTTGAGAAAAAAATTTTTTTTCAATGTGGATATCCTTTTTTGATGTGCAAAGTTATGTCCTGTGTCTTTTAAATGCCTAAAATTAACTTTTAAAAATCTGTGATACAGGTTGTGGTGAAAGTTCCATAAATCCAAGCTGACGGGTACTGATTGCATGAACTATGTTGCAACTGTTTGAAATACGTTTTGTTTTGTCGAAAATATTTAATGTGCCCCCAATATGTCTGTTTACGAAAATAAATAGTACTTTAAAAATACCACACGCATGCTATAAATATAATTTTGGAGCCCTGCAACATAATTTTACAAATGCATTTTTAGTTCGCTGTGTCTTAAAAAATACTACCCGGATAGAAGTGAAACTACGTTTGGCGCATATTTTGAACTCCGATAAACACTTTACATCATTAAATGCTTAAGAGCATGTAGGACATAAATTAGCTCCAACTACGTCAATTAACTTGTACAGATTTTTGTATGCCAACGTAGAGAAACTAAAAAAGGGCAATCCTAGATCATACATTTTTCCAACTTTGTGAGCAACTATTTTCCAATTTCTGTGAATTTANAACTAAAAAAACTAAAAAAGGGCAATCCTAGATCATACATTTTTCCAACTTTGTGAGCAACTATTTTCCAATTTCTGTGAATTTATTTCGAATAATATCTTACGCCGCGACAACGTATAAAAATGTAAGGTATCAGAAACAGCTCAGCAGAAATACACTACTCTGGCAAAATATTAATAATTTTTTTTTTTTTTAGTTATTAAAGCAATACTGTAACATTGCAATTTCTTCGTTTTTCTCTACTGGCTTTCCTAAGATTGTAAAATACGTGTATATTATGCAGCGTCACTTCATGTTTCACGCCTGCTAACCGCCAAACCCCTAGGTACATGTAGGCTAGCATTACAATAGTACTGCACTCCAGTAAGTAGTTAGCGCGTAGCTGCGATAGCGCACTTAATGCGCCTGTAAGTGTATCTCTTATCGCTCCCAAGCTTCTGAAGCTCAAAAGCGCACGTAACCCCTGGCATAGGCTATTCACGATAAAGTGAGCACTTTTGAAAGTCTTTTCATATGGAATAATAGTCAATAAATATATTTTATTTTAGTTTTGGGCGTTAACTTCCGAGCGCGGTGGAATACGCACACTGTGTTTATTACTTACATGACAGTATTTATTTTAAAAGGTGGTTAAAATATAAAAAATGGCTGACGGGAAAAAGTAAATATGANATTACTTACATGACAGTATTTATTTTAAAAGGTGGTTAAAATATAAAAAATGGCTGACGGGAAAAAGTAAATATGGCCTCAAAAGTGCTCACTTTGCCGTGAACAGCCTATAGGCGAGCGTATCCGGAACTTGAACTGCATTGCAAAGTGTTTGAAATATAATGCTTTTTTTTCTTTTTTTCGAAAATCCTTTAGACGAGGTACGTAAATAACTTTCAAGATACCACAGACTTTGCAAAAATTATAAGGTTACAACTTAAAGTCACATAGTTCCAGCGGCACAATGAGAACACTGTACGCCATTTCACATTTTGGTTGTAAGTACGCCGGGGCGATAGGTACGCGGGTCGGTGTCGCCCTTATCGCCCCCTCGCTTCTGTGCGTCGAATGGCCATACAGCTCCAGGTGCGCAGCTCTGTGGCCAGAGGGCATCGGAGCAGAGGATTGGGCAACCACTTCTTATACTAACGTCGACCGTCGAACATACACGAAGCCCTGCCATCCTATAGACTATTCACGGTTAATGTGGAGTATTTGTAAAATATCAAGCTTCGGATTTATTTTCTGCCTGTTTTATTTCTACCATACGTAAAATCAGTATTGACATGAACCAGTTGCGGATCTAGTAACCAATAAAAGGGAGGCAGAGGAGGGTTGCAATTAAATGTATTATTTTACTTTACTCTGGCCAATAATTTTTCTGGATAATTAACATATCCGCAGAATAATTATGTTTTAATATTACGTTTTAATAACAATGACAGTAGAACAGTAATTGGCAANAATTAACATATCCGCAGAATAATTATGTTTTAATATTACGTTTTAATAACAATGACAGTAGAACAGTAATTGGCAAAAGTTTTTCTTGTTTGTAAAACATTAATTTATTTTCATTTAGCAAACTCGACATAGGTACATATTGTTAGCGCAGACTCCCGTACTGAGCGCGGGCACCGTATTACCTGGTCATGCGCGGTCCCGGCAGTGTGGGGAGTGCTGAATCTCGACCCTCCTCCCCTCCTCCCAGGAAGACCCGCTCATTACTACGTCACCGGGCGGCTGGAGGTATGATGATTGACAGCCGACCTGGCTGGCGTCACAACCCCTCCTCCTCCCTGCCGGATGAGTTGACGACTTGGGAGGATCAACAAGAATATTTTAATTATCTCCGGCGTCGGCGCAACCCGACATGTAGAGAATATTCTGAACCCGAGTTAACGATGCTATAAATAACCCCCCCTTTTTTTTCTCTCTCAGCCTCACAGTCTTCGTGGTAGCTATTTGGCTGAAGTGCGGAAATCGGGAAAAGTCTGGTGCAGTGAGAGACATCAGCAGAGACGACTGACGACGGCGGAGGATGCGAGAAGACGGCAGACGAGCGTGTGTAGTGTGAATTATGTGGTACCCGACGAGTATAATGCTACTGTGGGAGCTCTCGGAGTCTCTATAACATTCCGGACTGTAGAATGTGGACTTAATTAAGGTGGGACTTTATAAATCCGAGATACGGATATTATTGTAAATATTGTAACTATTCAACCTGGACTTATAATTTATAAAATAATTCAGTATTTTTTTGCGATACACTGTTTATTGNAAATATTGTAACTATTCAACCTGGACTTATAATTTATAAAATAATTCAGTATTTTTTTGCGATACACTGTTTATTGGAACTTATTTTTGTTATTTGATTGCATCAATTTCTTTGTGGTTATTGTAAATTGTTTTAATTAAATTGATTAATTTTTAATACCATGTGATAGCCATTTGTTGTGAGATATTAAGTCGAGAGTATTTTTATAATGTTCGTAAAAAACTAGGAAATTATTATTAGCTATTTTATTTAATTAAGACCTCAAACTCTTAAAGGACTAGGCTAAGACCGCTGATTTTGAGTAATTGCAACAATATATTTTAAATGCATGCAAATGGCATGCTTACATTTGAAGATTTAATACGTTTATAAATGTCAGCATTTATAAATAAGTCTTGAGTAAGAAATATTTAAAATTCTCTCTTAATACAAAATACATCCATCGTTATTGTACTAAAAGCAAACTGTTTCGTTTCAGTAATAATCTCATATTATCTCGTGTAAACTCTAGCTTCAAGGAAGAAAAAAGGGGGGAGCCTAGAGCCCCTCTAACACTCCACCCAGCATTCAGCTTCAATGTGGATTCAATTAATTTAATCATTCGTCCGTAACTCAAGAGTAAATGTGATAATATACTAGCGCGTTAACATCTCTTATGCTCATTTATCTTAAACAATCAGAAATAAAATAAAATAGAATTAGTTTCAAAATATTTCAACATTACACTTTTAATATAATGTTAAAGCATGAAATTTAATTTTCTACGTCCCAGTAAAAATAACAGGGAGCTTACCAGTTAGTTTATCAAAATATGTGCATCGACTAGCGCACATTCTCGTTCGAAGGTTGATGTTAAAAGAGCTTAGTGTACTCCGAATCAGCTATTTTTACACGTTGCGATATCCCTTCCGGTCGTGGCATCCAGCTTACTACACCCCGGTATCAGTAATATTTCATATAAATTATTGTAATGTATATGGCCTAGGTAGGTTATGCCTCAGCTAGCTATAACAGTAAATAAATAAGATAGTAGTTTAATCGTCCCGTATCGCCTAGTACTGTCGAAGTTACACAACACGTCCGGGTATGCTTTATTGTAAACTCTTAATTATTGCTCAATTCTTACGGCCGCGGTCGGCGATCAACACTCGCTTCTCGGCGATGTACCGCGCCGCCGCACACCGTATCGTCGCGACGAATATTTAACTGACGTAACCCGTAACACCGGCCGTTCTCGCAGCGCCTCTCTTGCTTCTCGGAGAGACCAGGACCTCAAGTGCCTCAGTGCTCTCTATCCTGCCGACGACAACTAATGACCACGGCTGTTACGCAGGAGGTTCGCCTCACCCCCTCCCTCCTGTTACGTAGTTGTTCGGTGCTCCGAGAATGTTGCGTGGGCATGGCAATACTCGAGACGCATTTATTGTGGTTCATTTGCATTTACAATCACCACGTTCCAAATGAGATCAAAATGTTGATTACACTTGTATATTTCCTTAGTTATGATTTGTAAAACCAAATTCCCTCTCCGCGGCAGATGACCGTGAACAAGAGGAGGGGTGGAGGGGCGATAGCCTTCCTCGCTGTCTCGACCACACGTGTGCAGAAAATGATCTGCCACACTCTTTATAGTTTTACCAGTTGTTCGATACATGACAGAATCTTGTAATGAATACGCTTGATGTAGTCCATTCACAGTTACTTCCAACTTTTCTGAAGACTTGCTTAAGTTCTTCTTCCAGGATATTCCTCCGCCTCATGCAAACTAAGCTTAACCGAGTCTAGGGAATTACACCAAAGGACCAGCGCACCGCATTCGTGCGCACTCAGTGTAGTAAAAATTTGCATAAAAACTGTTTATTACCAGGTATTATCAACCCACTTATTTTCTCCCTGCATTTATTCATATTAATATTAATGAAATAATATACTTTTCAGAAAATATATAGGCCTAAATAGAATTTCGATTTAATAAAAGATAATGTTTTTTATTTTAACACAAATTTAAAACGGTTTTAATACACGACATATTTAGGAAACAACTAAGTACGTCCTACAGGGTGTGATTTTTAAAGGTTTGATTTAAAAATTGTGAAGAATAATACTATATTCTAACAGACGGCGAGGTGACAATAAAAATGATTGCAAACAACAAGAACTGAAAATGAACATTATCAGTTAAGATGCTTGTCATACAACAAACAAATCTAATACAATGTAGTCATCACAACGTGCAATCGTTTTCGTTTTGAGGATGTAATTTTACTTTGGACGCCATCTGACACATCACGCGTTGCTCATTCATCATGTCATGTAAATTAGCACATGCTGTTTAGTGCGAAAGGAATGGAGTTGACAGATGAGGGTTGGGCGGCTCTTAAAAATAAGGTCTTGAGAGGCAATGTGGCTGGAGCTTAGTCAATATGAGCAACGTCGAAACGTAAGGGCGGAGGGAAACAGGAGTTCCCCGAGAAAACCCACCAACCAGCGGCACCATCCAGCGCAATTCCCACTTGTGAAAGCCGGGAGTGACACCGCCGGGAATCGAACCAGGTTCGCCTTGGTGAGAGGAGAACTTAGGGTACAAAACATATTCTGGAAATAATTAAAGGTATCGCAGTGAAAATTATTTAACCAATATAACACGTGGCTGTCTGGAATGATGCCCTGAGAAACACTAGCCATTCTGTTTACGTTTTATTCTATGATAGGTGTAAATTCGTGGTCTATCACTGTAAATATTTTTTGTAAATTTTACTAAGGATTTTTGATACATTTGCAAAAATTTGTAAAAATATAATGTTAAACGAATCGTGTTTGTAATACATCTACGAAAATACCTGTACTGATCACGAATCACTTTAAATCACGAAGTAAAATTTACACATTATTACATTCTGTGATAAGTATTTCACTTAAAACAAGTGATTGTGTTTACTAATGATGAGCTATTAAATAATTATTTGATTGGGGTGTTGAGGAGTTACTGTACAACGTTCCTTCTAGTGTAAAAAACTTCGTTGCCTTTTATCTAACTTTCCCTTTAAATACAGGGATATGCGATCATCCGTATTTCAGCTGCTCAGTAATTCTTGCAACCAACAGAACATCCTGTAGTAATATTTTTCTAGCATGCAATATAATTTACAATTGTCCTCACGGAAACATTCGTAAAACAGTGTATTCTGCAGTTATACATCTGCAACTGTGCTAATGTGCATTTCACCTGCAGACATTTAAATAATTAATTTATATTATTCTGAATATGTGACATTATGTTGACATTACCCAATTTAATACACATAACGACAATAATAACGATAATTATTTATAAATAGAGTACATATAAAAATATAAAATTATTTTTCATTTATTGTATACATAGGCATATAAATAAGTAAATAAAAAAATATTTTAAATTTATAATTATGAATATATAAAAATAAGAATATAAAATTATTTAAAATGTCTATATTTATATATACATACGCCTACAAGCATTTTTAAATAACAAATTTTTATATTTGTAACTGCGTGTTTTCTCTGTGGCAAACGATTATCTGAGTTTTCTCAGAGTGCGCCCATATTTTTTTTCATATAAATTTTATGGTGGAAGGCCTTTTGTGGGCACAAGCTAGGCTCTTTACTGTAAAAAGAACCTCATTCATATAGAATAAAAATGACAGTTGACGTTCTGACACCACGAGGTGAACATCGATTTGGAAGTGCTCTCTCGCCATACCACGAAGATGAATTGCGAATACGAAGACCTGCCTTTGACCTCGACGATCATGGAGTCGCGACCTGCATCATCGCTAACTGGTTGTCGCCAGTGACGATTCTGTGGTAGAGTTTTCACCTCCGACTCGAAATGCTCACCCCACATGAAAGAACCATCTGTACGAATAGTCCACCGCACACACCACAATAAGCACCACATGCTTCGAAATCAGCTCCGCAAACATCTCTGCGCGCACCGCAATCAGCTCTGCACGCTCTGCAATGAGGGGTCAGCTCTGAGAAGTCAGCACTGAGGAGTCAGCTTTGAGGAGTCAACTCTGAGGAGTCAGCTCTGAGGAGTCAGTTCTGAGCGGTCAGTTCTGAGGGGTCAGTTCTGAGGGGTCAGCACTGAGGAGTCCGCACTGAGGATTCAGCATTGAAAAGTCAGCCCTGTGAAGTAGTAGTACAAGTGTTTGCATTCACATATGCTTGAAGACGATGCAAACCACTGACAATGTGCAATAGTGTATGTCGTGTACGACTACGTGCAAACCTCCATCGATTGCTCGACCATAACATGGAAAACAATGTTGTTACTGTACCAATATCTTCATTAAATTTGTAATGCATGACGCCATGAAAAGAGTGAATGTTTAAAGAAACCGACCTTCAGAATACTAACATGCGATACGAGTGGCGCAACATTTGGTAGAAGCGATAATTTAAAGAGACACGCCGATACGTGCAAGGATAAAGCACCTTTGCTTGACTCAAGGTAACATGCACTTACTTCATTACCTCCTGTTAATACAATACAAAAAATGTTCGCAGAATACAATGGAATTCGCATGATTTAACGTTATGACAATGGGCACATGCAGTTTATGCAAGGTGATACATTGAAGAATCGCACCTAGATCTGCAAGGATTCGTCTTTTGAGAGCCAGCAAGTGATGTCAATACCCCCTGCTGCTTTGATGGGTACTGATTCCCCAAACGATTATAATGAGACAGTTAATGTTAAAGACGGAATGAGAGACCTACGAGGTTTGGTACAGTCAGTAGGCCCTATGTGTAGAGTGTGCAGTTGCAAGACTTTACAGTGAAGTTGACGGACTTCAAAATAAACTGTCGTCGGCTCTAAATAATGATGCACATACAACTCCTGCTACAAATAAAAGCAAATGTAATATAGAATACAAAACAGGAGGCGAAGATGACCGTGAAGAGAGCATTGATGAAAATGAACATGAAGACAGTGATAGTGCTGAAAACGATGATGACGATTTTATCGATGCTCTGACACACCCTTCCAACACATTTGCTGCAACTAGCGACATGAAGAAGGCAGAAGATGCCGAGAATACTGGCTACCTATTTCCTGAAAACCCGAATGATTTCGTTGATAGACTCAGATATTAGATTGACCTGAAAAAATGCACGGGTCTTGAGCACTTTAACAAGGTATCTTCAATAATTAGTAAACTGAAGGATCGGGGATATAGGTATCGCATGATGTGATGAACTGCTTTCTTCTAAAATTGTAAATACTAAATAATAATAAATTATTATAATGAAATAATTCGTTTCTCTTTATTTTTGTGTGGGGTATTCTTTTTTCTCCCACAACTTTAAAGTGGAGCTATGAGTACTCGACTATTAACGAGAAGATCTGCATATAGAATGATAATAAAGACTTTAGTATAAAAATGCATTGATATTTGACTGCATACAAAACATTAATTCTGTCGACATGTACAATTTTGAATATAGTTGGCGAACGAATGTAATTTCTAAACATATGGGTGGGGGACAAACTGAAGGATTGATCGAAGGATCGATCGAGGGATTTGGATTGATCGAATGATTGGAGTGGGTTACTGTGAATAGTTGAGGAGGATTGCGAAGGATTGATGTGGATTGGTATAGATTGGTGTGGATTGGTGTGGTGTTGAGGTTATGTTACAGCAAAATAAGAACCACTAAACCGATTTCGATCAAACAAACTTTATTGTCAGTTATGCATTATACATAAGCTCTACGTGGCCAAGACCATGCAAATTTCCAATTACACCAATTAGCTTCCTATAAATCCATGTTTCGTCTCCAAGCTCGAACTTTATCTTCTTACGGGAAAACAGAACAGGCGATGTATGAATACTAATTACAGCAGTCTGATTAACAACACCTTTATGTACAGGGCACAGTCTTACAACAAATTATATAACATGGATCGATCTCAGCCAAACTGGTAAACGTCGGGTAAACCGAATCTGTACATATAAATCAAAAGAACATCTCTCTCTTCTACACTGACGGCCTTGAGACACCATGAATCATCATCCTTATCAACGCCATAGATCGCACTTAAAATATTACGATGTACTTTACGTGGATAATAAGAAATTCTGGTGCGGTAATGTCTTCGTGGCTTGTTGGACGTTTTCCCTAAGGAAGTTCTCTTCGGAAACCGAAGTATTTCCAAAAAATTACAAAAAAGCAAATTGTTTATTACATTAGTCGTTACAAAACTGAAATTTAATATTCAAGACACACTAATTATACAGGAGTAGTGTACTGTGGCAGTTCTGATGGCAATGCATTTTAAATGGGGCAGTGGGGCACGTAGGCTCTTTGACTGCCTTCGAGGACGCCGAATACTAACGAGCGCACCCGAGTCGAACCAAAGTAAGTGAACCACAGGTCCGACGAGAAAAGCCGAGCACTTCCGAGTTGAGCCGAAGTAAGTGAGTCTCAGAGCGTCACTGCCCCATTGAAAATACATTGCCACCAGAGCGACCATTGCGAAATATGATAAAAAAAACTAAATATGTATAGCCATAATTTCAATATTTTTCTACTTAGAAGCTTACCTAAGCAAGAACTGAAAAAATCCAGTATGATGCGTGAAACAGTTATGGCTTCCCACATTCCCACTCAAGTGCCCTATAATCCTCTGCGCACAAAAATATGGAATTATTATTGTGGCCTGCATTTCTCCAGTGTATGTTGGTTTAACCTTATTTGATAAGTGGATCTCTTAAATATAATCGCTAATTCCACTTATTTTCTGTACCTGTTTCAATGCGTGTTCGGGGTAACGCCCAAACCGGTTGGATTTGGTGAGAACATTCAAAGCGAGCCAGCTTGTTATCTTTGTTTAGATTTTTGAAAAAAAAAAAATTAATTACAAATATGTATATCACGTATAATTGATGATTTCCTCTACTGCATATACAGCGGGTAAAAAAAAAAGCTACTAGTGTCTGTATGTAGCCTCGTGTAACCGAAATAAAAGAAACATCGGCCTTACCTAGGAGTCTGGTGGAAAAGCATGGAAATCCCGTTGAAGAGTATACGGGCCCCGAGATATTTTTCTCCCCCGCGTTAGAGGCGCAACGGTGCGGGGTACATCACGCGTGCCCAGCTCCCACGGCTTACACGTGCAAGGCGCTGAACAGACGTGCAAAGTTTTCGTCGTCATGCCTTCCTACGTGGAAATTAGATATGTGATAGCAAAAGTCCACAGAATAAACTACGACTACACGGTTTTACTTTTCTCCAACTTCCTAAGAAAACTGCGCAGGCAAAAAAAAAATGCAATGTGTTTTACAATTTCCGCGATTTTTTTTTTCCTCTCAGAATGCACTTAATATGATGATACAAAACCGTACAGGCTTATATAGTTGGTTTTTATCTTTTCTGGCAGAAAGTCATATCCAGGATATTCAATTGCTGTGATATGCGGACACAAAGAACGTACAGAAAATATGTCCTAACTAATAACTCTCAAGCATAGGAGTGTAAGCATAGGAGTCACAGCGGAGAATACGGTACAGCATAAATATAGGGTTTAGAGACGGAGTCATTGGCATCGCAGCAAGGCTCATTAGCCAAGGGCGGCNATACGGTACAGCATAAATATAGGGTTTAGAGACGGAGTCATTGGCATCGCAGCAAGGCTCATTAGCCAAGGGCGGCAAAATGTCCGCTCAAAATATTAGCATTGTGCGGCGTCTAGAAGCTATTTAAATCCGCAGAGGCTGACTACTGCAAGTACATACTGACTGAAAACTCTGAGAACACCGACCGAAATAGAAATTGTTGGGAAATCTTAAAGACACTAGGCACAATGCCATACATATAACTGTACTCTCATTAACGTTAACGAACATGTTTTTTTAATAGATTCCCTGCGTCACCATAAAAAGGGTGAAGGGATGTATAACTAAAATATGCGTTGGAATTTCAATCTGGCTGAAATAAATACACGTTTAAAACGATGTCCAAAAAGAAAAACAGCATTTCAGCGCAGTTAGCATTCTTGGGTAGCAAAAAAAACTCAAGGTGTGCCAGATGTAAAATATTTGTGACTGTGGCTGTAACTGTCTATTAATACGATAGTAATGCCATTTAACCATACGCGATAAGGATCTTTACATTGCTACAAACTTCATTTTCTGCCTGTGTAATTTATTTTGAATGAGACTACACAGTGGATTTATAAATTACGCAAATATTGGGTTTCTCCCACCGTCCTGGCACTCACCGTACGAGTAAAGAAGTTGCGTAGTGGTTACAGAAGAGTTCAACGTTTAAAACAACTGACTCAGGAACACTATTTGACTTTTGAAGAAGGAAGGTGGGGATATAGCTCCGCCCTCTGCAGTCACCGAAGCCAATCAAAACCAACTAGAAGTTATCTTCAAATGAACTAACAAAAAAACTGGTGAATCATTGCAGCAAGAAAGCAGATAAAATGCTGCTTTCCCACGACTGCAGCAAACTGCGAAATTTACGATAATGATAAATCTTTAATCTTATTTACCATCACCGCAGGCTCCTATTCAGAGGCACGAAGATGAGGTAATAAACCTTAGAGAACATCCTGCAAGAAGGTACAATATATTTGCATCCATATATTCCAAACGCGGCTGGCCAGATGTGCTATTATAATGATTCACAGGCGAGACTTGAACATCGCGGTGTAATTTTTGTGTGTTGATATTTTTATGTATATTTCTACGTGATACGTTTCCGCGCGCAATGCGCACCGAAATGCTTACGTTTATTTAAGTCTGTGGCTGTGATGGCTAAGGCGTCATGTGCCAGTTGTGTTGGCACTTGCTTCATCTCATTGTAATTCCATTAATTTTCATTCTTATTTAATTGGTAATACACAAAAAAAANTGTGTTGGCACTTGCTTCATCTCATTGTAATTCCATTAATTTTCATTCTTATTTAATTGGTAATACACAAAAAAAAATTTTCTTTTGGAACGTGCTCTTCTTATGCTTAATTATTTTGTTTATTAAATTTGAAGTTGTAAAACTAACTTTGTCATCTGAAAAATTTGTACTGTTTACATATTCACTTGAAATATATGCTTTTGTTAAAAAAATAATAATTTTCTTAATATATATTATTGATTTACGTACGTAATATTGGGTAAATTCTTAATGTCACTTAGCAAAATGAAAAACATTATTTGTGATTTATTATATATCATTCGTGACTTTCGAGTTATGTATCGATTAATCGCACGAGGCCATGAAGTCCGGANGTGTTGGCACTTGCTTCATCTCATTGTAATTCCATTAATTTTCATTCTTATTTAATTGGTAATACACAAAAAAAATTTTTCTTTTGGAACGTGCTCTTGTTATGCTTAATTATTTTGTTTATTAAATTTGAAGTTGTAAAACTAACTTTGTCATCTGAAAAATTTGTACTGTTTACATATTCACTTGAAATATATGCTTTTGTTAAAAAAATAATAATTTTCTTAATATTTATTATTGATTTACGTACGTAATATTGCGTAAATTCTTAATGTCACTTAGCAAAATGAAAAACATGATTTGTGATTTATTATATATCATTCGTGACTTTCGAGTTATGTATCGATTAATCGCACGAGGCCATGAAGTCCGGANATTTGTGATTTATTATATATCATTCGTGACTTTCGAGTTATGTATCGATTAATCGCACGAGGCCATGAAGTCCGGAGCATATCCTAGTATATATATGTTTCCTCTCAAGTTAATTCCTTCATCTTCGCAATCTCGAGATACAACATGTAGTCAGACTTTTATCTTGTAGAATCTTTCAGCATCCTTGCGATGTTATAGTATTTTCATTCGCCGTTGTTTGGTGATATTTTCTTTTATTCTGTCATGATCGTATTTTGTGTGCACGATCATTATTCAAGCATTTTTCGATTTTGTTGCATAGTGGTCCAACTGATGGCTTAACCTCGTGGCCAATTTTTCTTCCTTTCTGGGATGTGAGCTGCACACCAAATCGTGGCGTGGTCGTTTTGGACCATGATACCACTTATTTGGCCAGCATCGTAGTAACTCCTAAAATGTTTTCGTCGTTCAAGTAAAATAACTAAATATTATTTGCCTGCTGCATAATAAATTTATAACGTTTATTTCAGCTTACTTAAAAGAAAGAAATCATTTATTAAATAATATTGTTCTCAAATCTATAACTTTAAATCAAGCTATCGTGGGTACCCGACGAAATAGTAATAGCCATAATATTATTTAATAATGAAGGAGTTTATCAGTTTTCAAAAGCTACTTTTCTAACCAAAAAATATATACATTATAATACTCATGAAAATGTTATTTATCAATTTGTATTTATATTTCTGTTATGCCAAAAGCAAGAAAAAAAGTATCATAATAGTTCTTGTTAAAAAAAAAAAATATAAAAATCTTTTTTATATTTGTTAATCTATTGTATTCCAAGAGAGATAGAAAAAATAATATAACTTTTGGTATAGAGAATTATTGCTTTTAGTGATTTACTTGCCCTATTATCGTCTATGGATAACAAATTATTTTATAACCATTACGTTGTTTTAAAAAGAATATACATATATACACCTCTTTTTTGTAATAAGTAAAACAGGACCACGCCTATTATTTATGCTTTCAGTAGCAAAAACCCTAATCAACACAGTAATTTAGATCCCACCCTCAATTTATGTGCTATCCTTGTGTTGTAACGAGAGTAGCTATGGGTGCTTCAGTTCACGACACGAATGTGCTACATAACAGTCGCGCTCACGAGGTTGAATGGTGGCGACTAGAGATGTTGCTACGTGACTCATAATTTAAGCACTCAGTTGGTAATCTCATGATTCGTACCAGACTGTAATAAGGAGATCTCCTCGCTTTTAATTTCATGTGTTTATTTACGCAGGAACAAATTTCAGATTATGGGTCGGATGGCAATTTGTGTTATTGAACATGGCTTCGCTTGATGCATAGTTACATAGTTACGATGAGCATAACTGTACTTAGGGACGCCTGTTTTTGCAATCAAGAGCTCCGCGCAGGCTAGATTTAAATATGCTACATGCACAGCTGCAGTTTTACTTTAGATATTGACAGCGTGTCTTCATGAGAAGACGTTGTGGTATTTGACTGGAACTATCAGAAATATATTTCTCCGGGCATATACCAAAGAGGGGTCTACACTGAACGTTGCTACAGACACGCCGCCAATAAAAGGACAGGGTCAGCGCTTAAAGCTCCATAGGAAGCCTACATGCAGTACGACTATAGAACAATGCATGCTAGTTCAGAGCCCTGCGCTTAGCGGCGATGACCCACTTGATACGCGTGGCAGTCTCGTCCTTATCGCTCCCGCGCGAAGCGGCTTCAAACGTGGAAACATCCAGGTGGGTCTGATTCATGTACAGCCTCAGTCATAATTAAATAGTATATTTTACTATTAGGTTATTGAAATTGTATGAAAATTGTGTATATTACAGGTATGAGCAACATGCACAAACCTAGTGCATAAAATATTTCCGTTCAAACACAGTCCCTGAGAAGAAAAATGAGTTGTTTGTAACCCCAAACGAAGGTCACTTTGCTATTCATACGCTACTGCACGAGTAGTCGTTTTATGACCTTGAGTCTAGCGTAAACAACTGTGGGACCTAGGTGCATAGCCTATAGTTCGTAGTTCCGATTTCGCATACAACCTGCAGTATTCTCACAAAAATGGGCGGGTGTAAGGAAATTGTTGCCAAGTTTATGATATACACTTATAAATTTAGCTCTAAGAGGATTCTCTTTAAGAAAAAGAAAGCAAAACGTTAATAATACTCACGCAGATTTTAGTGTGTTGTAAATAAATTTAAAGGTTCGGTTAGGAACACGCCAAGAAAAGCTAAACAGAAGCGTCTGACTCCCCAGGAAGAATGACAAATCTTTCGGCGAATAAAATCTAGCCCCCGTACAAGCACTCCTAAACTATGCGCCGAATTGGAAATTTTTGACTGCAATGAAACGTGCTCTGAGACCGTTCACAGGATGTTGCATTGGCACAGCTATAATGGCAGGGTAGCAAGGAAGAGGTCCTACATCAGTAAGAAGAACCGTGCTGCAAGACTTCTTTTTGCTAAAGAGCCAGGAGTTTTGTAACAATTTAATCTGGACAGACGAGATTAAAATCACTCAGTCTGGCTCAGACAATGTCCACAGGGTATAGAGAAGAGTTAATATGGCCCACAATTTCACCTATACACGTCCCACAGTTAAACATTGGGGATGTTCAGTTATGGTTAAGCTGGAGATATTCAATTTATTGATGATGCAATGGACAAGTTTGCGTATAATGGAACAATGAGACAAATGAGGAATATTACCTTTCTACATGTTTCAACATGACAACCACCTGAATCATACAGCTGGTCTTCATAAAGAAACGTCAATTTGGAACATTCCAAAACTATTGAGCACATCTTCTTAGTCTCCCGACCTCAGCCCCATTAAACTTCTACGGGCATTTCTGAAGTCTCAAGAACACAGCCGAAATATCTCTTACAAGGACGAACTGAAAAGAGTTGGTTATTGAGAACGGCACAGCATCAGTTGTGAAATATGTGAAAAACCAGTTCAATCTGTACAGCGCTGATGCCAAGCAGTTATCAAAGCCGGAGGTTACTCCGCAAGATATTAGCACTTCTGTTTTGAGGGGTTTCATCCATTATTGTGTCAACTATGAATAACAGTGTGATAAAGAAATGTGCTACTTCCTTATTATTCTTATGTATTTTGTGTTTCATATTTGTGATATTTACTTGCATATATGCAATAGATAAAAGAAATGTCCCAGAGTATATTTGTTAAAGCAAAGTAATTGAACTGTCAAATACGTAAAGATATTTTCATAATATCGAAGTATATGAATACAAAAGTGACAAATTGCATATTCGTACAGCATAATAATAACGGCGTATGCTGTGATTTTATGATGTGTATAAAGATTCTCTACCAGTTTATTAACTTGTAAATTACTCACAAAATAGTCAATTAAGGCATTTTTGCAAGTATTATTGACAGCAATAATCCCAGACTACGGAGGTAATTCAAAAACACGTTATTTTAGTAGATAATATTCTTATTGAATTACGTAAGAGTATTTAATACGTGTAAGATGTTCTGTGTGGTTTTGTAAATAGGTGACATTGACGTTTATCCGCTTTTTCTAATTTTTTTATCATTTTGTAAATAAACACAAGATGGCTCTCGGTCACCAGACCCGTTAGCTCACCTTTCACACAAATATGGCGACACGTTCATCTTAAAAATATGATACCACATAAATATAAGATCCTCACATGAAATCACAGTTTTCTACTTACTGCAGTAGCACGTGATTCGTGAGTGCGTGGTCATAAAGGCGAGAGCTAATGACGCACGTGTGATAGTTGACCTTATAATCACACCCCACGCTCGTGACGGTGCTATAACCGAAAACCCTAATACCTAGAGCTATTTTGCAGTTTTCAGTTATACAAATCCGGGTATATACTTCAACGATCATCAAAGTACCTTCAGGCACCGAACAACTGACTTGAGTCGTGTAGTCATACAGCCTGCGTATATTATAATAACTATTAATTTATGCAGAATTTCTATGTACTAGTACAAATGTCTCGTAGCAAAAATATTTTACCTAAAAATGTATTGTACTTAAAAACTTAATTTTATTTTTAAATTTTACTGTTGGAAAAAAAAACACCTTAAAATACAGCCAATAAACTGACCTTTTCATGTGCCTACATGTGTATATCTCTTTTTAGAAGCGAGTCATAACATAAATAAAGAACGTCGAGAAATTTTTAGAGGCTTTGCACACCAAGGCAGGCTGTGAAAATAATGGCGTTCAAGCGAATAAATTTATTTCATAAATTTTTTATAGTACAACCTTTTTCGTAGAAATATGAAACAATCACCTAAAAAAATATGACAATGGAGTTATATTACTTTATAATTTAACTTATTATAGGGATTTTGAATTTGTATATATTTTTCGTACAAACATCAAAATTTATCAAAATTAATATGTTGGGGTATAGCTCAAAACAATTGCTCAAATGATTATAAGTGAATTATTATTTCTTGGAAATTTGCTAAGGGGTTCGCCCGTATTTCAATTAAAATTTTTAATAAAAATGTTTAAAGTCTAAATACTTTAAATTTTAACCCTTGCCAGGTAAACCTAGTGTTGAATTTCAAATAAATTGCAAAATGCCACTTGTGACTTCAATAAGCACTTTAGCTGAAACCCAACTCTATGATTAAACATCTTTCTGAAATTTGTACGACTCAAGATTATAACTTTAATATTGCAACATGTACGTTGAAAACCATAATGATTGCTATTTAGAAACGATTTGGTATTTTTTATTAAAATATCATCGATATGCTGCAACCATGAAATAATATAAAAATCTAGAAAAATGGTTTTGTTCTTGAACCGCCTACTAAGTCTACAGTTACGGAGTTTGACTGGAGAATCAGTGTTAACGAAATTCCTTCTCTATGCATCAGTTTTGTAGAACAACTGTTTCAAACTGAAAGTATTCTACGTGACATTTCTTAGGGAAAACTGGCACGTTAAGGAATCTTGCAACTTTATTCGTTCAATATTTTTTCTAAAAATTATATTTTACAAAAAAAAAAATATGTTATTGATAATTTTTTTGAAAATTTCTAATGTAGCTGTATTTTCTGAGAATGTTACATTGAATATTGTTTTTGTTTTAAACTGTTATCTTCAAAACTGATGCATTGAGAAGTGATTTCCTTAACACTGATTCCCCATTTAATCTCTGTGGCTACAATTTTTGCTAGGCAGAGCTCTTAAGGTCAGATTCCTTAAGTGACAAGGTGGCGTACGAAAAATTTCTGAACGTAAGAAATGCACTGCCAATTTAACATCGGAAAATGAGATACTGGATTGTAAGCCGAAACACTAATATTCCCAACCAAATAGCAGAGGCTGAAGTTAGAAAACGAACCCGATTAAGTCTCCCGCCTAACTGGAGCTTTTTTGCGCGTTTGATGCCGAGAAGCGTGGGAGCTATAAGGACGACTTTGCCACGCGCATCAAGTGCGCCATCGCCGCTAAGTGCCAGGCTCTGAACATGGTATGCAGTGTTCTAGTCGCACTGCGTTTACCTATGAGACTTTCAGAGGTGACCCTAATATTTTTTTGTTAGAAATAAAGTCTGAAGTAAGGTTCAATGAAGAGCCCTTGAGTAGTTTTGTATGCATCTGATGCGTACATTTTGAGCTACAGTGCATTGAAATGGCCGTTTCTAACCGTTTTGGACTACTACTCTGAAATAGTGTTTCTAACGTGCGTGACATTCTGAAAGAACTCGACATTCCTCGTCAAAAGTGTTTGTTCTTTCCGCAGAGCATCACAATGGACGCACGTTTGATAGTTTCGTAGAGAAACGTGTATTTCAAACTTTCTGCAAGGCATTTGAAGCGCCAGGTTAGGCGGGAGCAGTAAGTTTGCCAAACGACTGCCAGTGCAAACGAAGGAACAGTATGGGACGGAAGAACCTACACACCTCATACACAGTTTGTGTTCGAGCTAGTCTGGAGAGAAAACGCTCGCCTTGCTCAATGCAAATATCCTTTTCCCACTGCTTTTACTCGTGCCACGGCCCGCAATCGAAACTCGCTCGCGCACATCCACAGACAACAAGAACAATAGACACTTAACATGCTGATTGTCCTCACCTGTTGCATACTAACGTGCGGGCCCGAACCCCGCGGTTCTATATACGGCTGGCGTAGGGAAGCTGTTCGTCGTCGGGCTGCCGCCAGCATACACTCAGGGTCACCACACTTGAAGATAATAATAATAAAACATGGCATCCCCAAAATATTATTTTGAAAATTCATCCTCTCAAAAAAAGGTTGGTGTTGTCTACAAGTTGTATTGTGTTTATCAAAAGCGTTCACGAATCGTGCTTTTCGGTGTCCTTTGCTCTTAAGCATTTAATTATATGGATAACAGCTGTATTTAATTCACTTTCAAGTGTACAGTTTTGAAGAACCTGTAATGTTTGCGCATTTCGAATTTTTGTCCTTCCACCACGTGTATAACCTAATATCGCCAAGAACTTAAATTCCTGCGTCGTTCAAGTAACACTGTAAAAATTGTTAAAAACATCAACATGTTACTTTTATGCTAGTTCTTACTCTAGCAGTTTCAGAATGAAATACACATTATAGCGGCCACCAATGTAATTAAATTTTAACTATTTCATTCTTACATTGAATTACAGTTTCCGGTGTTGCATATAACAAATATTTTGATGAGCGTTGTATTTAGGCTGGCAAAGAACTTGCTTCGTTATCACGAATAATAAGCTGTAGATTTTGTGTTCGGTGATCAAGGCATGAACCGGTCACAGCGTAGAGAAGTAGCACGGTTTAAAAATCAGTTAATCACAGGGAATACCACTGGGCGCTGAGTCTCAAAAGTGTACGTTACCGGTCAAATACAATCTGTATGTGCAATATGTTGAAAATTGTCCACCATGGGTATGAAATGGTTAAAATAAAACAAACATTTCCGATTTCTCTACTAATTTATTTTAAGTCTGCTATCAGTGTCTCCGTTAAAAAAAAAAATGCAGTTTAATGAAGGGACGACAAATGTGCCTGTAAAAGCTTTCAATTCCTCGTAAAAAATATATACCACAAAGGTAAGGTTACTTTCATCTTCTGCACACGTCCTCAATCACTGGTTCAGGAATCGCAATAAGAACTGTCAAAATCGCGTTTTGTGCCTTTTACTGTACACGGGTTTAAATTTAAAAAAAAAAAAAAAAAAAAAATAGTTTCCCAAATTAGATATCTCATATTATGAGTGGCGTGATTAAATCGTAATTTTATCTATGAAAACTCTGTCAGAAGAAGTGTACTGTATTGACTTGTTAAGGATGCATTATACCTGGAGGCTTTTCCCGCGACAATGCCGCGCGCATGTGCGCCATCGCCGCTAAGCGCGAGGCTCTCAACTGACGTGCTGTGTTCTCGTCACACTGCGTGTATCTACATCACTCTCAGCAATGACCCTATAATTTTATTGGTGCATGAAGAGAGTTTGAATGCAGGGCCCTTTAGTAGTTCTGTATGTGTCTGATGCATATATTTTGAGCTACAGCGCTTTGAAAAAGCCGTTCTTAGACATTTTAGAGTTCCCTGAAATGGTGTTTCCAATGAGCGCGGCGTCTTGAAAGCACTCAATGGCCCTCGTCCGAAGTGTGTGTTCTTTTCGTAGTTTAGCGCATTAGACACACGTTTAATAGTTTCATCGAAAAACGAGCATTTCAAACGCATTGAAACGCAGTTCATGCGCCAGCTAGGCGGGAACCTTGAGGTACTTATTTATTTAAAAATTGTGCTGGCCGTAATTGAAGTCACGTGGTTTTGACTGTTAAAGTGGAATAAAACAACCATTCAGTGTTGCAAAACAAAAAAAAAATTTCCTGTGCAACTTTCTTGCTTATTTTACCCAACCCCAGTCCACAATAACCTTTGTTCGATTGATGACAGCAGCTTTGGTTGCTGTGCTGTTAAAGCACTTCAGTAAGAAAATATATCACTGCCAGAAAGAACCCTTTAACTTACGAGCCCTAAAATACTGTCTATGAGAGGACAATATTCAGGCGGGTTTTCGCCTTTCGATATTGTCAGACGTAGAGAATACTGCCAACAGATCTCTGTACGATGCAGTCGGGCCAATGATTTAATTTGAAAATATATATTTGATGCCGACAGCAGAGAGCTTGCTGCTTCTACTGCGAGAAGATAATACCTTCAACTTAACAACGTTCAGTAATGAATAGTTTCGCTTTCGGGATTAAGCCTCATCGAAGTCGATACAAAAATATAGACTTTGCGGCAAGTATGTAACTGTTACTGGTACACAGAAGATGATTACTGCAGTGTTCGAGACGTTTGAATTTCCTTCGACATCGATGCAGCGGCGCTGAACATAGATTCTTTGTGGCTGCCACAGAGTATTTTGTTGGTATTCACCCTGCCATATTATTTTGTGAACAGACATTTTTTGACGTGACAACGTCTTATAATTCGATAGAGCCGGCTGCACGCACGAAAAAACATGACTCATGCGGCGTTACCTCGCTCTGAGGCGTTCCATGTAAGGCTTGAAGTGCAAGCGAGAGCGCGGAACGAGCGAAAAAAAAAAATTGACATAATTGTATTTATGCGTACAAATAAATCTCACTTGATCAATTTCATTGTGATTTCCAATTACCTCCTTCTCTATATACATACAAATCTATTAAACAAATGAAATTAAAATTTTCTTTTGAAAAATGCTACCATTCCATCAGTATTTTCTTAAGACGTTGTCACGTTCAACTATCGTCAGTAAACCGACTTTACAGACAACCAATTTTTTTTTTTGTAATCATCACGAAATAAAATTTTAGTGGCCACGAAAGTTTAGTGGTGGCAACAAAAAAATTTTGTAATCAGAACAAAATAATACGGCAGGGTGAGTACCAACAAAACATTTTGCGGCAGCAACGAAATTTTTTTTTCNTTGTAATCAGAACAAAATAATACGGCAGGGTGAGTACCAACAAAACATTTTGCGGCAGCAACGAAATTTTTTTTTCAGAGTGGGTATGGAAAGCTAACAACATCCTGATAGGGGCGCCAAAGTATGCACATACTAAAATTGTTCAGCAGCATTTCGGATGCTCTTTCGTCTTGTAAGCTGCAAATAATTTCAGAACATTCTGATGCTGGCACTGAAGTTTGGTTGCTGCCTCTGCTCTGAAAATTGGTCCCAGAAATGATTTCTTATTTCTGTGCGCCTCTCTTCTAAGTACAGTCTCTTCCCTTTGCGATCCGCGTGCGACCCTGGGCCGATTCTAATTCGATTTCCTCGCATTCGGAAATTCGGTGGACGTTCTCTGAGGGTTTTTATGTTCCCATTTTCTTCGTCGATGTATTCCGTCGCTGCTCCTGTGCGAGCGTCGTCTCATCGCGTCTCTTCTAGACGACTTATTCAACCGAGGTCACTAAGGTACCTCTCGACCACCAATTTCCGGGTTCAAACACCGAATGAGTCACGTGCGCGTGTTTTGTTTCTAATGTAAGCTCAGCTTTAACTGATTTGTAATCTATTCCCTGCATTGACTCCCGTCTTAAAACCAGTGGTGCTGTGTAAGCACAGTAAAAAAAATACATTGTCTTCTTAAAGGGGCGCCAGCCATGTACGATATTTAATACAAAAAAGTACAAACCGCGCTTTTATAACGATGAAAATAAACGAATTTACTCTTTTATGAACGAAATGAGAATTAAATGTATTTTGTATTTTTCATTTTTTTCCCCTGAAAAGTGAACAACATATCTCAAATTTACACATTATTTATATTACACGTTAAACATATTATTATAAATGAGTGAAATAAGGATATTTTACAATTTTCAATTTCGAAGGTGACACTTGCCGGAAGTGCATTTATAATTCCTTAAACCACTTATACAAGAAATTTTTGAAAGAGACTTTTTGCCACTGTTGGAAAGTGATCAAGTTTCTAATGGTATTTGAAAAGGACACGTGATCTGCTTTATTGATTTTATACATAAACGAAAATACATTTACATATTTATATTTACTATATACTGCCATATGAAAACATGCATTTCTATTTTTGCCCAAAGGTCCGTTCCATCCGGGCCTATTCGAGCGGAACAAGTGCGCGCCATATTTAAAGGGATAAAGCTGAAACTCCAACCAGCCGGAGGAATGAATGCGGTGAGGCAAGGCAGGAGGGTGGAGATGATCTGGCCATGCGAAACGGGAGTTCACCGCGAAAACCCAAAGCGAAAATCTGATAATGACCGCCCCCCCCCCAACCCACCACCATGCCAAACCCTTTTCTTAAAACTTGCATCAGAAATAAATAAAATATTCCGATATTGAAGGCGAAACTCAGCCTTGGGCGAAGTTGGCGATGGGCATGACGAGTTCGCGAGGTCAAAAGAAGGGACCTTCAGAGTAGGCTTGATACTTCTGTAAATCCTTCTTCACCTCCTCCTCCTCCACCTTTCAAGGGTCCTAACTTATCATCGGCCGCTGTGTACTTATAATTAAAAATCACGTTGAGCCGGACCGCGATGGATGAAATGTGTACTAGGCCTGGGCCCGACTCGTGCCTGATGTACAAGCAGACGTCTCTCTATCTCTCTCTCTCTCTCGCACACACATGCAGGTCCCGGAAAGTGGGAGGGGGAGAGAGAGATGGAGCGAAAGAGGTCGCAGCGGCAGAGGTGTCCGACGTGGCTTGGCCGGAGGTGAGAATTTATGCGCTCCTGACACGACGGGAGTCTGGTCAAAGTCCCGCCGACCCCCCGCCTCCATTGTGAGCGCCTTGGTGGGCCCGGCAGGGGGTCCTCCGGGCCGGCACGATCAAAACCCCGGGGACAACCCCTCCCCCTTCCCTCCTTTACCGGCCAACCATTCGCCCTCGCGTACATGTGTGCGTGTCCTTTTATTATGCCACGGCCCCGAGGACCCACCACGAGATGAATTACGTCTTCTAATATCGCTGTTTGTTGCCACTTCCTGGCGGCATCTCTTGCTGCTCTTCGTCGTCGACGTCCTTCGACCCGCGGAGGAGAAGAACGTGTGCTTGCAACGTTCATCCTGTATTCAAGTAGCTCGTCTTTTCTCCGGCTCGTGTCTAAAAAAATCGCTTGTGAGGATTGTTTGCAGTGAGGACTGTAGTGGTGCTAGTGGTGATGAAAATGATGGTGATAATGATACCGGTGGAGGTGACAGTTATAATAGTTATTATGGGGGCAGTGACGATGGTGATGATTGTGATGTGATGGTGTGGTGATGGGTGCCAATCTAAAATGGTGGAGATTCGGATGCCCAATGTTTACTTCGTAGGATGATACTTTAGTGACTTGCCTTTACCTTTTGCAGCATCAGTCCAGAATGCGGAAGTAAATTTCCCATACCCGAAGAATCCGCAACCTGGCCAGGAATCGAATCTCCGGGACTTTGGCCCCACAGCTACAATAGAATTAACGTGGCCATATGGCTGCAGTTGTTTTGCCTTTTCGAGACCTAGAAATTATGGAGTAATCAAAGGGTGGTGCAGACACACGTGAATCCTCGTCACATATCCGCACAAGGCACTGAACCGTAGTGCAGTCTCTTCGTTTGCAACGTTCATTTATAGGACTTTCTGCTGCAAACGTATTAATTTAAGGAGTAATAATACAGGTAAAGCTGCGAAGTGCGTCCGAAATTTTAATACAAAGAGTCTCTACCACAACTTCCATGCATAAAGCAGAGAGTGAGGAAAGTCTACTTCAAAAAATGTTTACTCTAAAAAAATTGTCATCAGAAACATGAGTTGAGTTGAGATGTTCCAGTCGGCGCTTCAAGAGAGACGAACAGGGTGAAGTGAGATGAGGATGGGAGCAATGGCGGAATGCAGGGATGTACGCAAAGGGAATGCACCGAGAAAACCCGCTGGCTAACGGCAACACCCGCCACGTTTTCCGCATGTAAAAATCCAAGCAATCCCGGGGGAATCTGACCCGATTCGTCTTGATAGTCGGAGATAGAGTAAGGTAGAGCAAGATGACGAACCTGAGTTTCTGATGCACTTTCCTCGTGCTAAACTACAATAGTCACACGATATCTGGTTAAATAGTCAATACTGTTTTGTGTTTTTTATAATATAACGACATACATCTGTTTATAATATTTAAAGACATTGTATATATTGTAGCACCAAACTACCGAATTTTGTATATGTTTCAGGAAAAATAATATTTATATAGTTTCGAGTCACGAACTCGGGTCCCTACGCCATGCCTCACCTTACACCATTGCTTGAAACTTTACTACAACAGTGTATGGGCAAGAAAACATTCGGAAATTCAGGCACAAACATCGCTATAAATGTTACGAAACTCGAGTCGATATTCGAACTGCAGTCGTTAACTCTCATTCTAAATCTCTTTATCCCTTATGTACAACTTCTTTTTGTCTAATTTCTGCAGTTCAAAACGACGTAAGTTACTTAATATGAGCTTCATTCTTACATTTTCCTATAAGTGTATTTTGGGTGGATCTTCCATGGAAAAAAAAGTAGTAATGCTCATAATAGCCACATTTGTTTGCAGGCATATGACAAGGAAAATCTGTATCTGCCATCCAATTAAAATAAATGCTGTTTTCCATTTAGCAGTGTGCCTAAGTAAAACATATGCGATGTAAACCTTTTGCTAACTACCCTTATTGGATTTAATAAGTCGATATTTTTCATTATTTATTTTATAATTGCGAAATTCTTCAGGCTATGGTGGAACTTTCAAAAAGTCTCTCTCCTCTGTTATTTATANGAACTTTCAAAAAGTCTCTCTCCTCTGTTATTTATATGTCCATATAAATTTAATAGTATATAATAGTATTTTTTATGTTGTTTATAAATTGAAGTCAGATGATTTAAAAATGTATAAATGTACATTAAAAAATTTATAATGAAATCTAATGTAGAGTACCATTGTGCTCGTTAGCTTTGTTGGAGTAACTGTGACAAGTAAATTTGACAAACCCAGTAACGTAGCGAACACTCTGCTTCAAGTCATGTTACAAGCATGGCTTACTCCCACAGCACCTCCTATATTAAACGCATAGTCGGTCGCCATTCAGTGACCATTGGGGTNATGTCCATATAAATTTAATAGTATATAATAGTATTTTTTATGTTGTTTATAAATTGAAGTCAGATGATTTAAAAAAGTATAAATGTACATTAAAAAATTTATAATGAAATCTAATGTAGAGTACCATTGTGCTCGTTAGCTTTGTTGGAGTAACTGTGACAAGTAAATTTGACAAACCCAGTAACGTAGCGAACACTCTGCTTCAAGTCATATTACAAGCATGGCTTACTCCCACAGCACCTCCTATATTAAACGCATAGTCGGTCGCCATTCAGTGACCATTGGGGTTACACCAATGAATTGTTGACTATACCAGAACAGCATAAGCACAAAGAAAATATACAGTATACCATACTAGAACTTTANTTACACCAATGAATTGTTGACTATACCAGAACAGCATAAGCACAAAGAAAATATACAGTATACCATACTAGAACTTTAACCACTGTTAAGCATAGTCGGCTGCCATTTCACAAACTTTGGAGGTAGAACAGCCAAATTCATATAAATAAAATACATTATATCCTAAGGCTTATTACATGCATAATTAGCCAACATTTTGGAATCATTGGAGATATAACTACCATATTCATACAGAAGGTAACACTCTATATAGTCTAGGCCCCATTAGGTTCTAAAGCAAATAACCAGACCAACCGACTAGACTAACCAAGTAGATCAGTAACCAGATCATCCGAATAGACAGACTGGCCATTCCAGGGTAGCGAACATCCAATATGGCCACGACCATACTAAAATGGCCATTACTCAATGTAATACAATAAGCTATGATGAACTCCTGCAAACTCAATTCACAATCCACCTCCTGAATACTGGTCCAGGAGCCAATTTTTTACGGCTTCCTGTTTCAATATAAGTAGCGGCTAAAAAACCTCCNACCTCCTGAATACTGGTCCAGGAGCCAATTTTTTACGGCTTCCTGTTTCAATATAAGTAGCGGCTAAAAAACCTCCAATGGGAAAATTTTGGAACTCTTTTCGTGGCTCAAATATATATATATATATATATATATATATATATATATGTGTGTGTGTGTAGATATTATATATGTACATATTTTATATGTATTATAGGTCTATATATACATATACATATTCAATTTTTTAGCTTATACAAAAGCCGGCAGTTTTTTCCTGTGATCGAATAATATTTGTAAATGTTCTTAAGAGTATGNACCTCCTGAATACTGGTCCAGGAGCCAATTTTTTACGGCTTCCTGTTTCAATATAAGTAGCGGCTAAAAAACCTCAAATGGGAAAATTTTGGAACTCTTTTCGTGGCTCAAATATATATATATATATGTGTGTGTGTGTGTAGATATTATATATGTACATATTTTATATGTATTATAGGTCTATATATACATATACATATTAAATTTTTTAGCTTATACAAAAGCCGGCAGTTTTTTCCTGTGATCGAATAATATTTGTAAATGTTCTTAAGAGTATGTAAATAAAAATACAGGAAAATGTAAAAAAAGAAGAATAGTTAGTTTGGTGAGACAGCAAGAATGGGAACAACGTAGGCTATAGAAGCAAGACAGCTTAAATATTGGAATAGTGCTGACATAATCACATTAAATATATTGCAGTGGGTAATTCTTTCTCGCAGTGCCAGTAGGACCTTTAGAAACAAATCACTCTACAGTTCCGTCTGATCAACAATGTACTCAACCGACATGAAATCAAGCCTGTGCTTTCAGGAAAAACACTAGGACAGCCTCCCCTGAATATACTGTACGTACGATTCGCCATCAGTTGTAAACCCGATGATTACTGAGCACTTCACGAGTTTACCCGAAGCAACTGATCCTCTGACCCCATCGATATATTTACACTACCTTGCGTCAAAACATACTTTTTGTTTTACTAACGTGTGAAGTAATAAACTAATATTTGACCCACCATCCTCTTCGCAATTTTTCTAAGAAAATCATTGGCGTAAATATGAAATGACAAGTAAATTTAATTTTGTAAACATTTTTGGCAACAGCACCACTCGTACGTGAATTACTAGTTTTCGAATCTTCCTGATTATACTGTACATTAAAAAACAGTTATTTATTTTTGCTCATTATTTTTTTGACAAATTGCTGTGTGATAACTGGAAGTACATGTCAATAAATAAACACATCGATTCTGTCGGTATTTAAAATTTTCCTCATTTTTGTCCCACAACCGTAGATGTTGCTGCCAATGCTCTAAAAACCTAAGTAAAAATGAGAGCCAGCCATACAAAAACTCGTATACAAACAAAAGTAAAACTACTTACAAAAGCATTTTTGTGCTAGAAAAAAATCACTCATTACCACGAGTGTGATGAAATAACGATTTACTCGGAGAACGTAAATAACTATCATATATCTTGCACGAAGGAGTATTCCAATAGTAGACATTGCGATAGAAATACTCATTCTTTACATTCACGGTGTTTGAGATACATTACTGATTTCATTTGATGTAATCAGATTCCCGTTTTCTTCTAAACAACAATTAAAGAAATAATTATAATAAATAATTTTCTGGACTTTCAAAGAAAAGTTCCCTTGACATTCATTTATGATTATAGCATGAACTTAATTACAGTTATCACAAGAGACTCGTTTGTAGAGACAGTATTCCTCAACCGGAAGTGAAATTGACATGGGATAGCAAAGTTTAAAACAGACGCAGCACAATCACATCCGGGTTTCACGTCTGTAGTAGTTTCAGTGATTGTGGATTTATTTTTCAGTTTTGTTTATCACCAAATTTATGCCAATTGATATATTGCAAAGTATTTTTTATAAAGTCTGAAAACACGTATTTTCTTAGTACCTAGCACGTACAACCAAGTCTCTTACGAAAAGGCAAAAACCCTCTTTGCCTTGTCAAATTGTAAGTAAAAATTTCGCGTTGTAGATATTACACTATCTACATCTTCATGTGTGAAAAATAGTACAACCATCCCTAACGAATACTTATGTTTACAACAGAACTGATTAGCTTGCTTAAACATATTTGTGTCGGCAATATTGGCAACTATATAAATACCACTCGGACGAGTCATCACTATACTTGCAGTATCGTGATGTGTATTGTGATGTGAACGTGTGACGTGCATGTGTGATGTGGGTAGGTCAATGTGTCCCTAGAAGGGAAGAAAAAAGTTTTATTTTTATACATTTTGTTTCAAATTATCACAGTGCACCAAATAAGGTATGTGGTTTATAACCTTTTCCGTGTCCCTCCTTTTGTGGTGGGGCCATATTGCATGGCATAATATACTTTTTGAAGTCGTCAGGAATTTGTTATTGATACTCTTTTGTCTTTGATATTATGAAACGTACCGTAATGTAATGAAATGCTAAAAGATAAATGAATTCTTATGTTTTCTAATATTTCATTTTACAAATTTTTAACGCTGCCAAAGTAAGCATCTCACTATGAACTTTCATTTCATGTTCGTTGCTTCTGGCACCAGTTATGATGAAATGCACGTAGTTTTGAATGTTTAAGCCTGGTAGAAAACTGCATGTTCCTAGCCCAGTAGGTGAAAGTAAGTAAGCACTCCTACAAAAAATACGGTTTTCATGGAAAGTGAATAAATTCGCATTGAGTCCCCACGTTTGAGGATAGAAAACGCAAAATCTTCGCCCCAAACTATATTTACTTCAGACGATAAAATTTTGTTTACAAGCAGCAAATAGTAATTAAATTGGCTGGCCGCAAAATAAAAGTAAGTTAATGCATCCCATACTCATACGTGAAGAAAAATTGGAGCTCTTCTCACTTGAGAGGCTCAACGTACGCCATCTAACACCGAGCGCTCTAGTTGTGCAACTGCAACGGAAAGAGAATTCTGGGCTCAGAGAAAAACAACCATTAAGTCGCGCCCAGAGAAAAGGAGTCACGTGGAGTGAAGGTGTCTAGTGGTTTCTAGAAATGTCTTTGACGTACCTTAAATTATATAGAATTTAATTTTACCTCTCCAGCCAGAAATTGGTTCTACATGCTCCATTCTACTCACGGTCCAAAGTGAACTGAGTATAAGTAACGCGGAAGTAAAAACTGACTCTGATTGATGTGAAATCGATGGTACTTATTACTCATTAGGATTTCAAAGAGGCGATGTCAAAAACAGTATGCAAGCGTCGATGATTCGTAAAATCTATATTCCTTAATAAGGTCGTTCTTTAATAGTCATGCTTAAAGTAGGCCTACTGTGTCCAAGCCTGGGAGAGGAAGGAGGGTAAAGGATGATCTTTTAATCACTAGTATCTACCCACCTTTATAATGATGGCTAAATAAGCAATCTATTTTCTCAAACATCGTTTGAATATGTATGAAGACATTAAAAAATCACTATACTTCTATATGAGGAGGTGAGTTCCAAAACTTCATTCTTCCACTCTGGCAAAATTATGAGAACAATGGAAAAACGTGTATATTGAAAACAGCAGCAAATTTCGAGTATCTGGTTGAATTATAACCAAGTTGATTGTAATTGCACTGTATTTACATGAGCAAGAATAATCCTAGTGATGTACATTTCATTTTAAAATGTGTTTAAATTTGGACTGTTTTAGTTTTGGTGCAGAACGCTGGATATGTAAAGTTGTGGAACGAGAACTTGAAGAGTGTCACAGTTTTTGGGGCAATCATTATTGGCATCGTTATGCAAAAAATTCAATAATATGCTGTGTTCAAACGGAATAAAAATATGTTTATTTTGTACTCGCAATACAATTCATAAACTGAGTAATACAAATAATAATAAATTATTACATGTACACCAATATGTCTTTAATACAATAAAAGTTTGTAACGTTTTCCCCAAACATAAACAAAATTGTTTCTTGTCACCGAAGTACTTAAAATGTCTAACAGTACTATGCAAAGCATGTGACATTTAAAGTCGAAGATCTTAAGTTTCTTCTCATACCATACCGTTTCCAACCTCTTCAACTTCACCGTCATCTGGAATCTTTGGTTCTTGCAGTGTTCAACGATAATAAACAAGATTCTCTATTGACTTCCAATCATCACCAAAATGTTTTCTCAGCAATGCCCTCACATCTTTCACTTTTTTCAGCTTTGACACTAATTTTGTTGGGTAGTAAATTGGGGTCTACCTTACTAAAGCTTTTGCACTCCTTTAAGGGAGGTTTAAATTCCGAATAATCTGTCATATTGTTTGCTTCCCCTCTGATTAGGATTTGTTGTAGGTTATGAGGGCTCTTCATCAAAACAAATCGTTTTGTGGCAGTACATTTGAAATGCAGTTGGGCTGGCTTTTTATTGACCGGTGTTAATGCAACCTGCCAAATACACACAGTGACATCATATCCAACACTGCTAACTGTGCCAAACTGTGCGAATATTTCTTCATACTATTAAGGTTGAATGATAGTGTCCTTTCTCTTCACTATTTTTCTATGCAGCCAAACACTTGGTCCGGAGGTAGAAACGAGTGGCCGAACACATAAAAAGTAACGTGAACTGATTCCACATTTTCAGAGTTATCAGAACATAACCACTTGACTAAAATAACAATGGCGGTTATGTTCTTATTCTGTCCGGGACACTCATCACAAAACAGCTCAACTTTATTCATTTTCTGCAAATCCCAATTAAATAGCAAGTGAAATATAACTGACGCAATTTCATTTGAGCATTTTTCCCTGTCACTTTCTACCCATGAGGAAATTAAAACAGTGTCTGTGTTTGGTGGGGCAGTTGAAGGATCGACACAAACAGTGCAGTTATATCGGTACATTTTGCTGCTGTAATGAGCTGAGTATCAGGTACTTTCGGGAGAAGAAGATTATTTTCACAGTCAAATGAAAATTTCAAAACATTTCTACAATTATCTGTCCTAAGCAGGTCAAAACATTTACTGCTTCTCATTTTATGGACTGTGAGTTGGGTCATGGCTTAATTTTTTTGAACACCCGTTGCGGTCGAAATAAGTACTCGTAATCTGATGCACTCAGAACATGTACCTGTAGCTAGCGTTTTAAAGCCGTAGTTGAAAACATCTCTGAAGAAATTGTACATAACTTGATATCCATTCATCTCATTCTTACTGAACCTTCTGCTTGGAAGGAGATCTGGAGGTGGGTACTTGCCTGGAGGTCTGTCTCTGTATGTACGTGATGGGTAGCCGCTGCCGTGGAAAGCAAGCGTGCCTGCTCCCCTCGGTGTCAGTTTCGAAGGGTTGGTGCTCATTAACGAAGGATCGACGGTCTGGTCCGCCTAGTAAGAGGACTCGTTCACAAAGCGGGTTTGTAGAGGTGGATAGTCCTCGGCCCCATCAAGGTGGCACGTACGGATTCAACTCCGTACTCTGCCGTTGACAGGTGAGGTGGAACCACCCTCGGTTGNCGTTGACAGGTGAGGTGGAACCACCCTCGGTTGGAGAACATCCACCCACTGCGATTGGAAAGGGTGTCACTATTTCTATTGGCAGTATTCAACTACTGTCAATTAGAGCCTCGACCGAGCTCAAATCTATTCATGGTTATGGACTTTGTCCTCGTCTGGCGGGGAGTGCACACATCTGACAGCCTGATGTGACAAGTAGCATATTTTCTCTATGTGCAGACTGAAGTGGCAATATTGCAAGCCTGAATATTAATGGGAAGACCTGAACTGCACTCCCCTAGAACTGCTCAGAAAGTGGTCTCCTGTTTATACCTTTATGGATCAGGCACAGGAGGAGCAGCCTGGGTCACAAACCGCGGCACTTCGGTGTCGAGAATCTGTAGGCTAACCGCAATTTCAGAATACTGCAATCACTAGGCAAATATTTTTTCAAAGTTTTCTATCTCATGTAATGTAATTCTACAGCGTCCAGATTTGAAAGAAATTGAGGAACACTTTGTCTCCTATGAGTGTTGTTTGCTTTGGGTATCTCCTACTATCCTCTTTTTTTAGAGAGTGGCCTTCCATGAAAAAATAATTTCACAATGTTTCGTACTCTGAAGGCAGATAGATATACCCAACATAGAGAGAAATGTATGTGAACAAACTTTTACCATTCCTCTAGATTATGGAACAGATCGCTATGGCTGAGAACATGTTTGCTGAGGTATGTGAAGTTCTGGCCCAAGAACATCTTGTGGAAGAGTTAAGTTCTGGAACAGTACTAAATGTAGAATAATAAAGTTTTGGAATTACACATAAATTTAAAATAGGCCCCTACTTATTTTACTGGGAAGGAAAGGGTTTTTGGCACATTCTGTGATCATAATACGATGAAGGGTTGCCGGAGCTACAGCATTACTAATACAGCTCGAAAAATATAAAAAATGGAAGAGTGAAGTTTTGGAACTCACGTCCTATATATATATATATATATATCGTGTGTGAGTGTGTGCGTGCACGCGCGCACACACACAACTTTTATATGAAAGTATGTTGGACAGTTCGAGAGGTGATTCAGTATGGAAAAACAATTATACATGATGAATTAAACGTATGGCTTACAGTGATTGTTAAGGGAGGCATGCGCCCTTGAAAAAGTGAAAATAAAAAACTTCTTGTGTAAAATTTACTGAAACTACCTGAAATTCAAAAACAAATTTGTGGATACTGTATTGTTTAACAACGATATATTGTGTCATAAAATTAGATTTATTAATAGAATCATATTTGTAAATAAAGTAGGGTGTTGTGGTATGCGCTCTCGAATGTGGTATTAAAATGAGTGTTTTTAATAAAATTACAAAGAAAATTTGCCAAATATTTGACTTGTTGTTTATTCTATGACGTTAGTACGTTGAAATGAAACAATGTCGTTCAGGACCACACTAACCGTCCTTTTGCGAGGGAATAGCCGTTGCAAGTTTAAGGCCAGGCTGTTCAATGCTTAGGCGATAGGTAACCAGTTTGGTTTGTGCAGTAAATGTGTTGCTGTCCGAACTCCCTGCGATAGGAAGCTTCCTCCAGTAATGTGTGCATGCGTCATTCACGCCCACAAACCAATAGCATTAGCTAAGTGGATCGCTTTCTGCCTTGGACTTTAGTGCTCCAATCAATATTGACAGGTACGCATCTGTAGAGCTTTCCGACATGCTCGTGATTTATGTTGAAGCTAAGTGCAGTGGCAGGTTCTCTATCGCGAAAGATATCCAAGCAGGCAGCACCCAGCACATATTTTCTTAAGGATTGTCCAACGCTTGTGGGATTCAGGGAATCTTATGCCAAACTTTCGGAACTGCGGTGTGCAGGCGACAAAGCTTACACCACGCTTTGAGGAAGGCGTTCTTACCCAAGTCAAGGATCAAACATCGACCAGCACCCGTGCCTATGTACATGAGTCGTGTTCTTCACAAATTACGCCGTGGAAAGTCTTGCATGAGCAGCAAACACACCTCTATCTCGCAAGAAAGGTGCAAGCATTACGGCCACGTGACTTTCTATCCAGAGGTAATTTCTGTGCTTGGTTTCGGCTGCAGACAGTTATTGACCCAGAGTTTTCCGACATTTGTGCAGTTTACAGACTAAGCCTGTTTCACTCGTCGTTGTGTGTACAGTAGCCGCAACAGCCATGATGTGGTCTGATGAATATCCACACGCTACGGTCGTGACACACCATAAAGAGAGCTTTCCGGTCAACAGTGGGCTAGCACAGTCCATGGTCACTTAGTAGGGTCGTACCTGCTACCCTGCCGTCTTGGTGGCTACGTGTACCCATAGACTATAGATGAGGTAGACCGATCTCGCTGGCTGCGCACAACCAATCTCCGCGTACCAACATTGAACTGATTTTCTGGCAACACGTCTAGAGAAACGGCATGGTTTGGATTTTAGGTTAAGAAAACTGATTTGTAAACAAGTGCTAAGAGATGTTTTTATACTTCCTATAACCTATTTGTAATGCAGTTTGACTAGNGAAAACTGATTTGTAAACAAGTGCTAAGAGATGTTTTTATACTTCCTATAACCTATTTGTAATGCAGTTTGACTAAATTCGAATTGGTAAAAGTATTTTATTTATATAATAGTTCTCGTAATTTAAAAATTAAGATGTAAACAAACACGTTTATCAATGTTGACCATGTGACTTTGACAGTTGGGTATGATCGGGGTAGGTTAATGTTTGGTGCATGCACAGAAGACGAATAAGCGGTCTACCTCATATTTGGAGTATGACTGCAGCCACGCGCGGTCACTTATCACAAGCGGTGCGTCCTCCAACAGCTAGGGTAATGTGTCTTGCATGCAGCTCTGGTACATGCATAGACTGAAGATGAGGTAGACTGCTTATTCGTCTTCTGCGCGCATATATATATATATATATGTACACATACATCAAACAAATATATGCACTAATTTTTCCATGATAAGCAGTGAAAACCAGCAGTGTACTCTACTTTAATTACGTTTATTATAAATTATAACTAATTGCAAAAACAAGCACATAAAAAAATTGTAGTACAATTTCTGGGTATCTCAAAACAGTGTTAAAAAAGTTTTCCTTTGTTAGATAAAATCATAAGTAAAAAATTTTAATCACTTATTATTAAAAAAAGAGCAAAATTTTTTTAATTTAAAATTTGATTACTGTCGTAAGGTAGTATAAAATTTGGTTTCCAATGTGCCACTTCATTTGTACAGTGAAGTTAGTTTTCGTTATTTCCATCACTTGAAAAAGTTCATATGTATTCTAATTTCATTGCACACGCATTGGACACCTGGAAAAACTGTCTAGTAAGCTGTTTACGAATCGAGGTTGCAGGCTAGGGTAATAAAAAAGGACTGTCAAAATGACAAGGGTGAGGATATATATTGTGTAAGGGAGGGGAGGGAATAAGGTTAGCGTGGAGTGGGCAGCGAATCGGCCGGGAAATCAAATTAGCCGCAATAAGAAAAGGAAACGAGAAGAGAAAGAACGGGCGGTGTGAAAAATTGGCATTTGAGCGCCGGCTCGCCCTGTCACAACATCGTCAAGAGCTGCGCGCGCACGGATGTCAGTGGCCGTGGAATCGCAGGGACAGAGCCCGCCTGGACAACCTTTCTCCGCGGAGACAGCTTTCCGAAACACAGCGCCGATCTCCCACCGGACGAGGCCGCTGCGTCCGTCTCGTCCGCTACCTCCGCTCTAGTCTATTCATGGCTTCTTCTCACTTTTTTGAATCAAACCTGTGGAAAATTATACTGTGTATGACGTACTTGATTGTTTCGTAATTATAGTCCATTTACAGTTACAGACCATTCGCGGTTACCTCACACTTCTCTGAAGCCCTGCTGAAGTTACACTTTCACAATATTCCTCCACCTCATGCAAACAAATTTTAGCAGAGTTTAGAAAATGACACCAAAGGAACAGGCGCACAGCATTCGTGCGCACTCAAAGTAACACAATTGTGCATAAGAACTATTTCTTACTAGGCATTACCTATACAAATATTTTATCCCTGTTTTATTCATTTAAATTATAAATGAAATATTGTGTTTTATAAATAAAACATACGTAAAAGTCCTATTTAACCAAAAATGAGACACTTTGATGTTGACACAATTATGAAACACTTGTGGTACATGGCATATTTAGTAAACAACTAAGAACGTCATTTGTGGGGTGATTTTTCAAAGGTTAGATATAAAAAGTGTGAAGAAACCGAGAATAGACTTTATATAATGTATCACTAGCGTTTTTATTTCTGTTAATATAAAATCACACTATTTTTGGTTAAATTGAACTTTCACTTATACTTTATGTATAAATGATAATGTTTAATTTATAATTGATATGAATAAACAGCAGGGAGAAAATAGTTGCGTTTGTTATTACAAACAAGAAATAGTTCATATGCAAAATATTATTACACCGAGAGGGCACTAATGCAGTGCACTGTCCCTTCGGTGTAATTTTACAGACTCGTTTAAGCTTTGTTTGCATGAGGCGGAGGAATATCCGGGAATTATAGCTCAAGCAGAGCTTCAGAAATGTTTTAAGTAACCGTGAATGGACTTAGGCTCCTGGATGACAGCGTTTCTCGTCACGGAGCTCCGCAATGGCGAATACAGAAATATATATTTATTCAGGGGAGAGCGGCCCACGGAGCCTGTTTATCGAGAAAAACATTGCCATGTTTCCCTTCGCCTGCAGGTTAACCACCACCTGACGTGGGAAATAATAAATATAGTACTTGTTGAAGAGTGGCGTAGAGAGATTTGGGCGGCTCCTGACAATGAGGTCTTGAGAGCCAGGATGCAAAGGCGGGGGAAATGGCAGATCCCCGAGATCCAGCACGTGCTTAAATCGGGGATTGACTTCGTTGGGAATCGAGCTTGGTTTGCCTTGGTGGGGTGCGACGAAAATATTAGCCAGTGTTTTACGATTACTTTCACTGTATATTGGTAGGTATAATCTAGCTTAAAAATTTCTTTTTTTTTTTTTGGGTGGAAGACTGGTGGAACTATTGGTCCATAACTCTCTCAAATCGACCACTGGAATGGCAGTTTAAGCATATACTCATATAACTTCGAAGCGGGGCATGTTTCGCTCTTCAGTTTCTGGCACAGAGAGACGAGCAACGAAGAGAGCAAATCCATGTGGGAGAAGTTTGGAGCCAGCAGCATTCGCGGTTGTCTTGGTTTTAATTCAAGTGCCTACGATGAAAAATAAATAAGAGGCGGGGGGGTAGGTTGGTAGGTATGTAGGTAGGGTTTTATGTCTCGTCGACAGCGAAGTCATTAGATGCGGAGAAATTCGCTCAGATAGAAGCAGGAACGGGTAAGGAATCGGTCATGGTCTGTAGTAAGCTACAATCCTAGAATTCACCAGAAGTGATCCCGGGAAACCATGCAAGCTATAACCAAAATCATGATGACCTGAGAGTGGACCGGGATTCGACCGCAGATCCTCCAGAATGCGAGTTGAAAAGTTTATCACCTCACTCGGTACTTATACAATGCCTGGATGGGACATATGGAATAATTAAGTTAGAAAGTTAGTTACTTTCAATAGAGCACTTAATTCGATTGCACAGCATGTAGAACTCATTAAACAATAGTACACATATACTGCCAAAAAGGAAAGGTTTATGTTGCATATTNGATTGCACAGCATGTAGAACTCATTAAACAATAGTACACATATACTGCCAAAAAGGAAAGGTTTATGTTGCATATTAAAAAAAAACATGTGTTTTGTAACACTGTAAAAAACATTACTAGCATACACTTATATAAATTTTGAAATAAATCNTTAAAAAAAAACATGTGTTTTGTAACACTGTAAAAAACATTACTAGCATACACTTATATAAATTTTGAAATAAATCTCAATTAATGGGCGTTTAGTTGTAATCAAAATATAAGTTTACTGCTGGTTTGCATGCTTTAGAAAGAACATTTTGTAAAACAATATTTAATCAAGCTAACTTCTCAGGTTTTATTCAATAAAAAATTTTGTATGGTCCATTCACGGTTACCTTCAACTTTTCTAAACCCTGTTAAAGTTATACTTCTAAATATTCCTCCACCTCATGCAAACAAAGCTTAACCTTGTCTAGAAAATTACACCAAAGAGACAAGCGCCGCATTCATGCGCACTCACTTCAATAATATTCTGAATAAGAACTATTTCTTACTAGGCATTGCCAACACACCAGTTTTTCCATTGTAAATGCACGTGCGTTTCACGCACGAAAGTTATCATTTTTATAATTAAAATAAATGTTCATAAAATGTATTATTAAAAATATATGTTAACATTGATACCAATGTTATTTTGTATTCAATGGTAGTAGTTATTGTGATTGTCGGACATGATGAAGGTTTTCTTGCAAAATGTGCTTTGTAGAGCATCTAAAATGGAATTACGCTTAAATTGTTATTAAAAGCAAACAAAATAATTTTTTATACATTTAATTAAGTGAAATCTAGCAAAATATTTTACAAAGTTACAAAATGTTTGAATCAACATATTTCATACATTTGTGACCATTTTGATAGCACGTGTACCTCTTTTTAGTCAGTTCTACTTGTTGTGCAGTCGGGTAGAGCGCTCTATAGGAAGCCACTCTCATTCTACCTTAAGAATACGGAAGTGAAACAGCAGATTATACAACGAAGTCCAACTGCACACGCCAGCAAAATGGCGTCAGTGTCCAGCAACATTTCGGAACGCGGTTCGCCAATCAGCGCCTGGTAACTTACTCGGCAGCCGGCAGCTCAGCCAATAGGGAATCCTCCGCAGTAAGCAGTAGACAATAAAACGCAAGGCACATTCCACAGCCTCCACGCACCCAATCAGTGAACGTGTATGCCCACATCAAAGGAAAAAGCCAAGCCATTTATATTCTGTATCCTTACCTATTCTGTGTTAAAACTCTTCTAGATATAGAGCCTCGCAGTAGCGGATCCAAAAGAATTTATTTGTATCAGTTGAGGGGTAAACGGGGAGTGGTTCAACCTAGAGGTTTCTTTAATTGAAAAACACATTTTCTACATTTTCTTTGATCTGCGCATTAGCCACCGCCTGACATGGGGAATACTAATAAATAGTAAGAATTAAAAAAGAGTGCATGAAAATATTAACCAGGGTTTGCAGTTGGTATCACTGAACATTGGTAGGTAGGCCCAGTTTCTTCATTTTATTTTTCTTTAAATAAAAAGGGGGGGGGGAAGGAGGCCTAGACCATCTATTTTTCTTAAATCCCTGTTAGATACACAATTCAAGTACACTCCTAAATAAATCGTGCTCAGTTCGGAGTCGAGTCTATTTCGCCATTAATTTCTGAAACAAATAGAAACAAGCAGTCATCCGTTTGGTTTGGCCGATCAGATCCCCGATCCCAACCTTATCGACAGGTCGCTAGGACGCAAGCGCGTCGTATCGCAGGGGCGTCCAGCACCTTCATGAACCGACCAGGAGACTAGGATGTCACTGGGGGAGAGGGGTCCACGGTGACTGAGCGGTTAGTCTTCTCGCCTCTCACCAAGGCGAACCGGGTTTGATCCCCGGCCGATTCAATCCAAATTTTCGCAAGTGGGAATCGTGGCGGACGATGCCGCTGGTCGGTGGTTTTCCTCGATGATCTCCCGTTCCCCCCGCCCTTTCATTTCGTGCCCTGCTCCATACTCACCTCACTTCATCCTTATCGGCTCTCATGTTAAGAGCCGCCCATACCTCTTCACTCACCCTGGTGCAGAGGAAGTGGACTCAATTACGTAAGAACTGCTCGACAGCGTTGTTCTCAGCATGGGAGCCTGTTAAACGTGTCCAGGTGACCACAGTTTATAAGTACTATTTACCATATTTTTAGCATATTTTCTGAAGGAAAGAAAGACGTATGCGATTACTTTCCTGTCTGAGCATATGTATTCATGTGCGTCCCTAAAAACATTTGAACGAGAGAACATAATTTCACCAAACTCGGTACATGTATAGTACTAAGTAAGGACATCCTACTTTTATAATTTCCGACCACGCCAGCTGCTTGCTTTCAAAATGGTGGTGATTTTACTACTTAGGGTGCTATGTTATATCTCGGAAACCATTGAACCGATTTAAACCAAACGTTGTATGCCGTCAGTGCATCAGCTAGGCACTGAATTATAGAGATGAATATTGTTCTTGGTCCACCATTTTAGAAGATGGCACTTAATGCTTTATCTAGAAAACTATTCAACAAATTCCCACCAAATTCGGCACGTAAATAATCCTACTGTCGACCATGTAAATATGTGCTACTTAAATTGATAAGGCACTTATATTCAAAATTGCGGCCACACAAATATGCCCGTGCACACACTTCTCGTGTTACTCTAAGCGTTCTCGCATATGTTAAACTCCCCTGTCCAGCTCTATCACCCAACCTGTCCCCCATTGAACATGTGTGGGCATGGTGAGACGGCGTTTGGTGCGGTATGCAATACCGGTAACAAACCTACACCAATTGTAACACAACAGGTGGAATAAGCGTGGAACCTTATTCCCCAAGATGACATCTGACGCACGACTGCAGGACTGCATCGTCATTTAAGGAGGCCATACAAGATACTGTCATTGTTGTTCAAGACACTCTGTAGCCTCTGTCCATAGGTGTACAACCTTGTGATCATTATCATGTACAGTATACAGCCAGTATAATTATTTAATTAAAAGATTTATTCATGTGGGACCATTGTGTTAAGGGTGTTCATTTTTCTTTTTTCACCAGTGTTTAACATCAAACCGTTATTTTATCACGACGTCAGATGTATTTACTTAGTACTATACGTGTACCGAGTTTGGTGCCATTCCGTTCACTCGTTCAAAAGGTTTTAGGGGGCATGCACACAGACACACACATACACACACAAACACAAGCAGGAACGTGATCTCTTAAGCCCTCCTNTCATGCAAACAAAGCTTAACCTTGTCTAGAAAATTACACCAAAGAGACAAGCGCCGCATTCATGCGCACTCACTTTAATAATATTCTGAATAAGAACTATTTCTTACTAGGCATTGCCAACACACCAGTTTTTCCATTGTAAATGCACGTGCGTTTCACGCACGAAAGTTATCATTTTTATAATTAAAATAAATGTTCATAAAATTGATTATTAAAAATATATGTTAACATTGATACCAATGTTATTTTGTATTCAATGGTAGTATTTATTGTGATTGTCGGACTTGATGAAGGTTTTCTTGCAAAATGTGCTTTGTAGAGCATCTAAAATGGAATTATGCTTAAATTGTTATTAAAAGCAAACAAAATAATTTTTTTATACATTTAATTAAGTGAAATCTAGCAAAATATTTTACAAAGTTACAAAATGTTTGAATCAACATATTTCNTTTTTTATACATTTAATTAAGTGAAATCTAGCAAAATATTTTACAAAGTTACAAAATGTTTGAATCAACATATTTCATACATTTGTGACCATTTTGATAGCACGTGTACCTCTTTTTAGTCAGTTCTACTTGTTGTGCAGTCGGGTAGAGCGCTCTATAGGAAGCCACTCTCATTCTACCTTAAGAATACGGAAGTGAAGCAGCAGATTATACAACGAAGTCCAACTGCACACGCCAGCAAAATGGCGTCAGTGTCCAGCAACATTTCGGAACGCGGTTCGCCAATCAGCGCCTGGTAACTTACTCGGCAGCCGGCAGCTCAGCCAATAGGGAATCCTCCGCAGTAAGCAGTAGACAATAAAACGCAAGGCACATTCCACAGCCTCCACGCACCCAATCAGTGAACGTGTATGCCCACATCAAAGGAAAAAGCCAAGCCATTTATATTCTGTATCCTTACCTATTCTGTGTTAAAACTCTTCTAGATATAGAGCCTCGCAGTAGCGGATCCAAAAGAATTTATTTGTATCAGTTGAGGGGTAAACGGGGAGTGGTTCAACCTAGAGGTTTCTTTAATTGAAAAACACATTTTCTACATTTTCTTTGATCTGCGCATTAGCCACCGCCTGACATGGGGAATACTAATAAATAGTAAGAATTAAAAAAGAGCGCATGAAAATATTAACCAGGGTTTGCAGTTGGTATCACTGAACATTGGTAGGTAGGCCCAGTTTCTTCATTTTATTTTTCTTTAAATAAAAAGGGGGGGGGGAAGGAGGCCTAGACCATCTATTTTTCTTAAATCCCTGTTAGATACACAATTCAAGTACACTCCTAAATAAATCGTGCTCAGTTCGGAGTCGAGTCTATTTCGCCATTAATTTCTGAAACAAATAGAAACAAGCAGTCATCCGTTTGGTTTGGCCGATCAGATCCCCGATCCCAACCTTATCGACAGGTCGCTAGGACGCAAGCGCGTCGTATCGCAGGGGCGTCCAGCACCTTCATGAACCGACCAGGAGACTAGGATGTCACTGGGGGAGAGGGGTCCACGGTGACTGAGCGGTTAGTCTTCTCGCCTCTCACCAAGGCGAACCGGGTTTGATCCCCGGCCGATTCAATCCAAATTTTCGCAAGTGGGAATCGTGGCGGACGATGCCGCTGGTCGGTGGTTTTCCTCGATGATCTCCCGTTCCCCCCGCCCTTTCATTTCGTGCCCTGCTCCATACTCACCTCACTTCATCCTTATCGGCTCTCATGTTAAGAGCCGCCCATACCTCTTCACTCACCCTGGTGCAGAGGAAGTGGACTCAATTACGTAAGAACTGCTCGACAGAGTTGTTCTCAGCATGGGAGCCTGTTAAACGTGTCCCGGTGACCACAGTTTATAAGTACTATTTACCATATTTTTAGCATATTTTCTGAAGGAAAGAAAGACGTATGCGATTACTTTCCTGTCTGAGCATATGTATTCATGTGCGTCCCTAAAAACATTTGAACGAGAGAACATAATTTCACCAAACTCGGTACATTTATAGTACTAAGTAAGGACATCCTACTTTTATAATTTCCGACCACGCCAGGTGCTGGCTTTCAAAATGGTGGTGATTTTACTACTTAGGGTGCTATGTCATATCTCGGAAACCATTGAACCGATTTAAACCACACGTTGTATGCCGTCAGTGCATCAGCTAGGCACTGAATTATAGAAATGAATATTGTTGTTGGTCCACCATTTTAGAAGATGGCACTTAATGCTATATCTAGAAAACTATTCAACAAATTCCCACCAAATTCGGCACGTCAATAATCCTACTTTCAACCATGTAAATATGTGCTACTTAAATTGATAAGGCACTTATATTCCAAATTGTGGCCACACAAATATGCCCGTGCACACACTTCTCGTGTTACCCTAAGCGTTCTCGCAGGTGTTCAACTCCCCTGGCCAGCTCGATCACCCAACATGTCCCCCATTGAACATGTGTGGGCATGGTGAGACGGCGTTTGGTGCGGTATGCAATACCAGTAAAAAACCTACACCAATTATAACACAACAGGTGGAATAAGCGTGGAACACTATTCCCCAAGATGACATCTACCGCACGACTGCAGGACTGCATCGTCACTTAAGGAAGCTATACAAGATACTGTCATTGTTGTTCAAGACACTCTGTAGCCTCTGTCCATAGGTGTACAACCCTGTGATCATTATCATATACAGTATACAGCCAGTATAACTATTTAATTAAAATATTTATTCATGTGGGACCATTGGGTTAAGGGTGTTCATTTTTCTTTTTTCACCAGTGTTTAACATCAAACCGTTATTTTATCACGACGTCAGATGTATTTACTTAGTACTATACGTGTACCGAGTTTGGTGCCATTCCGTTCACTCGTTCAAAATGTTTTAGGGGGCATGCACACAGACACACACATACACACACAAACACAAGCAGGAACGTGATCTCGTAAGCCCTCCTNGTTTTAGGGGGCATGCACACAGACACACACATACACACACAAACACAAGCAGGAACGTGATCTCGTAAGCCCTCCTTTCCTTCGGAAAATAGGCTAAAAACGTCCGCTTATGAATTTGGGAAGGAAGGAGCTAAGAAAAGAAAAGGGGTATATCAAAGGAGATGGTTCTGCAATTTGTAGGAAGAGAACTAAGTGAACGACGATGATATAGAGAATGAAATATAAGTAGTGGATATATTCAAAATGTTTTCGAGTTAAAAATAGATCTAAAATCTACTCCTGCATTAAATGTGACATTAAAATAAATTTAACTTCATAATAGCTCTTATGTGCAGTAAGTGATCACAAATCATTAAATCCAATAAAAAAACTATTTTTTTCTATAATATGAAAGTGTTATTATGTAACTTTCGTGATTACGTTGTATAAATAGTACACTCAATACATACACACGATCTTATATTTATTTGCAAATATATTTGTGATTTACTTATAGAAGACTGATCCAAAATAACAATCCTTTCCTTAATTAGATTCCACCTAGGTGAACCGGGGTCGCTCCCGAATTTTTGCAAGTGAGAATCTTGCCGGACGATGCCGCTGGTCAGCGGGTTTTCTCGGGAATCTCCTATTTTCTCCGCCCGTTCCTTCCGGCGCTGCATCGGCTCTCAAGAACTCGCTTTTAAGTGCCGCCCAATTCTCTTCACTCACTCACTTCTGGCGCTTCTACACTCTCACCTTGGTTCACCCTCATCGGCTCACAAGACCCCAAATATCTTCACTCATCCTTAATTAGATAGGCTGCAAGTAAGTGCTTTAGTTTATNCTCATCGGCTCACAAGACCCCAAATATCTTCACTCATCCTTAATTAGATAGGCTGCAAGTAAGTGCTTTAGTTTATATATATTAAAATTGTTAGAATTTTCAATCAGATTTAGGCTCTGAAGGAATGTCAAATAGATTCTGTGATTTCCTATTTAGCGGGTTTGCATCACGAATGTTCTTGCGAGTGTACCAACAGAAAACATTTATATATACCTTATAATTAGGGGCACCTGTTTATTGCGAAAATATTTCAGGACAAGTTGTGTTCCAACGCACTTAGTTCAGAACCATTATCGTAATTGGATCATTTAAATTGTTACGCTTCTTCTCTGTCTGCCCGCGAATCACGTACGGTCAGGTAGGAGAAACTTAATTCTGATTGGCTCAATTCTGTACTGTCTTCACACAAAGTGAAGCGGCCAATAGTCAAATTAAAACTGCAAGTGTGATTATAGGATATTAAAGTATAGTCTCCGCTAAACCTTTTCGCGAAAAACCGGTGGCCCTACTTATAATCACTAATTCAGATAATAAATGACTCTGAGTCAGTGGAAACTGATCCAAGTAAATGTTTGTAGATCCACTGACATCAACACACTGATTTCGTAACTCGCAAGATTTCACAAATTAAATTATAATACTCTACGGCCCGCAGGAAATTTCACTGTTTCAAAGCACCAATTTTTGTGCATTTCGGCTATTCATATGTCAGTAAATCAATACAACTGCATTATAAGTCGTAGGAAATTCAGCAACCAAAATAACCGATTTTTTATATTAAATTTAATTAACTTTCTACACTTTAATGTACCTAGTTATTGTGTAACGATTCAGATCTGAACAGCGATTGCATGCTATACTTTCACCGCAAGTACCAAACAAATTTTTGCAAAAATTATATTTGAAAATACATTTAAATTTTTTTATTACATTATGTTATTATAAATTTGAAATAGATAATTAGTATTTTTTACAAAACAATTGATTTTTAATGGAACATTCTGCGTATGAGACAAAACTACGTTTTAAAGCGCATATATTTAATACCCTCTTTTTTCCAAGGGTATGTCTTGTTGCTTTTAATGCAGTAATTCATGGCGAGAAAACGAACGTGAGGGTACTCTCATCACAACAAAGACGTCACTCGTGAAAGGGTAGTAGATAATGCTTTCTAATGAACCGTTCGAAATAATAGCTATGTAGATAAGAATCGTACTTCTCCTGAAAGAGCAATCAACAGATCCTTTGATTTCGCTTTTCCTTCAGCAATGGGCTCCACTCTTCTTGGAAGTATTGCTGGTAGACAAGTATTCTTACACGCAGTGTATTGTCAGGGCATGGACACTGGGAATAACTCCGAAACTTCTGTAGCCTGGAAAATGGAGGGAATAAGTGGAAACTGTAAACGGTACAGATAACGTGAAAATGATCAGTGCAGTTTGCTGATCCGGCTGAAGTACCTAATGTGTGCGTGTGTATCCGCAGCTTGAGGTGCGGGTTACTGGAAAAGTGGAAGTGGCTTGTCAGTGGCATATAGACGACAGGCGAGTGAGGGTTGAAAGAACTATTACAGAATGATGGGGGAAGAAATTATAACTGTTTCTCGTGCTTGAGGTCAAGAAGCTCAATAGAGATAAGGGTTACACTTGAAGATGGGGTCGTCAAAGCTATTTTCTGTACCTGTTCCAAACCGATACTGATATATAACTGTATCTGATAGGAAGTATCTGATACTTTCTGTATCAGATACAAGAATTCCCGAGTATATCGCTCGCTACTTCGCCAGTCTCGTGTGGCACTGTCTGAGCATGTTGTTAGGTACACGTTATCAACTACGAGTGTTATCTAGTACGCGCGTTATCAAGTACGTGTTTTGGGTTGGTGTACTGTGTGGTATCTGTTACAGTGAAATAAAGTATGGATATGAACAAGAGCAGAAAAAATACTTTATTTCCGCGGGAAATTTTCACATGATAATGAACGTGTTTTGTGTTAATTGTTTAAACGAAAAATAATTATAAAATATCCTCTTTTTCGAGGAAACGCTGAACTGTGCAGTTAACAAATCTATACCAAGTAATTGTATTATAACTTAACCGAATATTTAAATATAATTATAAATGTATCAGTATATCTTGGAATAGCAGACGCAACACACTGACGACTGTTAAACCAATACTAAATGTATCTGATAGATTGGCAGCGCACTCGTTTACAGTATCTGATACAAGCGTGTATCAGATACAAAGTAACAGGTTGATATTCCGTGGCATAGACTAAGGATGAGGTAGACCGCTTATTCGTCTTCTGCGCATGAACCCAACATTGATCTACCCCAAAAGAACACAACTGTCAAAGTCACATTGTCAACAATGATGAACGTGTTTGTTTATATAGATTTTTTTTTAAAGACAAGCACTAGTATATGAATAAAACATAGTTTAGCTATTTGAATGTAATCAAACGACATTACAAATAGGTTAGAGGAAGTATAAAAACATCTCAAAGCATTTGTTTACTATAAGTAGCGTTCTATTTTCAAATCGAATCCACGTGGGTTTTGCTAGCCGTGTTGGCAGGAAAGCAGTTCAATGCTAGGACACGGAGACTGGTTGTGCGCAGCCAGCGAGATCGATCTACCTCATCTTTAGCCAAACCACGATAGTGTCTGTTTTGAAAGGTCGTGTATTTCAGGGTATAATGTTATCTGTCAGTTGTTGGTGGTCTGTGACTAAAACACATGCATCACTATTGATAGAAATTTTTCCACAATCCATTGGAAGCTCTCCATTTCTGACTTTCAGTAGCATACCAGCAAACATGCTGTTATTTTCTGAAGACATAAGTACTCTCATGTTTGTTTTGAGGGCTAGTTTTGTTACGTCGGGCCAAATTGTTTGCTGTAAAGGACATTTCTTATCTACATTAAACAGTTTTAATAATTTATTTATTTATTTTGATAAAGATTAAGTTATTTATGGTTAGAAAATACAGTGAATTCTATGTTTGTTTTCAAAGAGTAAATTAAATTGTAAATACGCTTATTACCACCTATCTATTAAAGATAGATATATGCTACCGCTGACTTTTTTTGTAGATAATTTAATTTAACACTATTCTTTTGTAGATGATTTTCTTATATCTCTAAATGATTAGGCAGTGTATTCCATGAAAACGCGCTGGCGGCAAACTTTTTTCTCGGCTTGATTCACTAATACTGTTAATGCTCAGCTCCTATAAGTGCAAGGGCAAATTTTAATAGACACAAACCTTCCTCAATAAATGCATATCATAACAGTAAAAACTGCATCCAAATCAGTTTAGTGGTTCTTGAGATTAGCGGATATATATGTACATATATAAATAAATATATATACATATATATAGGATGATTCTAAAATCATGGGACAAACATTGAGGAGTGGTAGAGCTCACTTAAACAAACAATTGTTGTATAGGAATATATGGGCGGAAGTGACGCGTTGAGGCACAAACACAAAAATAACACATGAAATGCAACACAGTATTTATTTACAACGTCGCCACTAAATGACTTTTTACAGCAATGTTTATAATGATTGCTCAGAATTGCTACCATCGACAGTAATGCAAGCTCGGTAGCGTTGGTGGAGTGATTGGCGAACAGATTCAAATACGCTGGGTATTTCACCCACGCGTGCAGCCGCACAAGATAGTCGAGCGACGAGGTCTTCAATGGAATCAACTGGAGTCTCGTAAATGAGGACTTTCAAATGCCCCCATAGGAACAAATCGAGACTCGATAAATCTGGCGATCGTGGTGGCCGTTAATGTGTTATGTTTTTGTGTTTGTGCCTCAACGCGTCACTTCCGCCCATATATTCCTACACAATAATGGTTTGTTTTAGTGATCTCTACCACCCCTCAATGTTTGTGCCATGGTTTTAGGATCATCCTGCATACAGGTTGTCTCAGAAATGATGGTAAAAAATTTAAGGCTAAGACGTACAAGTGAAGATAAACAAAAAAGGTTCAGTAAACATTGGTCAGGAAATGAGATAATAGTATCTGTGTACTGGTTGGTCCACCAGGGAACTTTGAGGGCCTGGATAAGGTAATGCGGCAATGTTTTGTTTACAGCGGCAATAGACATGCACTGTACGATACCGCTCTCTCCCCCAATCGCTATCCGGCCCCGTTCGCATTGCGTGAGCCTTAATACGAAACAACACACAAGCAGTGTGTTGTGAACGTAGTGGCTACCTACATTGTTCATGAAAGGTCTGTGCAACAGTACGTACAGAAGCGTGATTAGCTTGGGCGAAGACATTTTAAACATAGACCACGATTACAGCAACGTAGAATACGCAGATATTCACTTCGTGTACGGAAAAGCCAACGGCGACGCACTGGAGGTTGCGCGGCTGTATGCAGAAGTATTTCCTCGCGGAAGGCATCCCAATAGGCTAACATTCATCAGGATCCATCAACGCCTTAGAAAGCACACCACCAACGACCAGGTGTGCCGAACTACATAGCTACTGATGTAGAAGAACGTGTGTTAGAACGTGTAGATGTAAACCCGGGAACTTCGACTTTAATCCATTCACGGCGACTTCACACTTTTCTGGAGTCCTGCTAAAGTTCTTCTTCTGGGTTATTCCTCCGCTTTATGCAACCAAAGCTTATCTAATGATAGAAAACTACACCAAAGGACAAAGAACCGTATTCGTGCGCACTAAGTTGTAAAAATATTTTGCATGAGAACTATGTCTTACTAGGCGCTACCAACAAACATGTCTTCTCGCTGTTTTTATTCGTATTTATTATTTAAGAAAAACTATAATTTATAGAAAAATATAGATAAAACTTCAATTTAACGAAAAATAAGATACTTTTATGTAAACAGGGGTATAAAACGCATGTTATACATGGCATATTTGGAAAATAACTTAACACTTCATACATGGGGCGATTTTACAAAGGTTTGATTCAAAAAGTGTGAAGAAACCGCGAATAGGCTATAGCAGGGCGGTTATGCATGAGTAAATAAATGCAATCAGTGTATGGCGAATCTTACATTACCAGTTACTGTACCCATTCCATATCCAACGTGTGCAATGTCTCAAGAACACAGACTGCCTTCCCAGATTGACATTCTGCCAGCAGATACAACACCAGCGAGCACAAGACCCCCAGTTTTTAAACAATTTGTTGTTCAGAGACGAAACTGTATTCAGCCATGACGGCATTTTTTATTTCCACAAATGTCACGTATGGGCCGCAGTCAATCCTAATGCAGTAAAACAGGTACGACATCAACAAACGTTCTCGTTCAATGTCTGGACGGAGAACGGTATTTGCGCTTTCTGCGGGACGATCTTTCAACATTTCTCGACGATGTACTATTGCATCAACGTCAACGGATGTGATTTGTTCACGATGGTGCACGAGTGCATTTCCTTCTACGTGTAAGACGATATCTGAATATGGTGACCGGTGGATAGGCAGAGGAGGACATGCACCGTGGCCTCCTAGATCATCGGATTTTAATCCGTTGGATTTTTTTGTATGGACTTGTGCCAAAAGCCTAGTTTACAATACAGCAGACATTGCCACGCCTGAAGAATTGCAGCATCGGATTGTACAGGCTTTCCAGCAAATGAAGAATGACCCCGGATTGCTCGAGCGCATTCACAGGTCTTTGCGGAGACGACTAGAGATATGCATTCAAGTGCATGGTCAGTATTTTGAACACCTACTGTAAACGTCTTCAGTTAACATGTCCATACTGTACTGTACCTTATGTATCCACAGCCGTCACTGTCGTTCAACCCAAACCGTGGCTTTTGTGTATGTTCAATCACATTTCTGTAGTGCTGAAGCCACAATTATGACTTGTACTGTCTCGTGATTGATGCATTAAATCAAAGTGTCACTATTTTTTTGTTGGCATTCGTACTTAGTGTTCAGCGGGCCCCAACAAGCACACAACAAACATTATCTCGTTAACTGTTAATTTCCGGACCCATGTTTACTGGACCTTTTTGCTTCTCTTCATTGGTACGTCTCATCCCTACATTTTTGACCATCACTTCTGAAACATCCTGTATATANGAAGAATTGCAGCATCGGATTGTACAGGCTTTCCAGCAAATGAAGAATGACCCCGGATTGCTCGAGCGCATTCACAAGTCTTTGCGGAGACGACTAGAGATATGCATTCAAGTGCATGGTCAGTATTTTGAACACCTACTGTAAACGTCTTCAGTTAACATGTCCATACTGTACTGTACCTTATGTATCCACAGCCGTCACTGTCGTTCAACCCAAAACGTGGCTTTTGTGTATGTTCAATCACATTTCTGTAGTGCTGAAGCCACAATTATGACTTGTACTGTCTCGAGATTGATACATTAAATCAAAGTGTCACTGTTTTTTTGTTGGCATTCGTACTTAGTGTTCAGCGGGCCCCAACAAGCACACAACAAACATTATCTCGTAAACTGTTAATTTCCGGACCCATGTTTACTGGACCTTTTGCTTCTCTTCATTCGTACGTCTCATCCCTACATTTTTGACCATCACTTCTGAAACATCCTGTATATATATATATATATATATATAAATCCTATATATAGGTATATATGTATATATGTCTTAAACACACAAGAGAAAAGGAAATAAACTACACGCACAGATAAATTAATTTCACTTCCACGCACGCTTTTCGAAAATATTACCATAACATTTGTTTGCTGTTTTAGCTAAACTATAAAATAAATAATAAAATAATATTAAGAATAATTAAAACTGTTGACATAAAAACACGATATTTAGTTTTTCATTGTTCTGGAGAAAGTAAAATACGAGAAGTCTTCTCGTGCCAAAGAAAATAACCTATGTCAGCCAAGTGTAGGCTTTGCTTTNATAAAAACACGATATTTAGTTTTTCATTGTTCTGGAGAAAGTAAAATACGAGAAGTCTTCTCGTGCCAAAGAAAATTAACTATGTCAGCCAAGTGTAGGCTTTGCTTTTTGAAAACCAGTTGTGTCAGAGGGTATTCTGACCAGAAATAACGTGGTAACATGGAAACAGAATTTATTTTAAAACATAGTCGTTCTTAAATAAGTATTTAGTTACATTTGTATCACAAACTTTTTTAGACTTATTATTTGTATTGGACCAGAGTCAATTTGGCCAGCTAAACAAGCCTATTAGTAAATAATTTAACACAAATCTAAAATTTTTTGAAATAATTAAATAAAATATTTTCATTTGAATTTATAGATGGTGATGTTCCATCTTACGTCTCTTCACCAAGAAAATTTTTAAGATAGAAAAGTANTCTTAAATAAGTATTTAGTTACATTTGTATCACAAACTTTTTTAGACTTATTATTTGTATTGGACCAGAGTCAATCTGGCCAGCTAAACAAGCCTATTAGTAAATAATTTAACACAAATCTAAGATTTTTTGAAATAATAAAATAAAATGTTTTCATTTGAATTTATAGATGGTGATGTTCCATCTTACGTCTCTTCACCAAGAAAATTTTTAAGATAGAAAAGTAAACAGTAGGTAAGCTTTCGGTAATGGTTTAGTATACACTGTGTAAGGTTCTAAAATAGTTTCGGTTCTGTAGTTTTGGCATAATTACATGAAAATATCACAGTTTTACTCATGTTTAAGTCATGAAAATACTATTATGTAACTCACTTGCAGGCATGTAACAATTTATATTAAAAAACACATCACGCGCTATCTCAGAGTGTCTATGAACTAATTCAAAGGAAATATTTTGCTTTTTAACTTTTACGTCATTTTATTTCTGGCTGCCAATAAAGCTTCATTTCATTATGCCTTAAAATTAAGCAAAACGACACCTTATAAAAAGTTAAATATTTTAAATGTTTTACTTTGTTTGTAAGGCACAAAAAACAACATACGAATTTTTGTGGGTATATATCAGCGTTATTTCATTAATTATGTGGGTATATCTAGCGTTATTTCATTAGTTATGTAGGTACTTGACAATGTTCAAAATGTATTTGCTCTATAAGAGCGAAATCTATGTCACTACTTAAAAGTTAAAAATGATAATCCTGTAAGTAAGAATGTGTTCTTCACATCATCGCATGTCTTTAAGTATAAAATAACATCCAAAACACATGATCATTAGTTGTTTTTATTATTATTGTGGCCTAGACAGTTGTCACTCCGTACTGTTAATTCTGTTATAATCACACAATATGTGACTGCCTTAAAAACAGATGATACAATGTCCAATTATGTTTTTTAAGTAGTGTCTTAATCTATATATGTGAACAAAGTTACTGAAACAGCGCAGCAGTGATATATACTAATTTGCTAATTATGTGGGACTTACCTCGGTATTCATGCACATGCCTACATCGGAGGTGATGACAGCAAGCCTTTTTTCTGTGGCAACTGTTAAAAGTCCTATAAAAACAGCTTGTACAATAGCCAGAACGTAGTGCAAATTTCAGAAAGCGTGTGTGTGTGTGTCTGTGTGTGTGTTCACACACCGTAAATCGGAGTTACTTTGCACCTCCAGGTGTAATATTGCAATCCCCAAAATCTGTGTTTTGGTACACTCTGGTAAAGGAACATAAAACTGTAATTACGTATTTTAAAACTTAATGTTATCTACCCAAGTACTGTTTGCAACCTCTTCATCAAATAGCACCAAACAAACATTTTGAGTGGAGCAAAGTCACCCCACAAGGTGCAGGGTTACCCCTGGTTTACTCCATTTAAATAAAATTCTTGGTACGTTTCATTTTATAATGGTCTATTAAAAAATATTTTTTGGATTTAAAAATTGTAAACCTCGTGTCAAAACTGAGAGAATTTTAGGTTACCTTCGTTTCGAGGAGAATAAACACCGGAGGAGTGTGTGAAAGTTTTTTCTTAATGTATTTAAACGCTATACTTTGTAAAAGTATGTGTAGAAGAAGTTACCCATTTGCATTGCCTCTGATATCACAACGATTTGTGGTAAGTCTGTGTAAAAGTGATGTACAAGTATTCGAAACTGATAAGAATAAAGAGGGGCTAGGAGCCAGAGCAATTCCGGAATTTTAATAGTTATCTCTGATAATTTGAGCCGATAATTATCTGTTGTGAATAATTTCAAAACAGGAAACGGTTGGTGGTAAAAAAAAGTATGTCCATTAAAAAAGGTAAATCAGGACACCGTTCCCCTCTTTCTTTTTCTGTATAAGCGGATATACTGGCAGTGAAAAATAACAATTTTCCCTGGGGGTTAATGTACCAAAGCAGTGCATTTGATTCTATATTCGTCCTGCTTTTTCACTGATAACCCAGTTTTAAAAATCGCGGGAAACATTACGACTAGATTCACTTGTCCTATTTACGAATTTTTCTTTATAGCACGTCCTGGAGTTAGCACGCAAACACAACATGGCGGCTCAGCTGCCATCGGATCGCCGGCCTGCAGGAAAGAAAGAGAGAGAAAGAGGGATGCGGGTAGAGGCAACAAGAGCGAGAGAGAGAGAGAGACACACACACGCACGCATTCTGTGCACCGAGAGAAAAAAAATTACAAGCGGGGCCCAGAACTTCACGGTGGCTTTGGATCTTCCCCCTCCCTCCTTTCCCCTCACCATGTTACAAGATCACTGACACACACATGCGGCAGGAGGAAAAATCACCATCATCTTTACAAACCCCATTACCACGCATGTCAGGCCCGACGTTTGGAGCTGAGCGGAACAACCGCGTAACTCGTTAAAATTTCTGGTGTCGCGAACCGAAGTGGGGGGTTCGTCCTTGTGGGAAAATTCACTTTTCAGTGCTTTGTAACTTAGCTCAGTGTCAGGTAAAAAAAATATATGTATGTTTATTTCTTAGTCATTGTTCATCACAATATGTCATTCTCAGTAAATTGAAAAAATTCGGTTCCGTAGCTTTGGCGTAATTACTTGTTAGTCATTGTTTTACAGCATAATGCAAATTGAAGAAACGAAACAATCCGTAAAGAACTAAATGAGACAAGTTAATATCGCTTTCTTAATTAATTTTAAGACGTGTATAGCAACAAGTTATATTACAAAAATTAAATCAGGTGTAGTCTGTAATAACCAAATATTAAGAAGTGGCTTGCAATAACACAGTTATTTTTACAACCTGCTGCCTTCGTGGGCGAGGTCGCAAAAGACACGGGGCATGGATGTGTTGTACGTTTTCGGAGCACAAAAACTGGGACTTTAATAACACAAAAAATAAGTACGATGGTCAATTTTTCCCACGATATATAATTTACGACCAGTCATGACAGGAGGTACGCTACCATGTAAGTATTTTGGAAAAAGGATTTATTTCAAANTTAAAAATCGCGGGAAACATTACGACTAGATTCACTTGTCCTATTTACGAATTTTTCTTTATAGCACGTCCTGGAGTTAGCACGCAAACACAACATGGCGGCTCAGCTGCCATCGGATCGCCGGCCTGCAGGAAAGAAAGAGAGAGAAAGAGGGATGCGGGTAGAGGCAACAAGAGCGAGAGAGAGAGAGAGACACACACACGCACGCATTCTGTGCACCGAGAGAAAAAAAATTACAAGCGGGGCCCAGAACTTCACGGTGGCTTTGGATCTTCCCCCTCCCTCCTTTCCCCTCACCATGTTACAAGATCACTGACACACACATGCGGCAGGAGGAAAAATCACCATCATCTTTACAAACCCCATTACCACGCATGTCAGGCCCGACGTTTGGAGCTGAGCGGAACAACCGCGTAACTCGTTAAAATTTCTGGTGTCGCGAACCGAAGTGGGGCGTTCGTCCTTGTGGGAAAATTCACTTTTCAGTGCTTTGTAACTTAGCTCAGTGTCAGGTAAAAAAAATATATGTATGTTTATTTCTTAGTCATTGTTCATCACATTATGTCATTCTCAGTAAATTGAAAAAATTCGGTTCCGTAGCTTTGGCGTAATTACTTGTTAGTCATTGTTTTACAGCATAATGCAAATTGAAGAAACGAAACAATCCGTAAAGAACTAAATGAGACAACTTAATATCGCTTTCTTAATTAATTTTAAGACGTGTATAGCAACAAGTTATATTACAAAAATTAAATCAGGGGTAGTCTGTAATAACCAAATATTAAGAAGTGGCTTGCAATAACACAGTTATTTTTACAACCTGCTGCCTTCGTGGGCGAGGTCGCAAAAGACACGGGGCATGGATGTGTTGTACGTTTTCGGAGCACAAAAACTGGGACTTTAATAACACAAAAAATAAGTACGATGGTCAATTTTTCCCACGATATATAATTTACGACCAGTCATGACAGGAGGTACGCTACCATGTAAGTATTTTGGAAAAAGGATTTATTTCAAAGCGTAGTTCTTAAATAACTATTTATTTACATGATTTGCGGTACTTCGTGATTTAAACCCTGCTGATTAAAACCCTACTGAAGTACTACTAATTTCTTTGAATTTTATTTTAGTTTTTCAAAAAGAGAATTGAGAAGGTACAGCGGCATATATTGATCAGAAAAAATTCAATTTAATTCAAACACTTTTAATGTTGTGCCACTTTGATGATTTGGCTTATTTTAACAAGCCAGGAATGACCGGCCCGACAGTAGACACTAACAGAGAGATCACATTACAAGAAAACCAGTCATTAGGCTAAATGGCTTCATTCTCAATCATCAGCTATTTGAAAGCGTTGTCTAGGAAAAATTACAGTGTTCGTATAATTAAATGTCAAAATAATATATATATTTTTTTGTTTTCCTCGTACAAGTAATAAAAACCAACCCACAATAATAAATCACTTGTTTTGAAAGACAGTGTTACAAGCTACCATAAGAAATATGCAGGGTGAGTGAATGTATAAATGTGACAAACTCCACCCACACAGGCAGCTCACTAAACAGTATNCATAAGAAATATGCAGGGTGAGTGAATGTATAAATGTGACAAACTCCACCCACACAGGCAGCTCACTAAACAGTATTATGAAGGCGAATTATTTATGGTGTAAAATAATTCTTAGTCGTAATGTCACCCTTTGAATGTGGAGGAGCTGTGCCACCGTATTATTGTAAATATTATAGAAAGTAAACTACGGAAAATGAAACAAGAAATTAATAATGCAAATATTTGTCTAGTTTCTTTTACATACCACATGTAAATAATTTTTACCAGGTTCTCAAAGACTTACGAGGTATATGCGCGTTTAGAAAATGCCTGATAGGAAGGAATTTTTCTCCTTATTTGATATTAGTCGTTCGAGTAGTTCTGAGATATGAAGTAAGTCTATAACGGTATGTTTTTTATGGCAATACCANTATTTGATATTAGTCGTTCGAGTAGTTCTGAGATATGAAGTAAGTCTATAACGGTATGTTTTTTATGGCAATACCATCCAAAATAATTGGCGATTGAAGTTATTGCTCAGTGACTTTAGTGCACGCTTTAAATACTTTCGTCTATCAGGATTGAGTTAAATAAGTTTAATGATATCAGAAATATGATATACAGCATTACAAAAATAAAACACAGCTTTGAAAATAAGAGAGCACTATAAAGCTTTGAAGCGCATATCCATGGTAGTATTTTGCTTGCAAAAGTGATGGAAAGAACTGGCTGAGAAGTTGCAGATAATTCTTAAGTTTAAATTTAACGTGACATCTTTCCACATAGTAAATTTAAAGGAGCTATCAATTAGTGCATTTACTGCTTAGAATATAAACTGTCAACATGGTAATTTACGTTCTGATAGGTTCAATTGTTACATACGAATAATATTATGCAAAATTTGTTGTAACGAGGCGGCCATTTTTGAAAACGAAATCATCCATTTCAAATTATTTAATTTGTGCTGATTTGAAAGTACTATTAATATGTTAACTTGTTGAGATAATTGCCGGTAGCTTCTGAATTATTGTAGTGAAAAGTTTTAAATTCGAGTTACTTGTAACAGGTATCACGTGTGGTTGAAAATGTAAAATGGTTTGTTTGATATGTGATTGTAATCTAAAATACATACGTGACCACCATTTTCAAAATAAGTGCTACACGTACTAATATTAAGTATGTTCTTATATTTGCCTATCGTAGCACTGTGTGTGCCAAATTTGGCAGAGATTATTCGAGTAATCCTTGAGATGTGTTTTAAGATCTTTATTTCTTTATGTGGGAATATTTTACAAAATTAGCTAGTAAATTAGCACTTTTATGCTGGCAGAAAATTCTGTCAGCCTACCATGTTTAGTTAAAATTGGACAAACGGTTCAGTTTATATGGTACACTAACTTAAATTATTTATATATCAACCATTTTGAAAAAAAAAAAAAAAATAGGTAACTGATATGCTAAAAATCTCACATTGTTTTGAGTAGACTATAATATAATTCTTTGGATCAGAATTAGNTACATACGAATAATATTATGCAAAATTTGTTGTAACGAGGCGGCCATTTTTGAAAACGAAATCATCCATTTCAAAGTATTTAATTTGTGCTGATTTGAAAGTACTATTAATATGTTAACTTGTTGAGATAATTGCCGGTAGCTTCTGAATTATTGTAGTGAAAAGTTTTAAATTCGAGTTACTTGTAACAAGNAGTGAAAAGTTTTAAATTCGAGTTACTTGTAACAAGTATCACGTGTGGTTGAAAATGTAAAATGGTTTGTTTGATATGTGATTGTAATCTAAAATACATACGTGACCACCATTTTCAAAATAAGTGCTACACGTACTAATATTAAGTATGTTCTTATATTTGCCTATCGTAGCACTGTGTGTGCCAAATTTGGCAGAGATTATTCGAGTAATCCTTGAGATGTGTTTTAAGATCTTTATTTCTTTATGTGGGGATATTTTACAAAATTAGCTAGTAAATTAGCACTTTTATGCTGGCAGAAAATTCTGTCAGCCTACCATGTTTAGTTAAAATTGGACAAACGGTTCAGTTTATATGGTACACTAACTAAAATTATTTATATATCAACCATTTTGAAAAAAAATAAATAGGTAACTGATATGCTAAAAATCTCACATTGTTTTGAGTAGACTATAATATAATTCTTTGGATCAGAATTAGACAGTAAAAATTAATGGAATGGTTCCCAAGAAATAATGTCTCAGCTTTATATTTCGGGTAGTGCTATCCTTAAAATGTCATGCTAATAAGAAAAATATGTTTTATTTTAAATTTAATTCTGTCAATGTGAGCAGTTAACATATCGACTTTTATGCTGATAGATTAAATGGCTCCTGAATAATGACACAGCACCCAGAAATTTTAAATGGTCGTAATTTTGAAAACTAGCACAATAGAAAGCGTAACTACCGACCCTGCGAAGTATCGATAAAGACCTTTCCGCCAGATGACAATTTTGTACATACTGTAAGTAGACCATTTGCACGAGGTCATGTTAATGTGTGTGAAGTCTGTAATGCGCATCGGAAGAGCATTTCTGTATATGTGTCCCGTCCTCTATCATCATTGTAAGCCCGCAACTCTTGCATGAAAACAGAAAAAGATGTGTAATATTATCCTATGGAATGGAGGCCCATGCATTTTCCACCTGGTGACACATTTGGACAAGAATATTCGTCGGAGTCAGAGTGGGCCAGATGACTTCCCATATAGTCCCCATACATGCTCAGTGAAGGACAGGTCTGATTATCGTGGTGGCCAGGGCAGGGGATTTGGCGACCACCTTGGAAAGCCCGACACTGTAAAAACTGTTCTGGTAAACTTCCTAAACTCTAATGGAAGTTTTTAACCTACACATTGAATGGAAATATTAAATGTCAGAATGAAAATGTAGGAATATTTAGCGTCGTTACTATACAAGGTTGGGGAATGCCCTATGCATATGACTGTTTCGTGAGCGAATGTAGGAACGGTATCATGGGAAAGTAGTTTACACATTCGCACGTTCTCACAATTCGTACCTATTGGTATGGTAATTTTACGAATAATTTCTTACAGTGTACATATGTGGGCAGGCATTGTCCTGCTGGAATAGCAAATCTCCTATATGTTGCGGAGACAGCAGCACAATGGGTCGGACGATGTTATGATGTAACTTGCACTGTTTAATTTCTCCTGTACAAACACCAAAGACGAATAGACATCATAGGCTATGGTCTCTCACGCCGTGATTACACTGAGGAGCACGAAGGCAGAATCTCTTCTTGTCACTGAACACGATGCTTGACTATTCGTCCTTTGGGTGTTCTTTCTCGACACCTTTAGGAGCGGGTTGGTGAGGTGTGAGTGGATGTCCGCCTGTATACGCCCGTGATTGTGGCAGTGCTCGAAGCAAACGGTTAACATTGGTCCTAGTCGAGACAGCTGGTGTGACACTGCCTCTAATCCGTTATACGGCCTCTGTGCGTTCCTCTACGGCTGCTCGTAATATGCGACGGTCTTGGCTTGCATCTGTGTCGCTGCCGTCTGGGATGAGGTTACGGCCAAGCGTATCTTCCCCTGACCAACGGCGCCAATATCGATGCACTGCTGTCACATCTTGTCCAGTGCTTTGCGTAATTCTCCGGTTTGCTCTTCTGATCTCGTGGAGCTTCACGACACGCTCTCGCTCAAACTCTGTTNTGTGAGTGGATGTCCGCCTGTATACGCCCGTGATTGTGGCAGTGCTCAAAGCAAACGGTTAACATTGGTCCTAGTTGAGACAGCTGGTGTGACACTGCCTCTAATCCGTTATACGGCCTCTGTGCGTTCCTCTACGGCTGCTCGTAATATGCGACGGTCTTGGCTTGCATCTGTGTCGCTGCCGTCTGGGATGAGGTTACGGCCAAGCGTATCTTCCCCTGACCAACGGCCCCAATATCGATGCACTGCTGTCACATCTTGTCTAGTGCTTTGCGTAATTCTCCGGTTTGCTCTTCTGATCTCGTGGAGCTTCACGACACGCTCTCGCTCAAACTCTGTTNAGTGCTTTGCGTAATTCTCCGGTTTGCTCTTCTGATCTCGTGGAGCTTCACGACACGCTCTCGCTCAAACTCTGTTAATTGTACGAATGGTGCGTGTCTATAATAAGCTACGTTCAAAACAACTTTAGATTAGAGTGCGGTGAGGGAAAATTACGGATAACTTACTCCCTATGCAAATGTGCAAATGCTTATTCGCCTTATTTGATGGGTAAAACTCGATTCCTGACTATTCCACAGGACTGCGCTCTTCGTCATCGTACGTATTGTCTTCTTGATAAACTTTCTTCGAGGCTTTTTTTCTTTCATCTTCCTGCTAGTGTAACTATGATAGGGCCCTGACAGTTAGAATAAAGCTGTGTTGTTGGACAAACAGCTGTAACTAGGAACAAGGAACACCTGCGTTTCGCGAAAAGATTCTACGACTTTTGCTCCAAAACATTTTATCTCAGATTCGCATTTGTGACTGAATGGTTTTTAATTGCTACTCGTCTTAGTTATCTGCCCGCGAATCACTGACGTTTAACATCGGAGTAGCTTAATTTGGACTGACTCAGTCAAGGCGTCTGCCCACAAAGAAAATCGGCCAATAATCGAAAGAAAACTGNGAGTAGCTTAATTTGGACTGACTCAGTCAAGGCGTCTGCCCACAAAGAAAATCGGCCAATAATCGAAAGAAAACTGCAAGTGTACACATGGACTATTGAAGTTTAGCCTGCCAGCGAATCTTTTCGCGAAAATCAGACGACCTTGTATGACCATTACAAAACTTGTCATTGTCATCAAATTATTTCACGGAGATACAAAAAGTTATTTATTTTGCTTGTATTTAATTTTATGACCTGGTAGCATAAATAGCTTTTAACAACGGCTTAAAAACNGAGTAGCTTAATTTGGACTGACTCAGTCAAGGCGTCTGCCCACAAAGAAAATCGGCCAATAATCGAAAGAAAACTACAAGTGTACACATGGACTATTGAAGTTTAGCCTGCCAGCGAATCTTTTCGCGAAAATCAGACGACCTTGTATGACCATTACAAAACTTGTCATTGTCATCAAATTATTTCACGGAGATAAAAAAAGTTATTTATTTTGCTTGTATTTAATTTTATGACCTGGTAGCATAAATAGCTTTTAACAACGGCTTAAAAACCATCACGCAAAAATTATAGAAAAGCCAACGGTGTACCTATAAACCATTTCCTACCGTTTTCGGGGAATTCACGAACTGAATTTAAAATCAAAGTATTAGGAAGCCTGGCCGTTTGGCAACACTCTAAACACTCAGTATGATAAGGCTACTTTTTTTGCGAGAGCGATAACAGCAACGCAGGAACGTGCAATGCAAAATGAAGCAGCTTGCACACGACAGGTAGCCATACGTCAATGATGTTTCATATGTAAACAACACACTGTAACGATAATCACAGTCAGTGTACGCAGAAACTATGTCGATAACACGCCGATACTCAACACAGACAGTGCATAGGCGTATTACTGCACAACTGGAGTGTTCCAACATGTGAGTGAATCCATGAAGCTTAAGATCATTACACATTATCAACCAAGTGAACTCAACTTATTGAATGCAGAAAGTGTTCACGTGCACTTTAAAGGCGTAAATTCGTAAATTTGNGATAAGGCTACTTTTTTTGCGAGAGCGATAACAGCAACGCAGGAACGTGCAATGCAAAATGAAGCAGCTTGCACACGACAGGTAGCCATACGTCAATGATGTTTCATATGTAAACAACACACTGTAACGATAATCACAGTCAGTGTACGCAGAAACTATGTCGATAACACGCCGATACTCAACACAGACAGTGCATAGGCGTATTACTGCACAACTGGAGTGTTCCAATATGTGAGTGAATCCATGAAGCTTAAGATCATTTCACATGATCAACCAAGTGAACTCAACTTATTGAATGCAGAAAGTGTTCACGTGCACTTTAAAGGCGTAAATTCGTAAATTTGNATCAACCAAGTGAACTCAACTTATTGAATGCAGAAAGTGTTCACGTGCACTTTAAAGGCGTAAATTCGTAAATTTGGGTAATATGAATAACTTTAATTATTCACTTATTTATGTATTTTCGAAAAGTAATCTGATTTCATGTATATTATTTTGATTGGCAAATTAGTTATGTTAATTAGTATGCAAATTCATTGCTCATATAATTTTCAGATTGTATTTTGTTTCGCAACACATATTTCCAGTCTTCAGTTAGTGTCTGAACAGTTGTTGATCCGTTTCCATTGTAACTGAGTGCCATGATGAGTAATTTTACGTCTAGCACTCTCGAGATTGGTCAGTTTTCAACGGTGTTATTTTATTAGGCTTTTTGAAACAGATTTTAGCCTTCTTGGTTTCCGACGGCAGGACGCTGACCCGCGTGGGTTCAGCCGGTAGGAATTTTTAATTTTCTTTTAGATAAGGACACGAGTTCGAACCTGTAAACAGGCCGTTTCGAAGGAGACGAAGACACGAGAGAAGGAATGGTAAGAAGCAGGCCTGTATCGGTCGCCACCCGAGTTATTTTGCAGGTTTAAATAAGTGGAAATACCACGGTGTGTATGTAGTTACTGAGACTGTAATAGCACTATAGGCCCGAGAGCCTACGGTATTTAGGGAAGCCCGTGAGAAAATATCCCGCTGCATCCAGGGGGATGCCACTGCCGACGACCAGATCGCCCAGAATTCCAAGAACATCCAGATTTCTTCACTTATTNCTGCATCCAGGGGGATGCCACTGCCGACGACCAGATCGCCCAGAATTCCAAGAACATCCAGATTTCTTCACTTATTAAATAATAATCAGCTAATTCATCGATTTTTTTTTTTACTGAAGCAGAGACGAATATTTTCAATTTTAAATGACCTTTGCTAACTTTAACCACGGGCACCCTGGCACTATCTATTTGTGATGCCCTGAGCTAGTCCGAAGAAGAGACACTATTCAATTAATTTTTCATTTGAAAATTTAAAATTTTAATTTCCAGGCCTAAAATTAATGGAAGTTATCAGTCACTAGAGCAGCTAGTNTTTTCATTTGAAAATTTAAAATTTTAATTTCCAGGCCTAAAATTAATGGAAGTTATCAGTCACTAGAGCAGCTAGTGTTGCTGAGGCCACTAATGAGATGATGTTTTAAAATTGATTACACATTTCCTGTCAGAGATAATTTGGAAATAAGAATATTACCTAAATAAAATTACGCTTTGCTTGCAACGTCTCTACTGAATTATGATTTCCACCAGCAACGTGTTACCATTCATATGCAATTATTAACAAAACCTGTCTACACTTTAAAGAGAACACGTTGTTACGTTAGAATGGATCGATTTCAATAGTAATCGAATTATTACTTGAAAGTTTTGAAAGGCTTTCCACACATGCAACAGTATTCAATAAATATTAAAATGGCAACTCAAAATATTTTCGCAAATATTTCAGTTTAAAAAACAATAATTAAGTTTGGCAATTTTTTTTCAAACCTCAACAAAAAATACACTACGTAAAAATAATTTCCCAAAATCAAAACAAACCATTTTTCTAGGAAGATACATTTACTTTTAATGAAGTTAATATATGAAAGNAATAATTTCCCAAAATCAAAACAAACCATTTTTCTAGGAAGATACATTTACTTTTAATGAAGTTAATATATGAAAATATTTTTGTAACTTAAATGCACGTAAATTACTTTATTAAAACACTGCACTTTAAATTTACTGTATATTGTTTCAATAATTCGGAGTGCTAGTTGAAAAATTGGGTTCAAGNATTAAAACACTGCACTTTAAATTTACTGTATATTGTTTCAATAATTCGGAGTGCTAGTTGAAAAATTGGGTTCAAGTAAATATAGAAAATGTTCTAAACAAGAATATTTGAAGGAACTTGAGTCATTCAATTACATGAAATACAAAATTACCACGATTATGACGTCCGAGAGACGCCTCACGCCATTCGATGAATTTAATACAATAAATTTGAAGGAAATTTGTAGCGAAGTTTGATCGTATGAAAGGGCCTTTACACAGACGCGTGCCTGCCTCAAACGAGTCCTCTCAAGTGTCACCTTAATTTTGCTCAAGCCGTAATCATGTCGAGTTTTTTTGGCGTGTTGCATTGGTAAAAGGAAAATGGGGGTAGAGTTCCTACGCTAGATGGGCAGTAGCCACTTTACATGTCCCAACTGCTTTTCTGCCAATATCACTATACTACCGAAAAAAAGATTAAAGGATTTGAGGTTAGAACACTCTTTATGTAAGCAAGTGCTTCGAAACGGTTCTACACTTCTTCTAACCTAGTTTTACTGAAACTAGAGTATACTCGAGGTAGTCAAAGCATTCTATTAATATAAAGGAACGGGTCTGCTAAAAATTCAAATGTGAACAATCACTTTTATGACGGTTGGACCATGTGCAGTGGCGTGAGGTGAACTGTTGCAAGGTAAGTTCACGTTAGCTGAGTGCTGCACCCTGTTGCTTGTTAGTTTGCACTTCCACCACAGAAAGTAACTCGGCAACTGACGTCACAGGACGCGTGTAATGGGTTTCTTTCTGTTCTCTTGTGAGTGGTCGGAATGCATTCAGTTTACCTAGACTGTACGGTGGTTACTGGCTCCTACAAGCACCAGTNGTTCTCTTGTGAGTGGTCGGAATGCATTCAGTTTACCTAGACTGTACGGTGGTTACTGGCTCCTACAAGCACCAGTCTACCTTGCAGCAGTTCACCACACACCACTGACCATGTGACAGTTGTATTGGCGATGGATGAGCCAATGGTGAGTACGCGAGCAGAAGACGAAAATAGGTCTACAGCATCGTTAGTCTATGGTTGAATACCGCCGGTTATTGCATACACCATTCACGGTTATTTCCAACTTTTCTGAAGTCCTGCTTAAGTTCTACTTTTAGGATATTCTTCCGCCTCGGGAAAGCAAAGCTAAAACGAGTCTAGACGATTACACCAAAGGGACAACGCACCGCGTTCGTGCGCACTCGTTGTAATAGTATTTTGCATACGAACTACTTTTTACCAGGCGTTACAAACACACCTATGCTACTACTGTTTCTATTCAACCAAAAATAAGGTACTTTTATGTTAACACGTGTACAAAACGCTTCTGACAACGTCACATGGGGTAATTTTTTTAAGGTTTGATTTAAAAAGTGTGAAGAAACTACTAAACCCCAGACGGGAACATTTGCAGTTGAGCTGGCAGCAAATTATGAGAATCGTTTTCAGGTTTTATGTCTTATTTAAGGTTCATATTAAATATAAATTAATTTTTTTCGAACACATTAAAATAATAATTAAGGTGAAAGTGGCGTAATAATTATTCCGATAATTTTCATAGTGCGGTGGTGGGGACATGCATGTGCTTANATAATTAAGGTGAAAGTGGCGTAATAATTATTCCGATAATTTTCATAGTGCGGTGGTGGGGACATGCATGTGCTTAGTGGTTTACGTTCGTGTGTGATTTTTTTGCTGCGAATCAAACATAAAAAGCGTATGAAGATGTAATAAAGAATTGCTCTGAAACAAAAAGCGTTCACGAAAAAAAAAAAAAAAAATCTTGCTACTGGGCTGGCTTAGCACGGACACTAACATCNAATTGCTCTGAAACAAAAAGCGTTCACGAAAAAAAAAAAAAAAAATCTTGCTACTGGGCTGGGTTAGCACGGACACTAACATCCATGTTTGAAATCGATAAAAAAAAAACCCTTGACTAGCGGTGATTAAAAGTTAGCGTGGCGTCCGTACGGGGAGGGGGGATGGATGTGTGTTTTCGTTACGCTTACTGCTCCGTACTGCGTATCTTCATTTACCCAACACGTCGGTGTCTAACAAGCTAATTTGTAAGTGTCGGAGCCCTGAGAATCGAGCGGCTGTCCGGGCAGGATTGCCCCGCGCACTGGCCCACCTGATGAAATATTCACGGGGCGTCAGTCTGCCCTAGGGGAATCTTTAATTGCCGCGAAGACGTAATTCAGGGGTTGCGTTTTCCGAGGTGTAGCCCCGGCGACAGAATGACCAGCCTTCCGGCAAATGCGCGTGCATCAATTCCCCCCCTCCCCTCCTTCTCCACCAATTCACCCGCCCCTCCTCCCGCGGGTGTTTCCAATTAACGGGTTCCAGGTTTGCCAACTTAATTACAGGGAGGCACGGCCGAGAAGGCTTTTTCCCCTGCGGCTCGTGTCGCTTGGGCGATTCTTCTGCGGTGGCGTGCTCCACGCACGCATGTGGTGTGTCCATGCGAGGGCCAGGCCTGATACTGACTGTCCTCCCCCCACCAAAACCATGCTTGCGCCCCCTTCTGCCTCGGACTGGCACAATGCCGAGGGCGCAATTGTGCGCCAGCTGTTAATAAGGGGTAGTTTTCTATTCCAGGCCAACCAGCGACGCCGGGTATTACCGTAGANTGAGTATTGCCGTAGAGGCTCTAGGAATAGAGCAGTCGTCTATGGAAGTCTTCCTTCAAACGTCCTATGCTTGCACTTCACGATTCATAGAAGTTTTGTGGCATCAAACAGTTTTTACACGCGTACAGTTTCGCATCGCTCTGAACTTCAAAAGATGTGCAACCTAAGCAAATAAACTTTTCATTTAATTTTTTTTTTGTAAAATTATTCTTTGAGTAAATTAATTTAGTTAATTAATACTATTAAAACGTTTACAAACTTTTAAGGCNAATTTTTTTTTTGTAAAATTATTCTTTGAGTAAATTAATTTAGTTAATTAATACTATTAAAACGTTTACAAACTTTTAAGGCAAATTTTTATTTTGCGCACTATTTAAAAAAAAATCCAAAATTAAATTCAAATTTTTTTGCATTGCATGACTGGACCACAAGATTCGGTTCTTAATTCCTGNAAAAAAAAATCCAAAATTAAATTCAAATTTTTTTGCATTGCATGACTGGACCACAAGATTCGGTTCTTAATTCCTGGTAAGCCACTGGTGTGTCTGCCAACTTTAGGTGTAACTTTAGGTTAGTTCATTACGCAAGCCACCTCGTACTAACCAACTAGCCTAAAGTGTTGCCTTCGTAGTTGGCGTACGCGTCAACAATTTAGGTGGGTTCTTTAAATGTGGGAGACAAATGACTCAAAATCACAGTCCTTCGTATTAAATAGCTTCTCGTGATTATAGAAGACTAATTTTTTATACGCTATGAAATTTTATATTCCAAAAATGCAGATACAGACTTTCTAAACTTAGCGGTGATAAAGGCAAATTAAAATATGTAAATTTGTGACCTTGGGGAGAATTCGGACTCACGTTCCCCACTTTATTGAAGTTGTTTCTCTCCCGGAATGAAGTCTAGTGACTTTGATTAGCCGATATCCCAATGTTGGAACGATGCATCATAACGTAAATGTGGTGCATATGCACAAGTCCAAAGCATTACTTTTGCAACCCATACGAGATCGATACTTAACCAGTGCAGTCACAAAGGTAACGTAATAGTGCCTATATTTGATGCAGAACGGTTCTGTTAAGTCATTAACTGCATCTATCTATCGTTTCACTCCGTAATTAAACTGAGTTCCCGGCTCATGCGATTATGTACCTTTTCTCCCTAACAAAACTACAGGTAACTTTTATATAGTCTATTTGCAGTATCTTCACACCTCTTTAATCGAACCTTTGCAAAATCATCCCGTGAATAACTTGATTGGTTGTTTCCTAGATATGTTAAGTATCACAAACGTTTCATACTCCTACTAACAAAGAAGTATCTTATTCTAGATTTAATTGAGCTTTTACTTATATTTTATCTATAAATTATAATATTTCATTTATAATCAGTATGCACAAGTGTTATCCAATCCGTCTTCGCTAACTGTAACACGCGATGTGTTTTCTGCTGGTCACTCGCCATTTTTCTAAACTAGCGATTCTGGCGAAGCATGAGTGGCAAAACATCATAGGCATGCCAAGGAGAAATAAAACTTCTAGATTTATTATTTACATACACGCTCTGCACGGTTTTCTGTCATAATCGGTTACGTCTTGGTAGCAGTCGTGAAGTTGTTACATTATTTTTGTCTTGCCCGTATACCTAGGTGGTGTTACGGATATTTCCCTTTTCAAGGTAATATCAAAACAGTAATGACTCTTTCTAACATGTGACGTACCACTGTGAAATATTCTGGTAAACTTTCTACACTGTAATGGAAGTTTTTAACCTATACACTCTATGAAAATAATACATCATATCGGGTTACATAGCGGTTTTGAGCGTCGATACTATACAATTTGGGAACTTCCCTCTGCATCTGACTTACCTGAGCAAACCTAGAAACGCTACCATACATGTATGGGGAAATAATTTTCCATTCACGCTTTCTCACTATACAAAACATGAACTACGTGACTGTATATACACTGTAAAAAAATTTCTGATAAACTTCCTAAAGTTTAATGGAAGTTTTAAACCTCTACACCGTACGGAAATAATACCTCACATCAAGCTGCAGATATAGGAATGTTTAGCGTTGCTACTATACAAAGTCGGGAACTTCCCTACGCATTTGGCTGTTTCCTGTGCAAATGCAGGAACGCTATAATGAATGTATAGGGGACAAAATTACCATACCCGGTTACTCACCAAGTGTATACACTGGTATAGTAAATTTCCAAATAATTTCTTAGAGTGTACATATGTACATANACCCGGTTACTCACCAAGTGTATACACTGGTATAGTAAATTTCCAAATAATTTCTTAGAGTGTACATATGTACATACACACAGAGATTAGGGAGGTTAATGGAGCAGAAAGTGCCACGCCATATCGAACTAGTTCACTAGCGGTGCCTATCTAACGGGAACNATTAGGGAGGTTAATGGAGCAGAAAGTGCCACGCCATATCGAACTAGTTCACTAGCGGTGCCTATCTAACGGGAACGGAACTGCGAGCTGAAAAATGTATCGACTGCATCGACTTACGTTACAAAAGAGACTTTTCGATCTACCATGCGTTTATTGCAATGCTTGGTAAAGTACATAACCGATAGGTATTTTTTTTTTAATTTGCTCGACTAATATTTTTTAGTGTACATTGTTGAATAACTACTGAGCGTTATCATTTAAATAATCATACAAGATATCAGTGTCAGTATTAATTGACAACGATTGAGAATTTTTTAATTATATAACATATCTTGTTTTCTGAAATAGAATAGTTTTGCATCAATACATTCAACACATTTTCTTCTTGTGATATTTAAGACGTAAAATCTCATCCATTCGGATAGTCGGAAACAGAATACAGTTTATTCTTCACTTTGTAACCGGGTTCGATTCCCGGCGGGGTCGCCCCCGGATTTTCGCATGTGGGAATAGTGCCGGACAATGCCGCTGGTCGGCGAGTTTTCTCGGGGATCTCCCGTTTTCCCCGTCCTTGCATTCCGGTGCTGCTCCATACTCACCTCGCTTCACCCTCATCGGCTACCAAGATCTTGATGTTCAGAGCCTCCCAAATCTCTTCACTCACTCACTCACCCTTTACTTTCTGTAATGTCTGTAAAGAATAACTCTCTCTCTTAAAAACAATTATCTTCAAGCGCAATTAAAACCACGGGCAACACTGTTCTGCTCCGATTATCATTGGCTGGAGAAATACATGTGACAGTCGTTACTAGAGCCATCTATAATTTGGGGACGCAACTTCTTGAGATCACACGGGAGTCGTTCCACCTATTATAATATTATAAACTCTAAACTCCTTTTTGAGCTCGTAGTTCGATCTCCATAATATAGATATTATTAGTGAAATGGTTCGATTTCAACACATGGCATTTTCTGCTCTATAAACCTCCCTACTCTGTGTATATGATGTATATACATTCACGTAGTTCATGTTTTGTATAGTGAGAAAGCGTTAATGGTAAATTAAATTTTCCTCTCCTTGATATTAAATTTGCCATATAGAGTATTGGCTATTTGACGATTCTCGAAGAAGGACCTTTATGCAGTGAAATTAATTCTTGGCAACGAAATTCACCAAAATTCGATAAATTTAATAATTTTTCTTTCATGCCATGAAATTTGAAATTATTTACAAAAATCAATTAGGTAAATGTATGTGGCTTAGTATTTCATTAGTATAAGAATTGTTGATTAAATTTTTATTTTAGAGATGTAGATATTTGGGTGCCAGCTTATCACATGAAGTAAAACCCAATTTCATAATATGAACATATTTTAATAAATAAAAATTATATTGCATAATAATTTTCTGCATACATTATGTTTTAACACGATACGTATGCTTAAATCACATTTTTCAACATAGTGGTCTACCATACCAAAAAAAACATTAGATTATTTTATAATGAAATCGTAACATTTCGATTGGTTTCTCTGTTTTTAAGATACGTGAGAAAAATAATAAAATATTTTTCCAGAACCATATTCCAAGACTGTGTTTTATGCATAATTTTTATTTACTGGCGCTCAAGGCTGTGTGTCTAGAAATTGCATAACTGTATTTTTTTTTCAAATATACTTTTTTAATTTGAAGAGATCAGGCTTTTTACTGGAAGGTAATAATTCATTTTCTTAAAAAAAACTAATATAACATTTTTCTTCCTATCAGACGAAATTTATATATTTATATATTAAGCTGGGAATCTAATTTTAACGATTAGTACTGTTTTTAAATTCACTGCCTTTCATTGCGGAATTTTGAGGGAAATGATAAATTTATTTACTGTTAATCTTGGTACACTGAGGCGGAGAAACCAATAATTACCAACGAGTATGGTTAAATAATAAAAAAAAAAACATAAAACATTATGCATGTTGATTCCTGCTATCAACTCTATGAGTTTCTATTGCACTATTTAATTATAAGTGAAGTGCTTTAAACGAGTTACAAAACAAAAAAATTCGGCAAACGGTGCACGACACGTCCTCCGAATTTCGTTATCGACGTCATGCCGATGGGATTCGTTACAAAGTTGAGGTACAGAATCCTGGACAAGATGCATCGAAAGTTAAAAGAGTGTCCTCCGTTCAAAACAGCAGTAAGTGACTATTACGTTACTTCATGATGTCTGCGTTTTGTTCGGATAACAACCGTNGTCCTCCGTTCAAAACAGCAGTAAGTGACTATTACGTTACTTCATGATGTCTGCGTTTTGTTCGGATAACAACCGAGGTTAGTCAGAGAGAAATATTCGCGTGTGCTTTTCTGTTGTAGATGCTAGACACTGGCACATAATAATTGGCTCGCGGTTAAGTGCAAATTTTTGAAAACTACGCTTCATTTCTTCTTTTCGACCAATGAGTATTCTTCCGACAATCGTCAAGATTAACATCATAAACTTAATGACTGGCATGAATGCTTCTTGAAAAGTGGAACTGTTAAATTGCTACAGATAAAATATTTAGTCAATGATCCAAGTTCTTACTCTGTTTGGTATTAAATGTATACCAATTTTTTTCAGCCACCTATATAAAAGCTAAAATTTCAATGAAATTACGACAAAAATAATTTTTCGCAAAACATTGCCACAATTAATGTAAGTAGGCTACTCTGATAAGTGTTTCGTTAAAACACATAAATTTACCGCGGAAGGTTTTTTTGCTCGAATAAACGGTTTTCGAAGTTTTCAATAAATCGAGATCAGCTGATGAAACGCTCCATACGGTTAAGAATTCCCTGGTAAGGCCAAAGGGAAGAAGGAAGAAGTGCACATAATTTAGGCAGAATGGGAACAAAACATATAGTTATGATAGATTCAAGCTCAAAATGTGTCACCAAAAAAATATTAAAGGAAAACAAAAAGGACATACCTTATATTGAATGATCCAAATGAAACTAACACTGGACAAGTACACTCTAGTATATACACTGAAGAGCCAAAAAAGCTGGTACACCTGCCTAATATCGTTTAGAGCCCCCGCGAGAACGCAGAAGTGCCGCAAGACGACGTGGCATGGACTAGACTAATGTCTGAAGGTATGCAGGAGGCAATTACCACCATGAATCCTGCAGGACAGTCCACAAATCCAATCTGCGCCAATTTGAGAAAGGGTTGCACTTCTGTCACGTTTAATGATTCTCGTCAGTCGTCGTTTGTCCCGTTCTGTCACGATCTGTTTCGGGCTGCAGCGATGTCGAAGATGTGATGATTTACTGGATTCCTGATATTCACGGTACACTCGTGAAATGGTCGTACGCGAACATCCAAATGTTATCGCTACCTCGGAGATGCTATGTCCCATCTCTCGTGCGCCGACTATAACACCACGTTCGAACTCACTTAAAACTTTATAACCTGCCATTGCAGTAGCAGTAACCAATCTAGCTGCCGACCGCATCGCGTTACTCTGATTGGTTCCATACCTCTGTTATTTGCATACGCCCGCCTATACCAGTTTTTTTTGGCTCTTCAGTGTATATGACAGATTTATACTACGAATAATATTTACTACTCAATTGTTTTTTTAACACTTTCCTAAACTCTAAACACTAGTACAAGGTGAACAATAAGGATTAAATTTGGCAGCAACTTCTTCGTTTATGTATAGGCCCATTTAGAATAGTTTTTTTTTCCAGGCTGTAAGGTCCCGTATAACTTTAAAGGAGGACTGGATTATCTTATTGCAGCCTGTTTCGAAGCGGTTGGTGTGTACTTAGGATAACTTTCAAAGAGGAACACGTACAGTTCTGTCCGAACTGAAATTTGCCTGCATGGGACAAAAGTAATGAATATACAGCATTTTCTCGTTAATAAATTTAACATTTTCGTGGCAAATTTCACAATTTATNTGGGACAAAAGTAATGAATATACAGCATTTTCTCGTTAATAAATTTAACATTTTCGTGGCAAATTTCACAATTTACTAGAACAAGGATTTTTAATACTTTGTCTAGTCATAATTCTTTAAAGCTTTCTTCAAAGAAAAAAACCGAACAAACCTTAAACCGCGCCGTCTGGAAAAAACATATTTTTAATAGTCAGGAAACATTAAAATTTTATGAAAAGAAATCACTTTGTTTGAAGTCACAACTCTTTTAAGATGAGATGCATTCCCTTACATAAAAGTTGACTATCGTATTATGATGTAACTTACAATGAGTAAATTAATTTTTTTATTTCCCTTTCCGTTTGTTTTGCATAAATGAACTTCATGTTTTAAATGCAGTTCTCGTAAAATTTTCAGAATATAAAGGACATCCACTGTTTCAATTCAGTATCTGCAGGCTATGTTTAATAGAAATTTCAAATGTATGCAAATCCAGCATGATAATCGCGTATTCCAGAAAAATAAACACCTCATTATAAAACGAATTTATTATCATACCCATGCTACAGTAATTACATTTTAATGAGTGATGTATTGGGCCATAATAATTACTTAAACCTGCAATACTTACAAAACCCGAAGTAAGGTAGATAATTTATAATTATTAAGAGCCGAATAGATAAAAAAATGCGTCGTACGATGCTATACTTTACATCCGTTAGTGTTTACGTTTCAAGCTAGATTAAGATGAGGATGACCTGTGAGAACTGACTTATACTTATACAGTATGTGTAACGTATATTCCACAAGGCTTATAATTAGTTTATTCACTCTCGCTGATAATATATATACAAATAAGAGAAAATGGTAAAAACTGACATCCTCAAAGTTATAAAATACCGTTAGTTCTTAATCGTAGTATTATAAAACCAAATAACTCAACACTACGAACAACACAGGAACCGCAAAAAAAAACCGAGAATAATAGGTAAACAGAGAGTACACAGACCGACGAAAAATAATAACACAAAATAATAAGCTTTCCTAATTATGTGTCTGTGGTGTTGTAAAAGGTTTATTCGTTTTTTGGTCTTGCTGAGTGTGCGTATGTTTTTTTAGTCTCATGGTCAGCAATGGACACAGTCCAATAATACAATTATAATAACATGAACTCACCATTGCCATTAAACTTCACAGATAAAACTTCAAAGTCTTTTTTCGATATCTCAAGTTTTGGTTGAATTTTGTTTANTGGGACAAAAGTAATGAATATACAGCATTTTCTCGTTAATAAATTTAACATTTTCGTGGCAAATTTCACAATTTATTAGAACAAGGATTTTTAATACTTTGTCTTGTCATAATGCTTTAAAGCTTTCTTCAAAGAAAAAAACCGAACAAACCTTAAACCGCGCCGTCTGGAAAAAACATATTTTTAATAGTAAGGAAACATAAAAATTTTATGAAAAGAAATAACTTTATTTGAAGTCACAACTCTTTTAAGATGAGATGCATTCCCTTACATAAAAGTTGACTATCGTATTATGATGTAAATNGATGCATTCCCTTACATAAAAGTTGACTATCGTATTATGATGTAAATTACAATGAGTAAATTAATTTTTTTATTTCCCTTTCCGTTTGTTTTGCATAAATGAACTTCATGCTTTTAAATGCAGTTCTCGTAAAGTTTTCAGAATATGAAAGACATCCACTGTTTTAATTCAGTATCTTTGGGCTATGTTTAATAGAAATTTCAAATGTATGCAAATCCAGCATCATAATCGCGTATTCCAGAAAAATAAACACCTCATTATAAAACGAATGTATTATCATACCCATGCTACAGTAATTACATTTTAATGAGTGATGTATTGGGCATTAATAATTACTTAAACCAGCAATACTTACAAAACCCGAAGTAAGGTAGATAATTTATCATTATTAAGAGCCGAATAGATAAAAAATGCGTCGTACGATGCTATACTTTACATCCGTTAGTGTTTACGTTTCAAGCTAGATTAAGATGAGGATGACCTGTGAGAACTGACTTATACTTATACACTATGTGTAACGTATGTTCTACAAGCCTTATAATTAGTTTATTCACTCTCGCTGATAATATACAAATAAGATAAAACGGTAAAAACTGATATCCTCAAAGTTATAAAATACCGTTAGTTCTTAATCGTAGTATTATAAAACCAAATAACTCAACACTACGAACAACACAGGAACCACAAAAAAAAAAACCTAGAATAATAGGTAAACAGAGAGTACACAGAACGACGAAAAATAATAACACAAAAAATAATAAGCTTTCCTAATTATGTGTCTGTGGTGTTGTAAAAGGTTTATTCGTTTTTTGGTCTTGCTGAGTGTGCGTATGTTTTTTTAGTCTCATGGTCAGCAATGGACACAGTCCAATCATACTATTATAATAACATGAACTCACCATTGCCATTAAACTTCACAGATAAAACTTCAAAGTCTTTTTTCGATATCTCAAGTTTTGGTTGAATTTTGTTTATTGTTATTAAAAGTGGGTTCTAATAATGTTTTTTTTTTTTTAATTAAAAACTTGTATTTTAAAAACTATAATGTCTGATTCAAACAGTAATAGTGATATCAAATATATATGCAACCGAAAAATGCCATATCATACCTTTCACAACGAAGCAGCCGATAAACCTGACAGGAAGAAATGGAAAGATCATTAGGATGACGAAGAAGCTCAAAAGGAATTATGGCGAGAGCTATACATCTTCTCCTGGTAATACTATTCCAATCAAGAATTTGTTTCTGTTGTAATATGTTGTATTATGAATATTAAAAAAATTCCAATAAAACAAGAAGACCTATATCTACAGTTTTACGGTAGCAGTTCAAAAGAACAAGTTTTAGTGCACTATTATCTGGCCTGTTAAAAATCAATGTGTGTCAACACAAAGAGTACATAATTAAACAGGTAAAGGAGACGTATTTGGTCATAAATAACTAAAGATAATGGTTCCAATGCATTTGTATGTCGATCATTTATAATAGATTTGTATTAGATATCGCTCAAGAGAATTTACGCAGTTTCATAGCAAACATGGGAAGATGCTACATTTTCTGATATGAGAAACCATCACAACAGGCCTCGTACTATAGCTCAAAATGTATGGCAGCTAGTTGACAAACATCTGGAGAAAATACCACATTGACAGTCCCATTACAACATTGAGAAATCTGAAATTTTTTTTGAAAATCCTAGCCTTAGAGTGAAGATTTTTTTTTAGCTTTTCAAAACTGTTGTATGGAAATAAACAAATAAAGCACTGCAAATAAGCTAAAAGACGTATTACAATCATTGTAAACCTAACACAAACTATGGTTTTTATTTGCCACATTCTGACATTTGCGATTACTCCTCTGCGTGCAAGGTAAAACTAAAAATTAACTGATATAACATCTGCAAATTATCGTTTGCTATATATTAGAAAATATTTAAAGCTTACAAAAATCAAAAACGTTGTTTTTACATTAAGCTGAAAGAATAACTAGGGCTAAACACGGGTCCTCGAATTTTATTATGCAAAAAATGTTCCATTGCACGAAAACAACGATACATTAAAATTGTACAAATGGCTAATGTGAGTATATTTTTGCAATGTCCACTGTTCCAACAAATGTAGTGCTCTATATTATATATGAGAAACTGAATTTTTGTATGATTTTATTCATCAGATATTGGAAAATTGTGGTTTTCAAGGCCAATAGATTGTTCTAATGGCCAACGCAGCTGGAGGCACATAAGAATAACTTACTAATGACAACATTCTGTTGTTGACTTGTGATGAAGCTCAGTGCTATACCGGATTTCCAAATTTATGTTTGCATTCTTCAAATGGGAATAAAGGAGACACTATAAATGAAAGTCTAATGGGACGGCTTGTAATCGACGTTATAAGGACAACGTTGGGTATGTGTAAATGTTAATAATAGTTACAAATGTTCAAAATTTCCACCATCAGCAGCAAGACGTCTGCAGCGCTGTAGAACAAAACGACAGAAGGTAGCTACGGTTACCGTACGAGTGGATTCACAGGCGGTCCCTATCGTGTCTATCATGGCATCCATTCCCTGTTGCTTTGTGGCGTACACAGTATTCTTCAGAGTACCGCACAGATAAAAATCTAACGGCTTTGAATCTGTAGATATGGGCGAATATTCAACACTTCCTAGTCGGCCTATCCACCTCCCAACAAAAACGTTTCATCCAGGAGCGACCATAAGCCTCAATGGTAATATGGTGGTTCACCGTCCTGCTGGAAAAACAATCGTCATCTGGGTAGAGTTGATGGACAGCTGGCACAACGTTTTCTTGCGACATGTTAAGGTAACTTTCACCTGTCACCGTTCCGTCAAAGAACGTCCTAGTATTACTATCGTCAGGCCGCCAGCTTATGGTACACAGGTTAATCTTATTCAACTGTGTCGTTTAATCTATGGAAATGCATTTTTAGAACAGCCCAACCGGATGTTATATTTCTCGAGATTACGGACTTAGAAATGTTTTGTGTGTAATGGGAATGTTAAAAAGTATTTGTGAAGTATTTAAAAGTTTGTAAAATCACATACATAACAAATACATAAGTTAAATCACAACTTTATGTAACATCATATTATACATATACAAGAGCCTAGAATTCCGTGAATCTCAGATTCTATCTATAGATATTGGATCCTCAGTGTTTGTCGTTATATTCACGTGCACCATGCTGGTCCAGAATTAGGATAATAAATATTTTCCCGCCTTTCTCCACTTTTACAATAATATAATATCTGCATTAAGATAAATATACGTTCATGACAATTAATATGTAAAGTCTGAGAAAAAATATACATTGTATTGTCGACTCTAAGTTAGTATTTATGTCTCTTATACTAATTAATAATATTTAACATGCTTTCAATTACTTCACAAATACTTATAAAGTAATACCTACATTCCCATTACACACGAAAAATTTGTAAGTTCGTAAAATTGAGAATTCTAACTTCCAGTCGGGCTGTTTTAAAAATAGATTTCCAAAGATTAAACGACACAATCACATAAAATTAACCTGTGTACAATAAGCTGGCGGCTGGCGTCAGTAATACTAGGACGCCAGAGCACCACCATGTTAGTTTGAGGTTATGTCTCCTAACTCGCCACTTCAAAAATTCACAACTATCAAACCATTGGACCTAATTCCAAAATTCAAACAACATCACGTTGCATGAGTTGGTCGACATTAACCTTGTCACCTCCGCCATTTACTCTACAATTGAAATGCTGGCGCTCGTGGCTGCAAACGGAACTACACTCATTTGCAAAAAAAAACATTTATCACCATGAACGAATCGCGAGAGTAAAATGAAGGTTGCTACACAGTATCGTCATAGTCTGACATGTCTCCTATTTTTTTTAATGCGGTTCACTTGTGCGGATGTGCCACTAGACGGCATACATGTCCTTCCATCATTCATATCTGCAAGACACCGAATAAGGTCTTAGTAGCAGCGCGACTCTCAGAGTCAAGTTTAGTGAACACGCAACTTGCCCCAAACGCACATTCAACAAGCCTTTGCCCAGTTAGCTGAGTTTCAGAGATGCCCCATCGTTGTGGACGTTTCGACGCATAACTCGCCACTTGAACCGTTCTGCCTATAAGCTGTGAGTTGGAGTTGGACGCAGTGGGAACAGGAGGGTACACACGCCCATCGAGAAGGTCAGGTCGACCCCGGCGGATCACCAGGGAGGATCGTTTCAACGTGCGACAGGTGACGGGCGTCGCTGCGCACGATCCATCCAGAGACATATCACGAAAGCTGGGAACACGCCTGTGTCCACTAGTACCATATCCAAGTGGCCAGCAGAGCGGGATATGTCGTCGCGGCGTCCCTTATGACGTCTACCAAAACGATCTGAGCATCGCCGAGCACGTCTGACCTTCTGCCGGGAACGGGCAGCATGGCAGCTTGCGGATCCGGCAGCGAGTGGTCTTCAGTGACGAACCACGGTTCTGACTGGATGCAGACTACCGCCGAATTCGAGTCTGGAGACGTTCTCGCAAGGCCGGGATACACGCTTCATTGTGAAACGGCACACTGCCCCAACGTTAGTTGATTATCGAAGATGTACGCAAGAAGTGGGTGTTATGGAACACGAGAGAGAAAAATTATTATAACAGAAACATTGTTGAAAACAAGTGTTCAGTTGTAGCACCAGCTGTCAATATAAAAATGATGGAATTCACCAAAACAGTGTCTTTGCCGATAAATGTATTGTTTTTCTCTTCTTGTGTGCTTATTTCTGGTAATCAATTTCAGTTTGCAGCTACCAACATGAGGCAAACTGGCGCTAAATGACTCTCCACATTACAGCTTGTACATAGGACACTTGACGCGTGAAGTTGGCATGCGCTTCGTACATCCCACGAAGGACATATTTGTGATTTTAACAATTTTGATAATTTCACAATGTCACTTGAGCGACGCTTGTATTATGAGTGTGGGTTTGTAAACTATTGCATACAGCGAAAAAGTACACACTGCTTATTAGAAGTTAAGTAGATCTTTCAAAAGTACTCAAGAAACCCCGTTTCGTAGATGACAGAAAATCCTCATTGAACAAATCGATAACCTTTCGCATAGGTTCATTACCCCCTTCCCTCCAACACCCATTTTTTCCCCTTCTCAAACAAAACTGCCAAAATTTATTACATGAGTATTTGACTTCACCTCATGAATATTCTTTTCGTTGCTCTTTACGAAATACCGTGATATAGGGTTATTTTGTCCCCTGATAGTAACTTTAAACCAAATTTCGTGTAAGCATATATAATTTTATAATTGTTAGACATAAATATACTTCATTCTGTTGTGTGGTTTATTTCATAGATTGCAGCAACAAAACGAAAAATGCATGTTTCAAGTCATTACAAAGTCAATATTATTGTCCAATATCTGGGCCAAAGTTACCCGCAAAGGACAGAGTAACATTATCTTACGGTATTCATTTAATGAAGAGAGGTAAATATTTTACAAAATTAAATTACTATAATTATAACTGAAACGCAAAATTTATTTTTTGTCTTCCGTAATTAAAACTGCATAATTTACCCACATGTATAATTACGTCCGCAACAACGCAGGTGCCTAGAAGGATTTCACCTACATCAAGCAATATTCTGGATCAACTTGAAGGTGCCACTTTCATTACAGAGAATCCTCGACGAAGCTTTACTACTCATTCCCTGTATTTCCCCCCACTCGCCGCGGAGAAAGTCCCGACGTGCTTCACCCCACTGTGCGATGAAACGAATGCGCTGGCCGTATATTTAGCGTTTCCCGCCGCGCCTGGAATTAGTTACGATTTCGCGCGAGAGGTTGCCGGCCAGATGAGGGTCGAAAGATATTTCATCTACCTAGGAAATAAGGCTCCACCCCCATCCTTCATCCCGAGCTTGGCTGGAAGTAGCCTCGCAATTATATACTGTAATTTTTTTTTTTTCATTTTATAATTTTTTTGAAGCCATTAAAAATAAACACTCTTGTTGGACGAACCTAGGTCGTTGCACTTGAGAGAAACAGTTGCTTCATTTTAATTTAAAATACGTAAAATAAAGTTATGGCGATAATATCATCTCAGCTCTTTATAAAAGGTTAGTCTTAAGTTCAAAAGTGCACAGTCAAACTTTAAGTTCTGCCCTAGGAGTAAGAAAACTATTCACATAATTTTAATATACTTTGTATATGTCTCAATAAAATAACAAATGTGTAGGTTGATTACGAGGAATGTAAAGATATCGTTAATACAAACAATCCTATTTTATTAACAGTTAAATTAATTATATTTATATCTAATGATATTCGTGTCGTGTCTGAATTACGGAAGTCACTGATTTGTATAGTTTGTTCGCGGTTAATTCAGGACTTTTGAAATCAACCTTTGAAAAATACCGCTATCCTACCTGCATACATCTTAACGAGCACACGGTGGCATTCTCCTAGTAAAGTTGTAAACGACAGAGTAAAAGTAGTTCCATGTCCTTACGTTGAATTAAAAGTGCTAAGAAAACATTTGTTAACATTGAAATGTTTTCTTTTGCTTTCTGTTTGTAATGCATAAAAGTGTAAGAATTAGCAAACTGGTAAAATGTTTACTTTTCTAATAATTTCACAGTTATACTTGACTGACGCGTGAATATAGTAATCGGGCCTTAGAAATGTTAATTTTAAACATGGCGGAATAACACACAATGTACATAAAGTAGATCTTAAGCAAGGCTCTTTTTAAAACATATAATAATATTAAAACCCAGAGGAAAGGCTTTTTGAACTCACTACATTGATAAAGTACCAAAGTACTTCTCATTTACAACTTTTAGAATAAAACAAAGAAATTTTAATAGATGAAACAAACTGTTAACTTCACGGCTTTATTTTTCAAAGCATAGTTTCCTGTAGTGGGCACTTAGGTACTACATAAGGTTAACTTTGCTCAGTTTACCCTGAACAGCCTACATATGCATAAATTCTGTGTTATTTTCACTCATCGTCAAAAAAAAAAATGGTTGCACACCTAATGAAGAGTGGGATTGTAGTGCAATTCGGAAGGAAGGCAAAATGATGAAATAAAACTTGTGGTAATTTATAGTTTAAGTATTTAGTTTATTATAATAATATAACAACAGTTCAGCGAGCAGTCGGAAGAACATTAACAACAAAACAAAAAACACATAGAGGTGACGGTGCTAGTGTCGCCGCCATAGATAATATAATTGCGTTTATGTCACACTCCAACATCCTCCCTTGGACATAAACCCATTCTGGTTGAGCAGTAATCAAGCTTCAGTTGAGGTGTCCCTTTAGTCAGCGCGTCGGCCACCATCTCATTTGTCTGAACGTACTTGATGACTATCTTCTTCAATTGTACTTTGTCACGTACAAAGTGATGACGTATGTCGATATGCTTGGTCCTGGAATGATAGTTTTCAGAACCTGAAAGTTTAATCGCGCTTTGGTTATCACAGAAAACAATAACAGGTATAGCGGCTAAGTGTGGCCATATTTCCTCCTGCAATTGTCTGAGCCACATAGCCTCTTGAGTGTAGCTGGAAAGAGACATATATTCAGCCTCGGTAGTGGACAATGCAACAGTTTGTTGCCGACGTGAGTTCCACGTAATTGCGCCACCCTGAAATATAAATACATAGCCGGTACATGATCTTCTGTCTTCTTCATTGCTTGCCCAATCTGCATCGCAATAGCCATGTATTATATTCTCTTCATTATTTTTCTTGAAAGTTAATGCGTAGTTTTGAGTATGTTTCAAGTATCTCAAGACTCGCTTCAGCTCCATCCAATGCTGCATTTCCGGTCTTGAATTAAATCTACTCAGAGCATTTACAGCATAGGATATGTCGGGACGGGTTCCTTGTGATAAATATAACAATGATCCAATTATTTCATGATATGGAACTGTATCTGCCATTGAATTTTCTTCTTCATTCGAGTTAAACTTTGTTTTTGGATCAATAGGTGTTTTTACACCCTTACAACTTGACATACCATATTTGCTTAATATTTCTTGTATATATTTCTGCTGGTCAATACTTATAGTCCCATGTTTTCTGTCTTGATGTACATGCAAACCCAGGCAGTATTTAAGTTCTCCCAAGTCCTTCATTTCAAATTTGGAAAATAAGTTCTTCTTGATATAATCTCTAGTACTCGTAGAGCTTGTATACAAAATTATATCATCTACGTATACAGCTAAAAACGTTATATCATCATTCTCAATCCTATAATAAATACAAGGATCAAGTAATGACTGCAACAGACCTATTTCTTTAAGTGTATTGCTCAGTTTCTGATTCCACAGACTACTGGCTTGCTTTAGTCCATATATACTGAAAAAATTATTCGTATGAACACATAGTAAAAGAAACTTCAAAGAAGGTTGACTCATATATATTTGTGCTTCTATTTCGCCCTGTAAGAAGGCAGACACGGCATCCATCTGGTGCATTTGCAAAAATATAAAGTGACGATTACCAAACAAATATCTCAGGGATGTATATCTGATTACCGGAGAACAAACTTCATTGTAAATCTCACAGCCAGTTTTTAATTTATATTGAACTGTTAATAAGAAACGGTTGACTGAGTGACTTAACAAGTTGGTACTTAATTGTGGATCTGGTGCATTTGCAAATTATATTAGTGACGATTACGTTTGTTTATAGAGTCCCTACATATAGACTATACCGGAGAACAAACTTCATTGTAATCCAATCCTTTTCTTTGAGCGCATCTTTTGATCACTAATCTTGCCTTATATTTTGCTATATTGCCTTTTTCATCTCTTTTGGTTTTAAAAACCCATTTACAGGATATAGCTTTCTTACCGGCAGGCAAATCACACAACAACCAGGTATTATTTTTCTTTAATGAGTTGTACTCATCATCCATAGCTTTACTCCAATGACTGGATTCAGAGCTAGATAGAGCCTCTTCTAGAGATGAGGGATCCTCACTTACAGCCCAACATGCATAGTGTAAGTCTCCATCCTTTTCTATAGAAACTGGTTTTCTTCTACGTGGTCTCGTGTTTACATATTTATTCGGAGAGTCATAGGAACTGTCAGTGCTCGGTTCATAGGTTTCATCTTCTCGATCAGACACTTCTCTTGTAGAGTTAAAACTGTCGTCTGATATCAGTGTAGAGATACTCTGGTCGTGGTTTGCGGAGCCAGGGTTATCTTCTGTCTGAATCTGAGCTTGAGCAGGTTCCTCCAACGGCATAGACATCTGTAATGTGGTATTGGGGTTCACATTAGATATAGTTTTATCATAGTGGCAGTCTTCTAGAAATATGACATTCCTGCTCTTAGTAATCTTCTTTGTATTTGGATTCAATAATCTGTACCCTTTGGTATTTTCGCAATATCCCAGAAATATCATTTCTGCAGATTTTGAATCCCACTTCAATCTTTTCTCCTTTGGCACGTGAACCATGGATTTGCAGCCAAATATTCTTAAATGAGAAAGGTTTGGTTTGATACCTGTCAGTTTCTCTTCGGGTGTCACGTAGTCAAGGACTCTAGTCGGAGAACGATTTACTATGTGAGCAGCTGTCTCCACTGCCTCTGCCCAATATTGCTTTGAAAGTCCAGCATCATTCAACATGCATCTAGCGCGCTCGACGAGTGTGCGATTCATTCGCTCGGCAAGCCCGTTTTGTTCAGGCGTGTACGGCGTGGTAGTCTGATGCTTGATGCCGGAACCTGACAAATAATTAGACAAATGATTATTAATATATTCTAAACCATTGTCGCTGCGAAGAGTTTTTATCTTACTCTCCAGTTGATTTTCCATTTCCTTTTTATATACTTCAAAGACTTCTTTCATATTCATTTTGTTTTGTTTTTTAGAAAGTAAACAGCAACTTTTCTAGAATAGTCCTCAACAAAGGTGATGAAATACCTGGCTCCTCCCATTGACGGCATCTCCATAGGGCCACACAAATCCGAGTGTATTATCTCTAGTGGGGCCGTTGCCCTGGAGCCAATATTCTTAAACGGAAGTTTTGAATGTTTACCCTTTAAACACGGAATGCAATTACTTTCACTGTCTTTAGTACTGGATAATTGTACACCCTCAGTACATGATGGCAATCTAGTAACATCCTTGTAATTAAGATGTCCCATTCTCCGGTGCCAAATAAGATTTGAGACTGGGAGACCAAAACTTTAGTAACGTAAAGGAACTGTAATATTTAATTTATACATGTTATTAGTCGGTCTAGCAGATGCTACTAATTGCTTTTGTGCATTGTAAATCTCACAGCCAGTTTTATTAAATATAACTTGACAGTTATTCTTTGCCAACTGACTCACTGATAACAAGTTGGTACTTAATTGTGGAACATATAAAATATCTCTCACCTGTATGTGATTTATTTTACCATCTTCACCCAAGAGATCCAGGTTTACATTACCTATCTTTTCTACGGCGACTGAAGTACTGTTGGCAACCATTATCTGTTGAATCGGAGGTGCCCGGACATCATACATCCAGTCAGATACATTTGTCATGTGTGAAGATGCGCCGGAATCTACATACCATTCCACTCTGTCAATTTGTTCATGAACTGTTGAAAAAACTGCTGCAAAACCTTTATCATTAGTTCTCCTTTTGCTTTTACAGAATTTACTGAAATGTCCATACTTGTTGCAATTATAGCATCGGGGACTTCGGGGGCTATCAGGCTTATTGTACTGGTTATTTTGATAATTATTTTTGGGGGTATTTTTATGCTTTGTATAAAGAACCGAGACACTTGACTCCTTAACTTCTTGCAGTAGCTTCGTTTTGATTGAGTCTGGACTTATCTTTACACCGGAGCTCTCCAACCCCATGATCATTGGCTTGAATTGTTTCGGCAAGCCAGCCAACATTAATNGGAGCTCTCCAACCCCATGATCATTGGCTTGAATTGTTTCGGCAAGCCAGCCAACATTAATGTGCCCAACCATTCCTGGTCTAAGCAAAATCCAATATTCCTCAACTTGTGTGCTGTGGTTACTATTTTATTGACGTATTCTTCAATACTTANTGGTTACTATTTTATTGACGTATTCTTCAATACTTGAACAGCTATCTAGCGTAGTGTTCACCAAATCCCGGAGTAACCCAACTTTTCTTGTTAAACCCGAGTCTTCAAATGCATTCTGTAGATTTTGCCATACCTCGGTAGAAGTCTTTGCATCTTGAACGTGGATATAATTTATCGGATCCACAAGCAAAATGATTTTCGACTTAGTCTTGAGGTCACGCTTCGGATCTATTGCACCGCCGTCGGGTTCAACGCACTCCCACAAGTTTTTCGTGCTGTAAAAACGTTTGCACCTCAAACTTCCAGGTGCTATAGTTCTCTCTTCCCAATAATTTGTCTATTTGCACGTTAGACATAGCCATGTTACTTCGGAGCAAATTCAAATTTTTGCTTTGTAACGGCTAACTTAAAAAAATCAGAGAAAACTTCGCGGAACTAAAAAAACTTTTTACTAACGGAATTACTCTCACAACTTTATGACTTTAACGGCCGTACTGGGCCCATAACCTGATGAAATAAAACTTGTGGTAATTTATAGTTTAAGTATTTAGTTTATTATAATAATATAACAACAGTTCAGCGAGCAGTCGGAAGAACATTAACAACAAAACAAAAAACACATAGAGGTGACGGTGCTAGTGTCGCCGCCATAGATAATATAATTGCGTTTATGTCACACTCCAACACAAAAGTCACCAAGAACAAGAAATGATTACAAATTGAAACCGGAATGGACAGTATTGATTGCGCAACGCACACGCACGCACACACATACACACACACATCTCAGTATGACGTCAGTCCGCCATGTTTCAGAGAACATCCCGTCAGACGTCGCGGCATGGAGTTGTCGATGACCCTAATGGTGCCCTCCGGTGATCCATCCCATGCAGCTTGAGTATTTGCCTGCAACTTATGCAGATTTAGCAGTAGGTGTGGAGTCGCAACAGAGCAACAAATAGCACCTCACACGTTTTTAAATTGTATGTTGGTCCGGCGATTGCGGCTGGCCATACCAGAGTAACCATGACTTCAAGACATGCTCTTGAGATGTCAGCTGCATGAAGACGAACGTTATGCTGTTGGAATAGAGTATTGGCGTGGGCGTTCATAAACGGTGGGAGCACTGGCTGCAGTACCTCATGAACGTGTCGTGCTGTTGGACTGTCAAAGTGCCCATGCTGAAGACCAACGGTGATCGTGAATCGTATAAAATCGTACCCCACACCATGACACCAGGGGCCTGTTTTATAAACGTGACAATTCTTGTAATACAAGTCAAACACAAGTATTTTTGTCTAGGTTTACAAGGCTTGGTTTTATAAAATAACTTTGGGACGTGACCAGTAAAACTTACTAGTAATTGACAAGAGTTTTTACAACAGTGTACAAGTAACGCTTTTCATAAACCTTCGAGAACTGGTAGATTACAAGTATTGTGTGTGTTTAAATAGACAAGTTAATTAAACTGGATATAAGAGTTTGATTTTGAGTGTGGCCATCGTACAGTGAAAAAGAATGACACTTCGATATTCGACATAGCAGAACTTTAAGGTTAACAGTGAGTGAGTGAGTGGAGAGATTTGGTGGCTCCTAACATCAAGGTCTTGAGAGCCGATTTTAAGGTTAAGAACAAACCACGATTTTAGAAGCGTTTATGAATTTAACGGGTGTTTTAGGATGCAACCTTAAGAACTTGAGATTTATGGTAAATAACCTAGAAAATTGCTCAATGCATGTTTCTCACATGAATTGTGCTCTCTCAATTAAACAAGTTGAAGCTATAAGGCTGTGCTTGGAAGGTTACTACAGCTAAAAATAAAAGCCAGTACTTAAACTTCATATTAATTACATTCAGTGATCCCCTGATTTCTGTGTTTGAATGAAAATTCAACAAATAACATATATTCTAATTTCGTGCAATACAAAATTTTTGAGTTCTTGTTACCGGCCATTGTAAAAAATCCAAATACAGTGATTCCAGCCAGCTGACTAGTCATTATGTCTCTCACAACTGTCAATAAATAACTTTTCAACAAATTTTGCACCGGTAACTTGACCCGTACCAACATTATACTTCCATGTAACCGGCGCTTGGCAGCCTGGGGGTGTGACGTGCTACGAGAAATCGTTCAACTTGGTGCTGCCCACGTCACCTCGACACATGGGTGCGTTGTTCGTAGCCAGTAAGACAAAATGAGAACTCGTCACTGAAGATCGCCTACTTTAATTCTGCAGGGCTCTATGACAGTCAGTCACAACACCATTTCAGTCTATGACGACATCGATTATGGGAAAACTATAATTCTCCTGTTCAAGTTACAGAGAACGTATGAAAATTGTACTCTTATCTTATATTCACTGACTATTTGAATTGCGTAGGTAAAGTTGATGATTTTCAGATTACAGTCAATATTTTTCTTTATGTTTATCCTATTACATCCTGCTTTAAGACGTACTCAGCTCTGTACTAGACGAATCTGAGTCTGTAGAAAATAATTCGTGAGTAAAGTACGACTATTATTTTAAGGTACGTTAAGTACTATTAAAATTTAAGTCTTTAAGTGCTTAAGAAAATGCCATGATCTTGTGTGACACCCGTTTGCATAGTGGGTCATTCCGCCAGCTCATACGAGGGCGCTTAATTGACTTGTCCGTTGCTTTAAATCACGTTATGACAGCAATTTTTCCCGCTCTGAATGAAGCACAAACATTTGATCTCAGCAGGTTTTTGCACCTGGATACCTAGAAGCTCGCCTGCGCTTGTGTCTCTCTTGCACTGTCTCTGCNTTAGGTACTCGACATCATTTCCTAGCAGAGGTAACTTACCCGCTCCAAACAAAATCCACGGGTGTGACGAAAGCTCGGTAGATTGTCGCCCTGTCTGCTGGGGTTGCCTGCGAGGAGGGGGAGGGAGGGAAGTCGCTCTAAGGTCGGCCACCGAGACCCGCGACAATGCAAAGTTCACTTGGACCAGCCCGCACTGACGAGGCTGCCGAGTTTTATACTCCCCATTCGCCTTGCGCCGACAATGGTTTTCGCCTCTCCTAGCCACGGCCGACTCCTGTCCTGGCCGCTGATTCCTTCCGACAGCCACGCCCCTGCCTTATAGAGGCTATTCACGGTATAGTCAATCCACGGTTACTTCCAACTTTTCTGAAGCCCTGCTCAAGTTTAAGGCCGTGTTCGAATCGACCATTAAGTATATTAGTAATTAGTAATATTCAATTCTGACACCGTCGTTCAAAAATGTTTGCAATTTGTTAAATTAGCATTTTAGTATGTTTCGTTACATACTAAAAACTAAATACATCGTTTTAGTCGACTTATTCTGGTAACGTGACCTTTTGGTAAACTAAAAGTGGCAATTCGGACACCGTAATACTTTTAGGATATTTCTCCACCTCATGTAAACAAAGCGGCAGCGCACCGCATTCGTGCGCAGTCACATTAATAATATTTTACATAAGACCTATTTGTTGCTAGGCATTACCAACACACATATCTCTCCCTGTTTTTATTCATAGTAAATATAAAATAAATATTATAATTTATTAGTAAAATATAAGAAAATGTTAAATTTAATAACAAATTATATAATTTTACCGTAACAGAAGTATTAAACGACTATGACACATGACATATTTAGGAAAAAACGAAACACGTAATAGATGATGGTGTGATTTTCCAAAGTTTCTATTAAAACACGTGAAGAAACCGTGAGTAGGCTATAAAATGAGCACTTTCTACGGCCATTCTTAAATGTCCTTCTAACTTATTTGTATCCTTTCGCCAATTTCTAAAATAAAAATTGCCCTGTGACGAGTAAACACAACGTATACACTTTATACTCGCAAAAGTAAAGGGCCTCGCCCACCTGCAGGCGGTTAACGCGTCTGAGGATGAGAAGCGAGGGAGCGATAAGGACTTCAACGCCACGCGCATCAAGTGAGCCATCGTCGCTACGCACAAGGCTCTCAACTGGCGCGCAGTGTTCTCGCCGCGCTGCGTGAACCCATGGGACTTTAAGCGGCGACCCTATAATTTCATTTCTGATAAATCTGTAGAAAGATTCAGTGCATGTGCCTCGAGGTTTTTTTTTTTTTTAGCTACGTTGGAGTGCTCTGAAATGGCGTTTCTAATTTGCGCGGTGTCTTAAAATTAATCGACAGTCATGGTCTGACGTGTGTTCTAATTCGTGGTTCGGCACATTGGACGCGCGTATTCACGTAAACAAACCTGAATTCCAAACACACTGCAACGTAGTTCGAGAGCCAGGCAGGCGGGCTCCCTAATATCCGATGCGACAATAAAATATATATTTTTTTAACCATTATGCTTGCTGGGAGGGCCTTTAAAAGGTGCTCACTTTACAGTGAATGGCCTATAGGCCGATGGCGGTCGCCTAACGCGGACTGAGATCCGAGAGCGCCGGGTTCTTCTCCGTGTGAGAAACTTGGTGGACGTTGCCAATGGCAGATTCGGCTTACTCGAGGAGATGGGTGTTCCTGTTTCTCATCTTCTTCCCCAGTGTAATTGACATCCTGTTTCGTCTCGTCGAGGGTTGACTGTCGTCATTCGGGTTCCGTTATTGTTAGCGCCGTCACTTCGTGAAGTGAGGAGTACACTTTCCTGCAATCATTTTAATTAGATCGAACTCGCCTTTAACGTCTGTTATTTTTTACCAACTTGGCATTATTAATATAAATTTTTTTTTTTACTTTTAGTATTACTTGTCAAGAGTGTGTATATACAACGTGTTTCTAAAACATGGGGACAAACTTCGGCAATGTATAACTGACGAAAATATATGACTTAAATGTAAGTACCACTTTTCTCGTCAGATGATTATAAAAAGGGCTGTGCGCTCCTGAAAAATCCTGATTTAATTTACTTTATTCCGTATTGTGATTTGCCTACCTGGTAAGCAACACACGTTCTGTTTCGAATGTTCAACATGAATAATCTCAGACACAGTTCACCTGAGAGTGTTCTGACAAGACGCCCCTTGTTGTTTATTTAGACTTGCTGATTCACAGACTGTCTTTAAATAATGCGTATAACGTAGTGTTACAAAGTTTGATGCCAACATAGTGTGTCAACAGCTATTTCCAAAAGGAAAGGGGGTGATATTACCGTCCGCGTTTTTAGAGCTGTCAGATCTCTTTTATACAAAACATTATTCACCGATTTGTTGCTTAATCACTAGTTGTTTCTGATATTTTTATCTGATATTTTTAACTAGGCGCATTTTAAAACTTAAATTTTGAGGGCCCTTAGCTCCATTAACAATAACTTTGGGGATAAGTTGTTCGTTTATTTACGTATTTTATTTCCGTAAGGAATTGCCTGCCGAAGTTAGTCCACAGGTTTCAGAAACACATGGCATGTATGAAAATTTAAAAAATACATATACTTCCAAAATATCCAGAAATACAATTGCCAGTTTAATTAAGTCATCTAGCGTACTTTTATAGCTATGAAAAATTTTTCAATGGCAATTTAAAACATTTATGTTGTTTAACAACTCATTAAACTGTCACAGTATAGGCCTACAAACTATTTGTAATTTTTAATGTGGAATTTATTGTAAATCCTGCTTCTCAAAGAGCATAATTTCATGAATAGTTATTTGCATACTAACTCAACTGATAGTACATTTTTAGAAAATTGTAAGTATCAACTCGGCTTTCGAGACTTATTAAGAATCGACCAAATCCTTCAACTCAACTCAACTCGTAGGGTTATTCGGAAAGTAAGACCCGATTTCTTATAAAACATAAACCATCGCAGCTTTTTTTTTTCAAAGAACGTTTTTATTTAATTCCTTACATGTTTCTCTATTTTTATACATAGTTTGCATATTTGTTTAAACATTTGTCATAACGTTCTACAAGTTTTTGTATGCCTAAATCATAGACGTCTGCCGCCTGTGAGGATAACCAGTCTGTAACTGCTTCTTTCACGTCTCGTCCCCTGTGACAATCTTCTCTAAACATTTATCACCTTCCTTATGATATCGGTCCAAAAAATCAAGAGCACAAGCCATTCTTTTCATTTGGTGTTCCTCAGTAAGCAGCCTGGGAACCCAACGTGCGCACAATTTGTGAAATTGCAAATTTTCAGATACAATTTTGTGTAAAGTTGTTCTACCCACATTCGGAAATTCCAGGGCTAAAGTTTAAATTGTGAATTGCCAGTCTTCACGAATCTTTTCGTCCACGGCTTTGACCAAATCTTCTGTGATCACTGGTGGTCGGCCTGATCGCGGTTCATCATGGACATTTTCCCGTCCGTCCTTGAAAGCTCTCGCCCACTTACGCACTTTGCTGTCACTCATCGCAGTGGGGCCATACACTTGACTTATCTGTCGATGAACTTCCGCTACTGAAAAGTTCCTTGCTGTCAAAAACCGAATCACTGACCGTATTTCACAGTCGGCGAGCTGATCAATTGTTTTAAACATTTTGAACTAACACTATAAACAGCACACTACAACAATACCAATGCAAATGGCGTTGTTTGACGAGCAAGGCATGCCGGGAGTCGGTGCGCATGCGCGTTACAATGTTCGCGCGACATTCGATTAGCTACAGCGATTCGGACCTTACTTTCCGAATAACCTATTAACTAAAGTTTGAAAAGAATCAATGACCTCCCAGTTTGTAAGAATACGCTAGCTGTGCTATATCACCTTAAGCCAAAATGTATTTGTTAACATGTAAGAGCCATATTTACCAATAATGTATTTGGAACAGACTCTTACATTCTATAAGAAGTCTCTAAAGTTTTTTACGACCTACAAAAAATACACAGTGTAAAAATTTTTATTTGGTGTGCAATTCCTTTTTATCTGAAGGCTGCACATAACATTCACAACTGCAAAACTATATCCACAGTACTGGACTTCAGATGCTTCCGTATAAATTCAAACCAAAGTTATGCCGAAATGCCCTAAATAGTAGTTACTGTAAACAAAAAGACAACTAATTTTGTATTTTGAGATGTCATCGTTATCAGTTGCTGCATATTGTAACAATACACCCGAAAAACTAGTACCTAAATAAAGGATTTTAAATCGTGTATTATTAAAATAAAATGGTTTTAAAGAGACATGTTTTATGCATGAGTGAGTAAAAACCATTTGTAATACGGCACCTCATATGTTCGACAAACTGACTAGTACAATCGGTACGTCTGACGACTCTTGATATTTCAGGACTTACGGGAGAACATAAGCAAATAAATACAGACAGAATGGTAGCCCGCGTTAATAGAAAAACCAAAGAAAAGATTTTTAAAAAATGCTTTTAAGTTTTGAAAAAAATTATTCTAACACGAATATCGTCGCCATAAACTAAATTTCATTAGCTTGAAAAAATGTATTTGCAGACAATAAATTTAAATTATATAGGTTGTTTGAAGAAAAAAATTAAAATACAGCCGTGTATACTCGCACATAACAAGTTAGGGCTCGTATTTTAATTCTTGGCGATTTTAATATAGGCCTACTTAAGTAACACGACGGAAATTCTGCGCTAAAAGAAAAAAAACCGAAAGTTACGTAGTGTACTGCGTTACCAGAAGGATCAAGACGTATGTGGATGTGTAGAGAAAGATACCATAAATTATATTTCGGAAGTGGAATACCTTCCACCGAGAAAGTTCCTGCTACTTTCCTCTCCAAAATAAGATACGTCGTTAGCTTAGTGCTTGTAATTCCTTACTTTCGAATTCTGGTCTGCCTGCTAAAAGCCATCTCATTACCTCATAATTACGCGACCATCTGGGTTCACGATTGCCTCCTCGTGTCCTCATAAATTGTACGGCATATTTTGGTGAGTGTAATATTAATGGCGTAGCCTTACTTGCACATTCAGTACGTATATTATGTATACCTCTATGAGGACCAAACTCATACCTTAGTTACCACTTAAGTGCGTTTACCACCACTATACCAGTCTGGCCTACGATTTTCTAGTTTAAAATATGACGCATAGTAGTTGTTTGCAGTACAATAATTATATTAAAAAACTAAATATGGTTTTAATAATGGTTAATTGATGTTGAAACCCAATCTAGTTCCCCAGATATCTTTTTAATACGTTCAGTCACAAGAAAAATATTTGATTAAAAAATACGACGTGCTTTGCGGAAACATTTTTGTATGAACTTCGTAATTACTCGGAAATAAGTATTCTTGAATAGTTTCAATACCTTTTTCCCATACGTTATTACCACTGATAATTTACATCATCTTACTTTCTGCCTCCTAGCGACTCTTGCCGTTATTACGTCTACGTTAATCTTTGTTAAGGTGGGTTAGTAGAACGCGTTTTTTTTCTTCATAAAGCAACATGACTAACTCGTGTTACGATAGATGCGGCTCTGATCCGTGTTAGCTGAACTGGGTTTAGCTTCCTCGTGTTTTTTTTTCACTTCAAGCTTATGTTTCCTGCAGTTTCTTAATATATGCATCTCTTCAGTTCCTCGTACCTTACCTCAATACGCTGATTCATCTCTGCGACTGAAGGAAATAAATTTAAAATTTATTACCAGTACTATTTAAACTGGACTTCAATAAATTACAAAACCTTAAATGATTCTAAATTCTTAATCTGAACAGCAACGGGTACAACATAATTTCACTATTTCCGGAACAACGTAGACAGGAAATGTAAAATGGAATCCCGAATCCTGGCTTCAGTTCAAGCATTACTTACTCTGCGCCAACCCTTGTTATCTGTAGAAGATATAAAGTAACGAACTAGCTGCAATACCTATTTAACTTTACGCTATAAAGTAAACGCAAAATCAGTTGCGCTTGGGGAGGACGCTGAAAGCGTTTTCATTAAAAGACCTATTACTTCGAGACAATTGCTATATAAAAACAGATTTACAAAGTAAATTATTGAATAGACAATGGGATGCACACCCCCTTCACATGGGGTTTGTGCGGCCTCAAACGTATAAATAGCTTTACTGCCATTTGTATTGTAGAAGGCAAGATTCATTTACGGTTGTTACGCGTTTAGCTACGGATATCAACACGTAACATCACTCTTGTCCAAGAGAACGGTAGTTTTATATATCATCCAGTTCATTATTTGTATCTGCTTTAGTTTTGCCAAAACGCAGTAGCTAGAGCGCTCGCCATCCACCAATGCGATCCGAACTCGATTCCAGGTGTGGTCGCTCCCGGATATTTGCACGTGAGAATTCGTACCGGACGATGCCGCTAATTGGCGGCGGTTTTTCTCGGAGATCTCCCGTTTCCCCCACCCTTTCATTCCGGCATCGCTCTATAGGCCTACGCATACGCTTCACCCTCATCTGCTCTCAAGACTCCGATGTTAAGAGCCGCCAACATCTCTCCACTCCGCCTTATTTTTGCCACCCGGATTCTACGTTTCGTTCATTTTACTGTTTTGGCCATCTCTGGCGTTTTGTTACTGGATGTGAAATAGTTTCTGGCCAATAATAGATCCGCTTGAAATGTTTAATGATTCAGAGTTAAAAATTCATTAAATATAAGTATGTCGCGTATACTTATATATAGGGGTAGGTGAATTTCGCGAATTCTTTTGACATCAGCCTTGACTTCTCAATCCTTTATGTACTCGGCCCACAACCGCTTATTTATTGACAACGAGGCTTGTTTTCGTTCAACTTGGCTCCACGTGATATCGTTACATATTTTATTCCCGTTTACTATTTATTGGCGAAAGAGTTGAACAAGACATGTCAAAACAAGTGTAGGTGAGTCATGAAATGGACACTGGAGTATACAAGTCTGAAGTTTACCCTGCCACCAAAATAATTTGAGAAAATCACGTACCTCTACTTATAAAGCAAGCGAGGATTCTCAGAATTTATTTTCACAGAATGTAAATCCATTTAATGTTCCCTTTCGGTGGGAGGGGAAATTGCCATGGGAGGTTAGTCTCATTGGTTTAAATTCTGAACACTGTAAACGGATGCTCCTCTGGCTCACTAACGTAATCATTTACCCTATGTTATTAATTAAATCTTAAGTAACTAATGCGTCAAATTCGTTGTTTCGTATGCTATGTTTTAATGGAACAAGTAACGGAAACTTTACGCGTCTCTGCACGCTTGTTATACCATTTACCACAAACAATGAAGAGTACCGAAAGCATATATACCCTACACGTAAAAATTTGCTTCAAAGACATGTAACGAACATGTGGCCCTTTAATAACGTTCCCTGATTCAACTGGACAGTCTTTCATATCAAACAAACATTATATTCGTATTCAACTAGTTTACACTCATGTGTTTACGGCATAATACCCTTCGTTAATGTCCGTGCTTGTGCTTGTTGTAAGAACGGTGTTTTTGGGCTTTCCCTTCAGAATAATTTATTTTTGAAAATGTTTAAAAAAAATGGCGTACCAGAACGGCATGAAACAGTTCCCCGAAGGGTTGGGACAAGCAAATCTAATAAAATTGTCCGGGAAGGGGGAGGGGGGTACTAATGCTTTGATATTCAAACAGGAGGTAGAAAAAAATAACAGTTCGCTGCGTTTATGATAAAAGGTTTATCTGAGCGGGAATCATTAAGTTTTCATAAAGGGCTATTTCTAATACTCAACGCAGTTCTTTTGTAGCTGGGTCAGCGGCCATGTTTCAGCGACCCTTATGCGATATGTCACACACGCATGGCATGACTTTTGAGGGGTGGGTTTCGGCGTCTGTGTCTGGGGTGAGAAGGGAGTTAAAATCCNGTGCCCGAAGCGTAGTGGTTTGGCTGCTCCCTTCTCCAATATAGCGACGCCGGCGACAAAAGGACAGGCAGGCGCTGCCCGGTTTGTGCCCTATCGAGTGCGCGTTCAAACAGATATCGCTACGCCATTGTTGGCTTCTGTAAATACCGAGCCGCCTGTACAACCCGGTGTAGCTGCCAACTGCTCGATTTGTCCTGCGCGCCCTCATTCACACGTAAATCACTTTGTTACCGTAATTATATATGTTTATCGTATTGGACTTATTACTGTCCCTACCTCTATGTTTTTTGTCTTATCATATAACACGCACCTCAACTAACATTAAAGAAAAGGCATACCCAACCAGTCTTCATGTAGTGGCACTGTCTTCCAACATACTATATCACGTGGATCAATTTCAGCCAAACTCGTAAACGTCGGGTAACCAGCATTATGACGCATACGAAAAAAAAAAACAGAACTCCAAATGTTCACTTCTTGCTTTAGACGTTATACCTTGCAAACCGAATCTGTACATAAAAGTCAAAATAATATAACTCTCTTCTACACTGACGACCTTGCGACACCATGTACCATCATCCTTATCAACATCATAGTTCACACTTAAAATATTACGATACACTTTATGTGGATAATAGTTGCATAGTGTTGTTGTTTACTATATGTACTAACGTACGTATGCTACTTTACTTGGCATTTTTTGAAAATTAAATGCAATCTTGACGACGTAAATTTGTTTCATGTCAATTTAGAAAATCTCATTTGTCAATAATATCAACTTCTCCCGAGACCAGAGATTTTTCTGAACGTGGTGAATTTCTTCGAAAAAGATACCAATTCTCCCCCAAGCCCCTCTTCTACACTTTTTTGTATCCCACGATTCCATCACTCGAAGCACACACTTTGGGCAATTGTCATCAGTGAAATGCTACTCATTTAAAATTCAGTTAATAAACTGTTAACATCTTACGAATTCGTAAAATGCCCTGAGAAGCAGAAGATTTCGCATAAAAGTTAACAATGGCGTTTGCCGTTTTTTGTCTTTTGCACACGTTCTCCGTAGAGGTAATTTAGGTTATAAAAAACGTATATTCACAGTAGGACTATATTCACAGTTTTTGAATCAAACTTTGAAAAATCACCCCATATATGACGTGTTTGGTTGTTTCCCGAAATTCTCATGTATCACGGGCGTTTAATACTTCTGTTAACATAAAAGTATCTTAGTTTTGGTTAAATTGTACTTTTGATTAGAGTTCACATATAGATTATATTTTTTAATTATAATTGATATGAAAAAGAACAGAGAGAATGTGTGTGTGGGGTACAGCCTATTAAGAAATAGTTATCATGCAAAATATTTAGTGTGCACAATGCGACGCGTTGTCCCTTTTGTGTAATTTTTTCTAGACTTGTTTAGGCTTTATTTGGATGAGGCGGAGGAATATCCTAAAAGCAGAACTTTTAACACCGCTTCATAAATGTTGGAAGTAACCGTGAATATACTATAACTAAAATAAGTGCAATAAGTGTTTTGATAAGCTGGTACACTAATTTTGACTATAGTCTGTTCGCTGTTTTTTCACTCTTTTTGACTCAAATTTTTGAAAAATCACTCCATGTATGACGTGTTTGGATGTTTCCTAAATACAGTATATAAAGTGTCACAAGCGTTTTATACTTATGTTAAGATAAAAGTACCTTATTTTTGGTTAGATTTAACTTTTACTTATATTTTATTTATAAATTATAATATTTAATTTACAATTTATATTAATAAAAAGAGGGAGTAATAAGGCGTGTTGGTAATGCGTAGTCGGAAAAAGTTCTTATGCAAAATGTTATTGAAGTGAGTGCGCGAGAATGCGGTGATCTGTCCCGAGGGTGTGATTCTCTATACTTAGTCAAACTTTGTTTGTATAAGGTGGAGGAATATCCAGGAAGTAGATCTTTATTAGGGCTTCAGAAAAGTTGGAAGTAACCTTTAATTGACTATAAGTTACAATGCAAACACTATATAATCAAGTTACGCAAAAGTCATTATTTTTTGGTAAAAGCGCGGTTTTTAGATTAATAACAAATGTAAACAAACGTTACATGATCACTTGAAAAACTTTAATTTTACAGTTGTTTTGACAATTCCTGAGGCAAAGTTGGAGACGTGCAGAATCGTTCTACCTCGTCTTTAGTCCGCACGGTTGGCTTACGAATTTCCTGCAGAAATGTCAAAACCACGTGTTCAAAAAGTCGCGTGGGCGTTTGTTTACGCTTATTTTTTCGACAGACACGTGATTGTTTGAAAAGTGTATTAATATTTCGAAACACATTTGGTTTTTACTGTTTTAGTAACAAGAATACAGTTCAGTGTCGGGACTTGGCCGTTCGATTCAGCGCAACCTGGCATACACTCTTTAACAAAGCAAATTGCCTTTAAAGTCGATGAAATTCTAATAATCACCGGTTCTCGCGATAAATGAAAGTGCTTTTTTAATTTTTAACATTTCTTTTTAATTCGTCATTTATGTAAAGCCTAAAGACTAACTAGAGTAAAAAAAATTTGCGTCTTAGAACTTTGCTCGAATTCCTCGTTATACATTTAATATCCGTAGTGAAAACTTCAAAAGCATCGTACGTAAATTAATCTGTAGTCTGTATGGACTGTACGTCTAATGGCCACACTCAGATTTACTTTACGGGAGGCGGTTGGTCTTTAGTGTGAATACTGATACTAATCGTTTAGTCTGATTCTTCATTAGAAGTAGAACGAGAGTAAAGGGGGTTGGCATACAGCACTAATTGTAACACAGATGTGTGTAAATGTATGCCTGAAAGTAAAACATTATTTTTAATTTGTCAAAAGCCTACCGCGTGGTGGGAGAGGAGCTACATTTACCCCCCCCCCTTTTTTTTTCCATTCCGGACATTTTCGTGAACGTACGCAGATCTGCCGCGTGTAACTATAACTACAGTAAGCCGCATGCTCCAGTAAGATGACACGGTAGCCTAGAAACAACGCGCAAGGTTGTTAGCAATTTTCAGGTGTCAAAAAACAATCATTCAGAAGTCAGCCATGCCAACAGAAATTCTTACACAATATGCCGTAACCAGTAAGACACGAGGTCCGTTTTCAGAGCATCAGGTGATCGACCATGATTTCTGCAAAGGTACTTCGCCGCAATTTTCTTCCGCGTAGTTACCTATTCTGTGACATTGTGACCGGAAGATGAATTTTGAGAGAAACTGTCAGCCAACCAGACAAACTGTTAATCTGCTAGTTACCCACATTTCACGTGAACTTATTTCAGTGGCCGTTTCTAACCACTTAATTGGTAAATGGATAGATCTTACCTGGTACTTAATTTTCCATTTACTTTATTTCGCTAACATTATTAACACTACCGTTCTATACCGAAATCCTAATGGAATACAACCTCGGGCGGGGTGGGGGCATTCAAACAAAGCTTTTCCTGGATTCAAACCCCGATTTTTGTCATATGAAGATAATTCCTAGGCGACTTCAATACGAAAGTCACCATACTTCGTAAAGTTGTCTGAAAACTACATATGTTTCACAATAAATCTAAAAAGTTTGAAAGTTGGGTTCTCCTTTCTTCTCATTTTGTACTTAGGCCGAATGCAGAAATTAACATTGCAGTATTCATGTCTCGATTACGCGAAATTTTGCAATTGTTAAACATTGAACTGTTGTGCTGGTTTTTCCTTAAATGATTACATGATGAAGATAAATTTATTTCGTTGCAAAGAAAATATGTTTTTTAATAAGAAATAATAGTGTAAAACTATCCCTTATTTATTGCCAACGTTACAGAAATATCGATGAACGAAGTCTCCGTAAAACTGTATGAAGTTTAGTGAAAATATTTATTTTTATTCAAAGGTTTATCTCAACAAAGTTCAGCATACAGCTAATGTGTTAAATAAAGCCAACATATTTAACACTGCTGTTATAATCACGCCATTTATAATTAATATTTCTGAATCATTTTTACTAACAATAAATTGTATTGTTAAGGGCTCATTAATATCTAACTTATGACCTAACTTTAATTAACATCCATGTCTTACCTGGAATTCGAACCCAGAACCTCCCGCTCCTCATAACGGCGGCGCACCAATCGACTGCACCACAGCACTAACAATAGAAATTCAAAGGCATTCATGAGAGTTTATATGAGAGTTTGAGGTGGTTAAACTAAACGTGGAGAATGAGGGAGGGAGGGAGAGAGAGGAGATAGTAATACAGAGTCGTGGATTTTTAAAGTACTACTGGTAAAGAGAACGAAAAACAAATTTGTTTACAGGGCAGGAGAGAGTTTTCTCATTTTGCGGTTATGCAAAAATAAAGACTACGGGACGTTCAAAATTGTAATGGGCTAATAACTGCTAAGTATCGACTTAGTGCTCACAGCCTGTGTACAGCGACAGGAGTCGGACGCGTGTAAAGCCTATAGGCTACAACCTCGGCAGACCCTGCTGGGAAGAAGAGCTACGCCTCAGGACGTAGCAGTTGCTCGTCTGGAGTGACTGTACCCACCATGTAGAAGTGTGAATCTGCGAGGGTTGCCGCAGCTCTAGATGAAGGGGTGCAGCCGAAATCGTGGCCCTGTTTCCCAGAACCCACCCCTCAGCCGGTTTAGGTTTGGTGTGAGAAGATGGAAGGCGACCGGAGGACCATTGTTCCCATCAGCAGGGGAAAGGGGGGAGGGTAGACGGGAGTTGGGGTAGGTTAGGGGACACGAGGAAACGGCTGCCGATTAATTTGCACGCCTCTCATTGGCCCGTATTTAGCCAGTGATAAATGTCTGGCCGCCTGCGATTGTTCGGCGTTCACCAAAACCCATACTAGGGGGAGGCGAACAGGAAGTAGGTCTGAGACCGTGAACCACGACGACGTATTCCCAGAAAAAAAAAGAAGTGAAGGAGATTGTGTGGGGAGGAAAAAAGAAGGGGGTGGGATATAAAAGTTTATAGTTACGGTATAACAGCCGTTTTAAGTTCCGCGAAACTTGGCCTCTTCAGAATTCCGTACGGGCGAAAACATGAATTATGCAGATCGAATTGACGAGTTGACTATACGCTAAAGCTTCCAGCGATATCATACTGCTAATGACTTCCAGTAGAAGCACTGCCATTATGATCAAATTACTCTTATAATTATTATGCAGTAACTCCTAACTACTATGTCTTTCACTTCCCTGAAAGACTTTTTTCTAGCAAATTTATTTATGCTATCTTTATTAGAAAGTGCAGAACATTTCGTTACATGAGAGTATAACCGTGAATAGATAATTCATTAATTAATACACTCGAGGTTCTAGGAAATTTACTTCTGCATAGTTTTTTTTGCGAAATCATTACAACAGCAGTTCCTGAAAATGTTTACCGAAAGCTACTTCATAAAGTCAGATAACTTGGAAATGAAATCAATTACGTAACGAAACTCTCTGTTTAATATCAAAGAAACAAAGCTATAAATTACACGAAGTTACTAGAGAAAATTATGTGAATAGATTACATTTGTTTACTTCAATTTCTCGTTTGAATCAGTGACATAAAATCACTTTTATTTACATGTAATTTGTATATCCGTTTCGGTGAGTCAGTGAAATGCACTAAGAGTTAATTAATGCAGACGTATTTGATGGAAGTCAGAAGTAAGTGGCAAACCTGTCGGACTGGGTCATTAAGTAGAGTAATCGTCAGTAATACGGTTTTCGCTGTTTCAAGGTCATCTAAACTAGTGGATGACTCAGAGTATGTTAAACGTAAGCTGTCCTTTCTGTAAATTCTGATTACAGAAAATTAAATAAAAAAATGTATGTATATATATTATATTTATTTTTTTATATAAACGCACACATAAAATTTTGTTTTCTGCAAGCTACTTCGTTGATTGTAATGATTTTCTCAGGTAAACTGCGACTATGTGAAGACGTCTCTATTTTTCTACTGTTTTGTTTCTACTCTCTTATTTCTTCCGATAATAGAAGGTTACAACAGTTACTTTCGGGTATTAAAAAAAACGGGAAGGATTTTATGTAAGTTTCAGGACAATCAGTCAAATATTCAGTTACGTAGTTGAGCCCGCCCGGAGGAAGTATTAGTAACAATATACACCTTTCACTTTAAAAAATCTCAATCTCTATAATTTTGTCACAAATAATTAAATTTAATTTCCAGATATTAAAATTGTTTCTTGCTTAAACGTTTATTACAGAAAATTTTTTTTAACAAAATAATTATTTTACTGTATTCGTATCACGAAAAAAATTACATTTTAAAAAGTGAAACAAACAAACCTGAAAGGTATTTTCTTATTTTAAGACTTAATATAACAATTCAGACCTATCTAACAGAATATAAGAAGCGTTACACACGGAAATAGGTCACAGAATTTCCTACAAAATTAAAAACACAAAATATGTCTGCTGTATAATGTTATTTTTATATGCTGTTAACTGTTTACTGAACACTTTTAAAAGCTCTGTTTAAGGTCCATTTTTTCTCTATTCTATATCCTTAAAATCGCATACAAAATTAACAATGTCATCGACCCGAAGGCCACGTTCATTGGTAGATAAAGTGAAGCTGTGAAACTGTTAGCAACGTAAATGTGTTTATGATATCGTAGTTCAGATTTTAATGTGCATATGAATACAAGAAAAAAGAAGTAATTGAAATGCTAACAATTTTGAAAAAAATTACGCATATCGTACGTCGCTTAGAAAAGGAAACATTTGTTGTTTGNTCGTAGTTCAGATTTTAATGTGCATATGAATACAAGAAAAAAGAAGTAATTGAAATGCTAACAATTTTGAAAAAAAATTACGCATATCGTACGTCGCTTAGAAAAGGAAACATTTGTTGTTCGCTGCAAACTACTCAGGACATCTCAGGGAATTTTTCAAAGGTAGGCTACATTACAACAGTAATAAATTGGCTGCCTNGCTGCAAACTACTCAGGACATCTCAGGGAATTTTTCAAAGGTAGGCTACATTACAACAGTAATAAATTGGCTGCCTACCATACATCATTTTTCATTATAGTCGCCCATATAAACCGTGGTACGATAAATTGAAGCGTGCAGTCGAATAACGCTGTGTCATTTGGTGCGAATCGCGTGGGATAACGCTATTTAAAATTTGTACAATATTGTATTTTAAACACTCCGCATGCACGACGAATACACATATGTTTTGGCATGATAACTCTGTATTCATTCTCTGGAATGAGCGGCTATTTTACAATTTCCTGTAAAATGTATAATGCGCCGTACAGTGATCTTAGCACGCATCAATTATTTCATTTCTGCAAGTGCGCAGAATTTTATTATTTTTGCTGTTCAAATAAAGAAATATAGTGGTTTTTATTTTATTATTACTGTTTAACGCGGTACAAGCATTAAACAAAGAAATAGTAATTTGCTTCGCAAAACCATTAAATTATATGTATTATCGGACGCTCTTGATGTAACAAGAACTGTCATTGCCATTTAATTTGAAGGGACGTTCACGCGGATACCTAGCCAAACTACAAACTGGTTTGATCTGACCACTAGTAGAGTAGGCATTGCCTCTTATTACACTGGGTAATGAAACTCACGTGTTGTGTTAGTGTCACTGGAAGAAAATACGCTTTCGTCTAATAGATACATTTCACCATTTCCTGCATGGAACAGGCNGTTGTGTTAGTGTCACTGGAAGAAAATACGCTTTCGTCTAATAGATACATTTCACCATTTCCTGCATGGAACAGGCAATCCTACTTCTTCCTATTCGTCGGCCCTACTTTTTCTCGCTCGTTCCATGCTTCTTTTTCCGTTTGGTTGATACTGTAGAGCTATTTTTGGCAAACGGTGATTGTATTCTATCCTTGGTACCATCTTCATGTTTTTCGATTTTATCATTTGTAGCAATTTCATTAAACCCTCATATTATCTCATTCCTTACACAAGTTAATCTTGTTCACCCCTTAATTACTCGGAAAACTTTAATTTAATTTGCTTGGATTCTGCTTTTTCTTTTCGATTTTAGGATTAGCGTTCCTCAGCTTTACAAGAGAGACAGGCAACTAAGGCCATCATTCTATATAATTCCATTTGTCTCTCTTTCTAGCAGTGACGTACTATTGTTCTTCTGAGTGTTTAAAGCATTCTTGAAATGGTAGTTAATATTTTCTCTGCTCCTTGATATGAATAATTTGTANCATTCTTGAAATGGTAGTTAATATTTTCTCTGCTCCTTGATATGAATAATTTGTACAATCGCATGCGACGTACTTGAAATGCGTTATTTATTCTTACAGAGTTTTCTAAATATGCATTTGATCTCACAGTATCTTTGTCGTTTAAGTTATTTCGCAGTTATAACTTTTTGCAAGGGTATTGAGCGGCTGAACAACTCTGTAAATCATTTTCAGATGAGGTTATAGGGTCTGATACTCATCGAATAACACTATGTCAAAGCAGCTGTGTTAGTTAAGTTCGGTGCCATTCTGGGCATTCTTCTTCCATCCATTAACAAATTAATCTAAATAAGAGTAAAAGTAAATGTAGAATTAAAAAAAAAAGCCTAAATTTTTTAGCCTTAAAAAAATCACATAAACCGAAAATTATATTCGCATAAGCCAAGTGAATACTGCTACAAGAAAATGCAAAAATAATTCCTAGCACAAGTGAAATTCACATAAAAGTGGTGACTTTGTGAGAGGAAAAACAGCGTCGAGTGAAANAAAAATAATTCCTAGCACAAGTGAAATTCACATAAAAGTGGTGACTTTGTGAGAGGAAAAACAGCGTCGAGTGAAAAATGCTAGTTCATATAATAGAAAAAAAGACACGAGCGCAATCTCGAAACACATAAATCTCTCATTGACTACACCAGATATTTTGACAAAGTTTCTGTAGCTGATCAAACCTGTAACAGATTGTAAAGGCACACTACTCTTATAATTAAAATCAATGGCAAAGTCGAAGAGACGGTGTATAATGGTGAACAAAGATAGTTGATTTTCGCCCATTATACTTATCTATATATTTGTAGTTGCAAGCTGTTTTTTTTCTCGAGATATTTGTAATGAGTTTTCAAAATAATAATATCGATTTTTTGTTTTCTCTTTCTCTCTCTTATTTATGGCTTTGCTTTCTTTTTGATGCTACTGAGGGCTATGACGCAGCTACAGGCACTGTCTCTTCAAAATGTTTCTTGGCGAATGAGCCAGACGAAGTATGTCTCACGTAGGATGGAAAAAAAGGAGGGGGAGGGATGCTGTTAAGGCACTCTGAATCTAACTCCCCTAAGGAGAGAACCCCAAATTAAAAACCTGGCTTTTTAAGTTAGATGTTCAATGGTTGGACTAACGCCCTTCCTTACAAGGCAAGATAAAACGNAATTAAAAACCTGGCTTTTTAAGTTAGATGTTCAATGGTTGGACTAACGCCCTTCCTTACAAGGCAAGATAAAACTGCTATGTGCACAATGTTTCTCAAGGAAGGGAAGCCAGACGGAGAAACAAGCAACGATTCTGACTGCGCTATCTGGCTCTTCGTTTGTAGAACACGGATTATGGTGGGTATAATTGGAAAAACTAAAAAATAATTAAGGAAATAGAGCTACTGGGAATATGTTATTCTAGCATAGACGGAAATAAAAAATAAATCTCTGGGACAAGAACTGGAGATTATACACTTTTCAGGAGTGTANTTATTCTAGCATAGACGGAAATAAAAAATAAATCTCTGGGACAAGAACTGGAGATTATACACTTTTCAGGAGTGTAGAGAAAAATATGAGCTAGTAAACTCTAGTAGAGCTATCCTTGTAACGAATAAAGTGAAATAAAGGAATAATTAACTGAAGAGAATTGAACGATACGGTATTAAAATAACAGTTTATTTTCATTGAAATGAACGTAAGATTATAGGGGTTTAAAGCTCATATAAAGTAAAGAGAAAGCATTTATGATATTTAGTTGGTGTGTATGTGCTGATTATAACCATTGGTTTAAATTGACTTGTAGACATAATTATGGACTCTTGGGGAAAGATATACACAATCACAATTGTAAGCCATACGGATACTATGTTGTAATGAATAAAGAATTCAAACATAAATGAGTTGATGTTTTCCAGAGTAAATTCATAAAGAATCTTGAAATCGTCTTCAACTTCACAGGATAAGAACNCATAAATGAGTTGATGTTTTCCAGAGTAAATTCATAAAGAATCTTGAAATCGTCTTCAACTTCACAGGATAAGAAGTAAACGAGAAGCCATAGAAATGATTGAACTTCCTGGAAATTGCAACAGGTAGGGTGGTTACGAGCTTAAAACCTGGNCATAAATGAGTTGATGTTTTCCAGAGTAAATTCATAAAGAATCTTGAAATCGTCTTCAACTTCACAGGATAAGAACTAAACGAGAAGCCATAGAAATGATTGAACTTCCTGGAAATTGCAACAGGTAGGGGTGGTTACGAGCTTAAAACATGNTAAACGAGAAGCCATAGAAATGATTGAACTTCCTGGAAATTGCAACAGGTAGGGGTGGTTACGAGCTTAAAACATGGGAACCACTTTTTTGCAAATATGGACAAAATACCTAATAATTCAAAGGCCAAAATGAGTCAAATTATGATTGGCCATGACTATAGCCAATCAGAAAATTTTGACAGTAGTTGGCTGCTACAGAAGCAAATCAGTATGTATCTTCTCCTCTCTTCAGCCACCTGTACATCCATTTGCAGATAAGATCCTTTGAGGCTTGCCGTACAAACGCCTCTTCCACACTGTAAAAACATTTCTGGTAAACTTTCTAAACTGCACTGGAAGTTTTTTTTAACCTGTGCATTGAATGGAAATATAACCAGACATCAAGCTGCACATGAAGTAACTTTCAGTATCGCTACTATACAAAGTTGGTAACTTCCCGACGCATTTGACTGTTTTCTGAGAAAATGTAGGAACGCTACCACGGGGGTATGGGAAATAACTTTACCAAATGTGCTTTCCCCCTGTAAATATACACTGATGTGGTAAATTTGCAAATAATTTCTTAGAGTGCAGCTTGTACCGTGGCGCTCATTAATAAATATTAGAAAGGTTAAAAGGCTAGTATTGCAATTAATTACAAACAGATTGGGTCATCTAGCTATTCAAAAATAGGGAATTATCTTTCGATTTTATTACAATATATATGAAAAGCAATACGTAAATTAACACAAATAAACTTTACTTTAAAAGTCACGTTAATTACAATGAAGTGCGGCTACGGGTCGTCAGCAAGTAGGTACTCCCCGCGAGCGCAAATGTCCACAGTATCATCGTATACACTAAAAAACTGTGAAGAATCCTTTTTCTTTGCACAAAACACATTGTATGTACTTTTAAAAGAATTTAAAATCAATGGACGCCATGTCATGTAGAGAAAAAGAAAACTATCACCAGAGAATGTTTCTTTCAGTGGAAGGTTCAATACGCTGTATAAAGGTATTTATTTTCTGTGAAATACAAATTTTACATTTATATATCATAAAGCAATAAATCTTTTTAAAAACTCTATATAATATTATCAGGTGAGTGAGCGAAGAGATTTGGGTGGCTGTTAGCATCGAGGTTTTGAGTGTCGATGGCGGAATGCAGTGGCGGAATGCAGGGACGGCGAAACATAATATCCCCGAGAAAACCCGCTGACCAGTGGTATCGCCCGGCACGATTCCCACTTGTGAAAATCCGGGCACCTGGAATCGAACCCGGTTCACATTGGTGGGAGGCGAATAGTCTAACCATTACACCACCGTGACCCTAATATTTCTAGGCACATAATAACAGCTTCATTTAAGATAATTAAATGTATCTAAATTTACTTGCCACAAGGAAGACAAAACCCTATATTTGAAACAGCTCGAACAATCTGGAATTAATTATGNGTATCTAAATTTACTTGCCACAAGGAAGACAAAACCCTATATTTGAAACAGCTCGAACAATCTGGAATTAATTATGCACCCATATTCTAGGACCGTCTTTACAATTTTATTGTACATCAGGTTCCATTCAGGATAAAATCCACAATATATCGTATAGCACAAAATCTGCCCAGTAATCAAATGTCATTCACTACACATGGAAAAATGGTAACCTGCAATGATGCTTATAAGGCAGAAAATCTCACCAGAATCTCAACGCATTTATTTGCGTGGGGCTACATCAAATAGCTGGTGTATCGAACTAGGGTTTGAGATCTTCCAGATTTTAAAGATCGAAATATACGGGCGGTTGATACCATTACACCGCATATGTTGGCGAACGTTTTTCAACCGTCCTTACAACGTTGGTAGCTTCGTTTTGAAATGGAAGGACGTCATTTTGAAGTGAGGTAGTTTGCTATGTAGCTCTGTGTTTGTGTGTGTGTGTGGGGGGGGGGGGG